>CAXDID010000644.1:0-364372 GCA_963988835.1 Hexamita inflata | reverse complement strand
GAATATCATCTATTTTGAAAATATCAAATTACATTCATCGCCAAAGTGCATACTAAATTCGAAATTAATGTGCGTGGCGTAATACAACATGTACACGTTTAAGTGATTTACATTGGAATTAGTAAATTTACACTATTTATTTTGTATATTTCACTGACATTGCAACATCGAATGCGCCGTCTAGCTGTGATATTTACTTTCATTCAAATGTACAATTTTCTGTCCAACTGCTACTAAAATCATAACACTACATTAGTACAGAAAGCGAGATCGTACTTATTATTGAAATTTGTTTAGATTTGCAAACCTACATATGTTGTGGACGCGCCGAAGTAGAACTTTGTTATTTTTCATTATAATATTTCTAATGCGCCGTATGCAGCGAACCTCGGGAACGACTTAAACACTGACGAGTTAGCTCAGCCAGATAATGTAAGCTCTGTCCGCACGAACTTGAATTAACTTAACGGAACGTGTATTTGGTAGGCGATGTAATTTGCTTAGTTATGAGAGCACTGAAATCGGATGACTGTCGATGCGGCAGTCTCTTGGTACTTTACAGCTTGTGTTTGAAACGTCATTTTGAACTAACTGCCTTTTAACCACAAGGTGGACACGACAGAGTTCGTGTAGCTCTATCCAGTCCGTGATCGTAAGAGAATGGTATCACTCAGTTAGCCCAGTACGCAGAGGTGAGTCCATAATAATTAGGCCATGGACACGATATCCGAAGAACACGCAGTCAGACCGCTAATTTAACTCTGGGCAAGATTCGAAATATATGAAGAGACGAAGGCGTGATAATCTATCGAGTCACGCCGAGAACGTGTGTCGGAATCTAAAGAACATGTTATCCTCCAATAAGGCACGCCGGTGATGAAATCACAGAGTTAGGCTTCCAACATTACATCGATGTAATCTTCCTTTCATACGTCACTAGGAGCAGTGTTAGTGAAACGTGCGCCTCCGTTATATGCTATATTCAAACGGCGATAAGTCGAACCCACCTTGTGGCACTTACTATCAAACGCACTTTATATTTTGTACATTTATGTTGTTGCAGTTCCAGATTCTATTTTATAGTTTTAATTATCAAAGAGTGCCTGTCGATAAATCTTACGAATATCATCTATTTTGAAAATATCAAATTACATTCATCGCCAAAGTGCATACTAAATTCGAAATTAATGTGCGTGGCGTAATACAACATGTACACGTTTAAGTGATTTACATTGGAATTAGTAAATTTACACTATTTATTTTGTATATTTCACTGACATTGCAACATCGAATGCGCCGTCTAGCTGTGATATTTACTTTCATTCAAATGTACAATTTTCTGTCCAACTGCTACTAAAATCATAACACTACATTAGTACAGAAAGCGAGATCTTACTTATTATTGAAATTTGTTTAGATTTGCAAACCTACATATGTTGTGGACGCGCCGAAGTAGAACTTTGTTATTTTTCATTATAATATTTCTAATGCGCCGTATGCAGCGAACCTCGGGAACGACTTAAACACTGACGAGTTAGCTCAGCCAGATAATGTAAGCTCTGTCCGCACGAACTTGAATTAACTTAACGGAACGTGTATTTGGTAGGCGATGTAATTTGCTTAGTTATGAGAGCACTGAAATCGGATGACTGTCGATGCGGCAGTCTCTTGGTACTTTACAGCTTGTGTTTGAAACGTCATTTTGAACTAACTGCCTTTTAACCACAAGGTGGACACGACAGAGTTCGTGTAGCTCTATCCAGTCCGTGATCGTAAGAGAATGGTATCACTCAGTTAGCCCAGTACGCAGAGGTGAGTCCATAATAATTAGGCCATGGACACGATATCCGAAGAACACGCAGTCAGACCGCTAATTTAACTCTGGGCAAGATTCGAAATATATGAAGAGACGAAGGCGTGATAATCTATCGAGTCACGCCGAGAACGTGTGTCGGAATCTAAAGAACATGTTATCCGCCAATAAGGCACGCCGGTGATGAAATCACAGAGTTAGGCTTCCAACATTACATCGATGTAATCTTCCTTTCATACGTCACTAGGAGCAGTGTTAGTGAAACGTGCACCTCCGTTATATGCTATATTCAAACGGCGATAAGTCGAACCCACCTTGTGGCACTTACTATCAAACGCACTTTATATTGTGTACATTTATGTTGTTGCAGTTCCAAATTCTATTTTATAGTTTTAATTATCAAAGAGTGCCTGTCGATAAATCTTACGAATATCATCTATTTTGAAAATATCAAATTACATTCATCGCCAAAGTGCATACTAAATTCGAAATTAATGTGCGTGGCGTAATACAACATGTACACGTTTAAGTGATTTACATTGGAATTAGTAAATTTACACTATTTATTTTGTATATTTCACTGACATTGCAACATCGAATGCGCCGTCTAGCTGTGATATTTACTTTCATTCAAATGTACAATTTTCTGTCCAACTGCTACTAAAATCATAACACTACATTAGTACAGAAAGCGAGATCGTACTTATTATTGAAATTTGTTTAGATTTGCAAACCTACATATGTTGTGGACGCGCCGAAGTAGAACTTTGTTATTTTTCATTATAATATTTCTAATGCGCCGTATGCAGCGAACCTCGGGAACGACTTAAACACTGACGAGTTAGCTCAGCCAGATAATGTAAGCTCTGTCCGCACGAACTTGAATTAACTTAACGGAACGTGTATTTGGTAGGCGATGTAATTTGCTTAGTTATGAGAGCACTGAAATCGGATGACTGTCGATGCGGCAGTCTCTTGGTACTTTACAGCTTGTGTTTGAAACGTCATTTTGAACTAACTGCCTTTTAACCACAAGGTGGACACGACAGAGTTCGTGTAGCTCTATCCAGTCCGGGATGGTAAGAGACTGGCATCACTCAGTTATCCACAGTACGTAGAGGCGAGTCCGTAATAATTATGCCATGGACACGACATCCGAAGAAAACGCAGTCCGACCGCTAATTTTACTCTGGGCAAGACTCGAAATATATGATCAGACGAAGACGTGATTAGTCTATCGAGTCACGCCGCGAACGTGTTCTGGAATCAAAAGAACATGTTATCCACCAATAAGGCACGTCGGTGATGAGATCACAGAGTTCGGCTTCAAACATTATATCGATGTAGTCTTCCTTTCATAGGTAGCAACACGTCACAGGGAACAGGGTTAGTGAAACGTGCGCTTCCATTATATGCTATATATTCAAACGGCGATAATTCGAACCCACCTTATGGCACTTACTATCAAACGCACTTTATATTTTGTACATTTATATTGTTGCAGTTCCAGATTCTATTTTCTAGTTTTAACTATCAAAGAGTGTTTGCCGATAAATCTTACTAATACCATCTATTTTGAAAATAACAAATTACATTCATCGCCAAAGTGCATACTAAATTCGAAATTAATGTGCGTGGAGAAATACAACACATGTACACATATAATTGATTTACACTGGAATTAGTACATTTACACTATTTATTTTGTATATTTCACTGACATTGCAACATCGAATGCGCCATCTAGCTGTGATATTTGCTTCCATTCAAATGTACAATTTTCTGTCCAACTGATACTAAAATCATAACACTACATTAATACAGAAAGCGAGATTGTATGTATTATTGAAATTAGTTTAGATTTGCAAACCAAAATATGCTGTGGACGCGCCGAAGTAGAACTCTGTTATTTTTCATTATAATATTTCAAATGCGCAGTATGCAGCGAACCTCTGGAACGACTTAAACACTGACGAGTTAGCTCAGCCAGATAATGTAAGCTCTGACCGCACGAACTTGAATTAACTCAACGGAACGTGTGTTTGATAGGCGATGTAATTTGCTTAGATACGAGAGCACCGAAATCGGATGGCTGTTGATGCGGAAGTCTCTTGGTACTTTACAGTTTGTGTTTGAAACATCATTTTGAACTAACTGCCTTTTAATCACAAGGTGAATACAACATAGTTCGTGTAGCTCTATCCAGTCCGTGATGGTAAGAGACTGGCATCACTCAGTTATCCACAGTACGTAGAGGCGAGTCCGTAATAATTATGCCATGGACACGACATCCGAAGAAAACGCAGTCCGACCGCTAATTTTACTCTGGGCAAGACTCGAAATATATGATCAGACGAAGACGTGATTAGTCTATCGAGTCACGCCGCGAACGTGTTCTGGAATCAAAAGAACGTGTTATCCACCAATAAGGCACGTCGGTGATGAGATCACAGAGTTCGGCTTCAAACATTATATCGATGTAGTCTTCCTTTCATAGGTAGCAACACGTCACAGGGAACAGGGTTAGTGAAACGTGCGCTTCCATTATATGCTATATATTCAAACGGCGATAATTCGAACCCACCTTATGGCACTTACTATCAAACGCACTTTATATTTTGTACATTTATATTGTTGCAGTTCCAGATTCTAGTTTCTAGTTTTAACTATCAAAGAGTGTTTGCCGATAAATCTTACTAATACCATCTATTTTGAAAATATCAAATTACATTCATCGCCAAAGTGCATACTAAATTCGAAATTAATGTGCGTGGAGAAATACAACACATGTACACATATAATTGATTTACACTGGAATTAGTACATTTACACTATTTATTTTGTATATTTCACTGACATTGCAACATCGAATGCGCCATCTAGCTGTGATATTTGCTTCCATTCAAATGTACAATTTTATGTCCAACTGATACTAAAATCATAACACTATATTAATACAGAAAGCGAAATTGTATGTATTATTGAAATTAGTTTAGATTTGCAAACCTACATATGTTGTGGACAGCATGAGAAGTAGAACTTTGTTTTCATTATAATATTTCTAATGCGCCGTATGCAGCAGGCCTCGGGAACGACTTAAACACTGACGAGTTAGCTCAGCCAGATAATGTAAGCTCTGTCCGCACGAACTTGAATTAACTTAACGGAACGTGTATTTGGTAGGCGATGTAATTTGCTTAGTTATGAGAGCACTGAAATCGGATGGCTGTCGATGCGGCAGTCTCTTGGTACTTTACAGCTTGTGTTTGAAACGTCATTTTGAACTAACTGCCTTTTAACCACAAGGTGGACACGACAGAGTTCGTGTAGCTCTATCCAGTCCGTGATCGTAAGAGAATGGTATCACTCAGTTAGCCCAGTACGCAGAGGTGAGTCCATAATAATTAGGCCATGGACACGATATCCGAAGAACACGCAGTCAGACCGCTAATTTAACTCTGGGCAAGATTCGAAATATATGAAGAGACGAAGGCGTGATAATCTATCGAGTCACGCCGAGAACGTGTGTCGGAATCTAAAGAACATGTTATCCTCCAATAAGGCACGCCGGTGATGAAATCACAGAGTTAGGCTTCCAACATTACATCGATGTAATCTTCCTTTCATACGTCACTAGGAGCAGTGTTAGTGAAACGTGCGCCTCCGTTATATGCTATATTCAAACGGCGATAAGTCGAACCCACCTTGTGGCACTTACTATCAAACGCACTTTATTTTTTGTACATTTATGTTGTTGCAGTTCCAGATTCTATTTTATAGTTTTAATTATCAAAGAGTGCCTGTCGATAAATCTTACGAATATCATCTATTTTGAAAATATCAAATTACATTCATCGCCAAAGTGCATACTAAATTCGAAATGAGTTAGTGTCCAGAAGGAGAGCAATTATATAAAAATATTTGTGTAAATATTCTTACTTTGGTGGAGCTTCAAGCTGATAAAATATCTCATCTTGAAAATAACACTGTAGAAACTGATAAATAAGTGAAAATTTTGGAAGACACAATCACTAAGTTACAGAATAACTTTGAATGCGCTATTAAGCACGGTATTCTGGTTGATCATGAGTGTAAATCACAAATAACTGTTAACAGCGTGTATTAGTGTACTCAAAACATAAACATTGTTAATTTCGATATCTAGCACGTAACAAATTACGTTTCTCAAGTTAGTTTTACAAATGGATTTGCATTTAGCTCATCTTAAGTGCTTCATGATGCGTTTATTAGCATTTTTGACGGGGTTTACTCCTAAGTCAAACCTTTATTTTAATCTTAAAGTGTGTTTAATAATATAAAGATTTAACTTGGTTCTTAATCCATGAGTGGTTCAATTTTAACTGGTAGTTAATCTTTGACCATAAATCAGGTGAGTATAATATCAAGAGGGTAAACTCAGGTTTAAGTTACTTCGTAGCTGAATATAATTTCAAATTCCATAGTTAAGGCTGATATAAAGAATCTAATTTTGAATTTGAACGTAACTAACGGGAATGTGACTCTCTTCAGTGTATCTGGTTCTCTTTCTATTATTAATTACGTAGTGCTTGGGTCATACACCTCCTCTCAGTAAATCGCCTTGATCGGGTTGTAAGTTGATTCGTCAACTGTATTTGTATCCAATGCGCACTTCAAGCCAGTTGTGTTCAACGTTGGAAACTGCTCTTCTTTTTTGTTTTTGAACGTTAATTCGAGCGATATTTCTATTTTGAGTGCCGCTGTGATCGGTTCTTATAAAATAATTCAATCTCAGATTGATGTGTTCTATTTCAGCGCTTTGATCAGTTTCTCTAATTTTTCAGCGGTAACTGTAAACTATCTGGTTTCTGATTTATTCATCACAAGTCCAAAATAATCTTCATTTGGGTTCGTTACGTTATCTTCTGGTATCTTATCTTTTCATAACATTTGTTTTCAGTTAACGATTATAAGTGACGAAATAGCGCAAACGGGAATTTTCTCTTCGTGCAGCGGAAACATCTCATTAACGAATTCGTAGATATCCATGTCTATCTTATCACCATCTGTTACCAGTTTTGGAATAATCGGAGAGCAAACGGAGCAGTTTTCACTTTTAAATAATTTGCGCGTTCACATGAATGTAAGCAGTCAAAATTCAGGAAATTATGTTGGTATCATTGGAAAAAATAACGGCTCAATAATACTAAATGAGATTAAACTTGATTAAAGCAATATTAACGCATACAGCATCGCTGGAGGGCTAGTCGGGTGTTCAACCAACTCGTTAAAAATTTCAAACTCGGACGTGCACACGAACGTTTCCGGAGCAGGACACGTGGGAGGAATAATCGGGTACAACTACTGTAACACGACAATATCAGATTCTATGATTGCTTACAGCAACATAAGTGTTACAGACGTGTTCGTTGGAGGCGCAATCGGATACTGCGCTGAATCGGTGATAAACATAGAAAATATAGCGATTTAACATGTAAAAATAGCTTCTGGATCCAGCTAAGACTGCGGAGTCGTCGTTGGAAAAAGTGATTAATCGGATGGAGGAAACGTTATAAAAGTAAGAGGATCAAGCACATAAAACTACGTTAATAATATATTGCAACAAGAATGCAACTTTATCACCAATGCTCTTTCTTACAGTGGGTGTTGAATGAAAAACTACAAATATATAAAAGAAAACTAACTTCAATACACAATACATATGTGAAACAAATCAAAAACACGAAATACCTACCAAATAACAAACACAAATACCTATTAACTAATACAAACTAATACAATCCCTTACTAGGATTTGAACAATAAACAATGACTTTACCAATCATTACAATCCAATACATGAACCTTAACGCAACGAAAGACAAAGAGGAAAACACTACAGATGCCGAGTGAGGTTTTATATCAAAAAAATAAAGTGCGTTTGATAGTAAGTGCCACAAGGTGGGTTCGACTTATCGCCGTTTGAATATAGCATATAACGGAGGCGCACGTTTCACTAACACTGCTCCTAGTGACGTATGAAAGGAAGATTACATCGATGTAATGTTGGAAGCCTAACTCTGTGATTTCATCACCGGCGTGCCTTATTGGCGGATAACATGTTCTTTAGATTCCGACACACGTTCTCGGCGTGACTCGATAGATTATCACGCATTCGTCTCTTCATATATTTCGAATCTTGCCCAGAGTTAAATTAGCGGTCTGACTGCGTTTTCTTCGGATATCGTGTCCATGGCCTAATTATTATGGACTCACCTCTGCGTACTGGGCTAACTGAGTGATACCATTCTCTTACGATCACGGACTGGATAGAGCTACACGAACTCTGTCGTGTCCACCTTGTGGTTAAAAGGCAGTTAGTTCAAAATGACGTTTCAAACACAAGCTGTAAAGTACCAAGAGACTGCCGCATCGACAGCCATCCGATTTCAGTGCTCTCATAACTAAGCAAATTACATCGCCTACCAAATACACGTTCCGTTAAGTTAATTCAAGTTCGTGCGGACAGAGCTTACATTATCTGGCTGAGCTAACTCGTCAGTGTTTAAGTCGTTCCTGAGGTTCGCTGCATACGGCGCATTAGAAATATTATAATGAAAAATAACAAAGTTCTACTTCGGCGCGTCCACAACATATGTAGGTTTGCAAATCTAAACAAATTTCAATAATAAGTACGATCTCGCTTTCTGTACTAATGTAGTGTTATGATTTTAGTAGCAGTTGGACAGAAAATTGTACATTTGAATGAAAGTAAATATCACAGCTAGACGGCGCATTCGATGTTGCAATGTCAGTGAAATATACAAAATAAATAGTGTAAATTTACTAATTCCAATGTAAATCACTTAAACGTGTACATGTTGTATTACGCCACGCACATTAATTTCGAATTTAGTATGCACTTTGGCGATGAATGTAATTTGATATTTTCAAAATAGATGATATTCGTAAGATTTATCGACAGGCACTCTTTGATAATTAAAACTATAAAATAGAATCTGGAACTGCAACAACATAAATGTACAAAATATAAAGTGCGTTTGATAGTAAGTGCCACAAGGTGGGTTCGACTTATCGCCGTTTGAATATAGCATATAACGGAGGCGCACGTTTCACTAACACTGCTCCTAGTGACGTATGAAAGGAAGATTACATCGATGTAATGTTGGAAGCCTAACTCTGTGATTTCATCACCGGCGTGCCTTATTGGCGGATAACATGTTCTTTAGATTCCGACACACGTTCTCGGCGTGACTCGATAGATTATCACGCCTTCGTCTCTTCATATATTTCGAATCTTGCCCAGAGTTAAATTAGCGGTCTGACTGCGTGTTCTTCGGATATCGTGTCCATGGCCTAATTATTATGGACTCACCTCTGCGTACTGGGCTAACTGAGTGATACCATTCTCTTACGATCACGGACTGGATAGAGCTACACGAACTCTGTCGTGTCCACCTTGTGGTTAAAAGGCAGTTAGTTCAAAATGACGTTTCAAACACAAGCTGTAAAGTACCAAGAGACTGCCGCATCGACAGCCATCCGATTTCAGTGCTCTCATAACTAAGCAAATTACATCGCCTACCAAATACACGTTCCGTTAAGTTAATTCAAGTTCGTGCGGACAGAGCTTACATTATCTGGCTGAGCTAACTCGTCAGTGTTTAAGTCGTTCCTGAGGTTCGCTGCATACGGCGCATTAGAAATATTATAATGAAAAATAACAAAGTTCTACTTCGGCGCGTCCACAACATATGTAGGTTTGCAAATCTAAACAAATTTCAATAATAAGTACGATCTCGCTTTCTGTACTAATGTAGTGTTATGATTTTAGTAGCAGTTGGACAGAAAATTGTACATTTGAATGAAAGTAAATATCACAGCTAGACGGCGCATTCGATGTTGCAATGTCAGTGAAATATACAAAATAAATAGTGTAAATTTACTAATTCCAATGTAAATCACTTAAACGTGTACATGTTGTATTACGCCACGCACATTAATTTCGAATTTAGTATGCACTTTGGCGATGAATGTAATTTGATATTTTCAAAATAGATGATATTCGTAAGATTTATCGACAGGCACTCTTTGATAATTAAAACTATAAAATAGAATCTGGAACTGCAACAACATAAATGTACAAAATATAAAGTGCGTTTGATAGTAAGTGCCACAAGGTGGGTTCGACTTATCGCCGTTTGAATATAGCATATAACGGAGGCGCACGTTTCACTAACACTGCTCCTAGTGACGTATGAAAGGAAGATTACATCGATGTAATCAGTGTATGTGATAGATAGCATATTCGAGAGACATTTATACTCCTTTGCCATATCTCCATTGCAAGAAGTTAGAAGTATCCTTGGCAACATTTAGCAACATTTCTCGACTGAAATGAGAAGATTGAATTGGCGGGTCATATAAACATGAACTGGACATTTTCCACTCTCAGTTCAAATACCATACATCAATATTTTAGAAACCATCCCACAATACTCGATTATGTGTTAATCAAGTCCGTTTAATAAAGTTCTTTGTACATTCGATTATATCTTGTATTTTGTAAAAATAATTTATTATAATTATGTTATCATATTTACAAATATAAACAGCAAATATGTAGTATCACTAAAATTAATATAAAGTATGAATTGTTGAACATATCGTTGTTTCTCAATCACAAATAGTCCTCACTCAACATTAGAATTCCTCATATAACTGAAACCACTAGCTCATAGCATATTCATGCATATTCCTCTTCGCACTATAATATAGGCTCTATAATATAGGTTTAAGAGGTTTGAAACGTGATACAAGTTTTATATTCAAATTTAATATATCATCTAAGGTAATATAAATAATGTTTATTTATTTTTAATAATTTCACTTCATGTTAGTTTCACAAATATTTATCTAAACTAAGTCAATAATGTTATTAAACCTATATCTAACCACAGGTATCTTAATTGATTGAGACAACAATGATTCCCACTTTTTCAACGTAAGTGTTTCAACTATACTAAATTTGCAAATTATATTTACATCATTTATTTTAGTATTGAATATTCTGTTCGGCGTCGATTTTAGAAACCATCATTAGATGTTATGGACTTAATAAGATAGCGAAAGCGCTTCATAAAAATTATTCTTTTTTATGGCAACAATTTTCTATCTGTATGAAGTAATAAGCAAAAAATAATTCAACTTAATTGAAAGCCCTTTAATTATGGGAATCTCTTAAATTAATATAGATTAGTAATAATTCAAAAAATTGATTAAACTTATAATAATTTGCAAAATCGAATTGATCTGCTACTAAACTGAACAAAAATATAGAATCAATATTTTTAACCCTTATCAAACTAACTACATACATTGCACGACTTACAAGGCTCCGTATATCGCCATATTACCAGGTTTGGTCGCACCGAATCACTGTTTAAATTATTTCCACCCCAGAACAGAAAATGTTTAAATATACTACAAGTTAACATGATGACGGTAAACTATTCCAGTCTCTCCAAATGATGTTTAAAATTCATGTAATTCACTACTATCTACTCATTTGATCCAGTAAAATTAATTGAAAAATAATTCCAATAATTCTAAACATTTTAATTAATAAGTTTGAAATTTCATTGAAATAGTTATAAAATGATGATATTCCCCTTATTCTGCAACGATAATTACTCACGAGACGACTAACTTCATGGAAATTTAAACATTATAAATTAGATTAACTCTAGAACTTTTCTTGAGATATAGATTGGATAATGGTTCTTAGAACACTTATCTGAGCAAATTTCAATTTATTTTCCAGTACCCAGGCTGCTGGTTTAAGAATGAAGATTAATTCCATCTGAAATCTGGAATTAGTGTTGTAATAAGAGACAAATGAAGGGATGCAAGGATTAAAACGAACGATAAGTGGAATTTAGTTGTAATATTACATAGTATTCCAAAATTGCGTGCGAAATTACCAATAATTGCAATTCATCTGGTTGAACAAGATTTATCATACTTAATCAACATTAACTTCCATCAAACGCTTCTATACGAGCTATTTAAATATTATTTTCCAAACAGAACGCTGTCTCACGCTAATTACCGCTTTATGGAATTTTTAGAGTTAAGCACGAGTAAAAGAAGCTATTTAAAATATTATAAGCAAATATAATTGACGCCTCAGACTTATTACGAGCGTTAACGCTTTTAAATGTTCAGAAAGACAATATATGCTGATAATATCTACTAAAATTCAGATGTTTGCGAATTTCTTGAATAATATAGCCTGGACTTTGTAATGACCTTTAGAAAGATTCGTGCCAAGGCTGAAGTTTAGAAAATAGTGGAGATCTTTGTAACCAATGAATTCTCAAAATCCGAATTTCCACTTTTTACGGTTTAAAAAATCTTAGTTAAGAAGAAAGAGCTTGCACAAATCGATTATTCTCTGGGTAAGCAAAAACTAGCGAAGTTAAAAGAAATTACAAAAAGCTTGTTATCCCTCAAAAAATTGCCCTTGATTATGTCAAACAATATTTTATAATAAAAAACTTGAAATACTTTTATATTATTGTCGCTTTTCATATCAGCGCAACAACTGGACTGCTTTTGCATTCACTAAAACTGTCTGTCGATAAATTTTATGTAGTCACTCTTTACTCCAACTATAAGCCAAGAAACACAACTTGATGGTCGATTTTGTCTTTCTTTTGATCTTTGCAATTCAACCAAATACTCATAATCAAATAAAACAGTATATAGCAACACTTGAAATTAGAAAATTCATATTTAAGAACGTTTTAAAAGCATTAAGCAAGTTTTAACTCGATAAAACACGTTCAAATATGTTGTGTATAAGTGGAATGGAGAATAAATAGAATCTGTGGAAGAAAGGTGCATATTTATGTCAAAAGTGCCAAACAAGATATTTGTTGATAATTCAAGAACAAGCCCTTACTAGTGGTAGATGAAATAAAGTTGAGATAGGTGAGTACTTATATACATATAGTTATATTGAATAGATCTACGGGATGCTGCAAAGAGAGTCGGAAAAGCTCACCGTCTAATAAGGGTTAAATTGGCGATTATTTCAAAAATTTTTGACATAGTTGACTCAACTTATATAATAGCTAGTTACTTCGACTCGAAATATATTGAAGCCCAAAATATTTCAAGTTTTCTAGATCGATTCAGCGCAACAATTAAATACCTATTAATATTTTAATTTTCCCTACAATTATTTAAAACTTGCTTATTGTGTTTCTTTTATAGTGAGAACAAATAATATACAATATGATCAATTTTAAGTTAATATAAACCTATTTATTAACATGGTTGAAATTAGAGCCACCCAACGTTTCATTTATAACGTACGTTAAGGATTTCTAACGTTTTTCGCGTTAAAACAGACATTACAAGCACTTTTATTTATTTTGTGGGGATTGACGTATTATAGTATTATATAAATAATAATATACTGTATTTCCACTTCACTTAAAATATTTGAAATATTAATAAATATTCTGTTAGCTTTAAAATGATGTTAAGGGGTAACTTAAACATTTAATATACAATATTTTGCTCAGAGCACTGAAATATAATGTAGTAAGATAATATATAGTTGTAAAACAAGTATAATAATATATTATATTTTAACGTTTTTACAAGCGTCTAAAGCTATAATTGAATGAAATTATTCATTTAAATTAATATATATATAATTAATATATATATAATACGGTATAATATAACTGTAAAGTTGATTTATATTGATTATTAAAATTTAGTATAAATAATGATTAAATTTCTAACGTACATGACGTTAGAGACTTTTCTAACGTATTTTCCTTTTCTAACGTGTTATAACGTCTTTCTCAGTTTTCTAACGCTTATTGGTTGGCTTTAGTTGAAATCAAAAATTATTAGAGAAGTGAAAATACAAACTTTTTATAAACTTTTTGACGATTACAACCACTATGAACTTCATTACTGTTATCAAGTTGGCTCTAATTTTATTGTTATAAAATCGAGTTCAAAAACCATCAATTTTTAAGGTTGTTTCTTGATATTATATTAAAATGAACTAGTACTTTTAAAATTTGTTACATAAGATATTTATTTTAAGCTATAAAGCGTCTTTGCGCGAAATAACTCAAAACTACGCCGAATGGAATAATATTATTATTCAGACTTTCTTCATATTTATTAATTTAAAATTATTTCTGTAACCGATTCATTAAAAACAACTTTTATTGGTTGAAAGTAACTGAGCTCGAAATTCAGCTATATTCTGTGCGTAAAACGTTCTGGAATGCAATACTTAATTATTTTTCCTTTCTTTGCTGTTGCTTGTAAGATTCTCTAACTGCAAAATGAAGTTATTTTAGTATCATTTTTTCTAAGATATATCCGTCCATATACATCTTCCTTTTTGCAAGTTGAACTAATTCAACTATTATACTTTGTAATTTAGAGTAAATGCTATTAGTATGTAATATCTTATATATTATCGCTGTAGACTTATTTAATTAAGTCATAGTCCTTCATTGTATTATTTACGGGTGCAGATGCAAGTTTTATTAACCTTGAACTGAGCTCATTGTTTGCGTAATTTATCTTCTTATGGGGGAGTGGTTAATATAGTTAAATGAATCAAATAATATATGAAATGAATAAAATCACAACTTTTTTGTTATTACTAGGTTGTTTTATAAATTATTGAGCCTATACAGTACTTATTACAATAGATTGAAAAAATATTTTAAAATGATGGTATGAGACTGGCTTAAAAATATAGTATTACTTGCTTTATACTTGTATTAAAATATATATCACCTACCCTATTTTGCACCTTGATTTACTACCACATCAATGAATATAATTTACGGATCTCTGTTTACGAGTTGAATATGATTCAAGTCAAAATGTTCATAAATGTTAGCTGGCACAATAGACTATCTTAATGCACTATATCGGTCAGAGACTGTTTCGACTCATCCTCAACTTGAATTTGTTCAGGAGAATAAAAAACGGTTTGAGTTATAATACCTATGAATGTTTTTAAATAGGAAAATCAATTACTGACCAATGTATTGATATTTGTATATCACGACATCTCCGCCTACATTTTGAAAATTAGAAGTGGAAAATGAAAATGAAATAAATTATAGTAAGGATAAATGTCAAGTATTAATACAGTGTAACAGAATTCCTTAATTCAAAAATTATAATATTTTTTCAATCTATTGTAATAAGTACTGTACTATAATCTTAGATTAATATTTAAATGATAATTATATTACTGTTAATAAAGTATGTTATCTTCTATATTCTTGATGTATAAACAACTTAAGTAGCACAATTAATAGTGTGTTAATAACATTTTGGTAAATAACAATTAATACAACTATTGTTAGAAACTTAATACGTTAAACAATATTTTAATAGATGATACTATATTATTTACGTAAAAATCTACAAATATTAACTTATTTTTATATACTAATACCACTCAATAATCTAATATTGATATATCAATTAACAACGTTGAGGTTAATACTTTTGCAATATTTGGATTCAGTTATTAAACATAAATCATATCAGAATCTAAAGTAAATATTACCTTATAATTTTAAGTTATAGTTGGAGCACTTTTGTGCACAATTTGTGATTTAGATGTTAGTAAATGTATATTCGTGTTTATTGCTTCTGGGTAACAAATATCTGGAATAATTATAGAGCCTAGAGACTCCATTCTTATACAATAATCATTTATTCAATATAGAATATATAGTAACAAGTCATCTGGCTTAGTAAATGTTATCAACTAGTCTCTAACAATGTTTGAAATTAATCAATGTAAATTAACTGGAAGTTCATTATATTAAAGCGCTAACAATGGTTATATTGCTTCGCAAATATTAATTGATATTACAATTGATATTACATCATTTTATGTATGTGTGGATTAAACTTTACGTTTTGGGTCTTAAAGTATTGCTATTATTTCAATTGGAAATGAAATGGTTCGGTGTGATATCTGTGAAAATTTGAAAGTTATATATGGATTGTGCGTGGATGCTCTAAAATATAGTTAAGTTGTAAATCTAACGTACTTTTGTGTTTTCCCATTTGAATATATTGATAACTAATGTGTTTGTGCGCAAGGATATTTGCTAAATGATTCGAATTGTGTTAATATAATCGACGCCATTTCTAACGTGTAAAACTAAGTTAATAATAGCTTCATCCAATAAGTTGAGTAAAATAATACTAATATATAGAATTTCTTGAGTGTGCTAGATTTAAATATTTATAATAATGTAAGTAATTTATCAAATGTTGTTAGTAGTAATTATGATGTTTTAGAAAATAGAATAATTTCAAATTTTTCAAAGTCTGATAATAATTTATTGTCAAACACAAGCAATTTAGATGATAGGATATATAATAATATAACATAGGTAAAAGTAATAGTTTAATAATCTCAATTAACTGCTGATGTTAATTTGCA
This sequence comes from Hexamita inflata, assembly GCA_963988835.1. Taxonomy (NCBI): domain Eukaryota; phylum Fornicata; order Diplomonadida; family Hexamitidae; genus Hexamita; species Hexamita inflata. Next base: position 348,038 of record CAXDID010000644.1, on the reverse strand, counting down.
ATATAATACTACAATTTTAGATTGGAGAATATATAATAATATTTCAACGTTAAATACATTATTTTAAGTTATTAATTTGACAATTTAGGATTTGAACTAAAGTCTCATTAGCTCAAATAAATTGATTCAATAACAATAAAACGCTATTAATAACTTAACACAACATATCACATGCACCAGTATACAGGGTTATTCGATGATAAATGACTAGTGTGTTCAAAATAATTGTCCTATTTCAGGCCAATATACTATTAATGGCGTGTGTTAGTGTATTCATGTAAACTCAGTGGTTATAAATAATTCTTGTATGTGTCCAACCGATTCGAGCTTAATCGGCAATATTTGTCTTTGTCCCCAAAATTCTATTCTTGTTGGTAATGCTTGTATTTGCAACCAAATATCAGGTTAGTAAATGATTAATAAATCTTGTTAGTGTCCTTCTGGTCAATCAATAATTAATAATTCGTGTTAAACTAATTATGTGATAAATATGTCCGATTTGGGATTTGAGTGTAGTTAGTTTATATTTACCACATCATTTAGTATCTCCACTGTAACCAATTCCATCACTAGTTCGACTAATTTTAGTAGTGGGTACGTATTCAGTATTGCAACAGTAATTTCTAATGCATTAATAGATGTGGCTAATAATGTGTATTCAACAATGTACCCATTATTTTAGAGTTAAACAACATTTAATAACATCCAATTACAGTTTGAAACATAGACGATGACTTCTGGATATATATTTTCAAATATTGTTATTTCCATAACATAAGTGAATATACTATCCAAAATTAATAGTTAAATTACAGTTAGCAGCGGACAGTTGAATATTATATCCCAACAGTCCAATAACGCGAATATTTTAAATTTACTGATTAATCTATCTTTTTCACTATAAAACGGCAACATAACGTTGATTAAAACAATATAAACCTCTATAAATATAACCAACTACCAAGTATCCGGAATATACCAGAGCTACTTCTGCGTTTCTCTCGTTTCGTTAATATCCAGTTCCGCAACTATTACTGTAAACAATCTGAACTTTGCACCTACTGTGTTCAACGTTGGAAACTAATCATCTTATTTATTCAGCTCGGTCTAAAACTGCTCTGTTTTACTTAACAGCATTGCGATTATACTCGGTAGCAATTAAGTATTTTAAGATCTCGTTTCTGCGAACTACTCAGACTTCCAGTTTGGTGGGCTCGTTACAACTATAGCTAAAACAAGAGTATTGGTGAATAACGTGATCTCAAGCAGCTATTAAAACTACGGAGTGACAGACACAAAATATTCAGGTTTTTTAGTAGGAAATGGCACTGACACTGCAAGCAACGTAACAATCTAAAATATGTGCCTTCAGTTATCAGTGAAAAGCACTGGTCAGTTCTACTACTTTGGAATTGTGGGTTTCAATCAGGGTAACACTTCGCTTTCACAGGCCCAAGTTTCAATGGCATGTGCAGTTGCATTATATAGTGGATTTGGAATTATAGGTGTTCAAGCTGCTTCATCCCGATTTTCAGAAATTTCTGATGTTGAAGTAACACTGTTCTCAACTGGTACATGGGGTTACGTGGGCGCGTTGTACGGCAACTGTTTCGCGACCGTAAAGAAAATGAGCAACATCCTGGTGAACAGCAGTAACATTACTGCACAGTACTACACTGGCGGACTGATAGGTTATGTGCTCTATACGATCGCTCTGATTCAGAACGCGACTGTTCAATTTTCGAATCTGAGCAGCTCTGGTCAGGTGTCAGGCGGTTTAATCGGGACCGCCGATAGTGTCACTTTGCAGCTTTTAAACATTACCATAAATACCATTCGCATCGTTTCTGCAAGTAATTTCGGGATCGTTTTGGGAGCTAACAACGGGGTGAACACGTTCGTTATCACGAACTCAAAATCAACTGGGGTAAATTTCGTTAATAACGTGGTGTCTGCGAACTGCGCCAGTTTCATCAACACATGGTCGATAAGATAATGCTGAGTGAGTTTTTCTTTGTCTTAGGTTCGCGGGACCATCCGCCTGGGTTTTGTAAAATGTAGACTTTCGATGTGAAAACCAGATAGATTTTGACCAGCTTTCATTTACCAAAATTCCAAAATTATATTAATAACTACTTATCAAGCACGCTAATACAGAGATAGCTTTTGATTTAAAGTTGAAGTAACTTGGGAGAATTTAGACTGTACAAGATATGTTTGAAAATTGAGGAATTCTGATGAACTAAAATGATAATCGTAAACTCTAATTCACACAGGACTTGGAATCGATCAAAGTATGTGGAGCTACTAGGTTGGTTACTAACACTACAAAGAACATAAGTCATAGTTTTATTGTGAAATCAAGTTCATCATAAAATTTTCTGTAAAATGGAAATCAACGCTGAAACGGCAACACAAACAAAAATATAAAAGGTAATACCTATACTCAACATAGATGCCAAGATCAGCTAGCTATAGTTAATGCTCGTGTAATTAAACCAACAAAAAGAAAAATATCAGCAAGGACTAAAATGAACACAGTCGATATTTGGTGGAAAATAACTTGTTATTTGTGTCATTTAGTAAATTAATTAACGCTACATTAAATCATAAGAAATTCCTGCAAATAAGCGTTTTGTGATATTCAACAAATTATTATATTATTGCTAATAGTAACGCAATAACTTAATTAAGTGCGAAATAATTGTATATTCTGGTATTCTAATAAGTATAATAGATTAATTTCAGTTGTAAGATAAGATCTAACTGATTACTTATGATAATTATTCTATTTTTAGATATTTGTAAATACTAACTAACTAAGAAGAAATATATTTGCGTAATATTGACGCTATACATTAGTGACCTTACGTTACAGTGATAACACAAATATAATGCTGGGTTGTTGCAGTTATAATAGAATTCCACAAATTTTCTTCAAATTTTAACTAATACAAAGTAATAAGAGACATCTATGAGCTGCAACAAACATCAAATACATAGCAGATTGTAGTTAAACTATAGTATTAATAAAGTTTGTTGGAAGTTATTGGTTCAAAGTTTACGTCACTTTTGAGACTTAAAATTATTGTGAACTTGTATTCAAAGTTTACAATCTGGACGAGGTTACCCAACAGCATTAGTTAGTCCTAGTGTTGCTTAATTTAAGAAAATGAGCCTATTCTTTGAATAATAATCGAAATCAACATAATGGTCGATTTTTTAAATAAACAGCTATCGTTGAAATAAAACGCCCATATTACTATTATAATTAGTTAAGCTTAGTAGACATATAATAACAATGTAATCGTCACCCGAATTAGTATTTTAATATTCGAATTCAATGGATGTTTAAAGTAACTAAGTTGGAAACTAAGAACTTATTTGATATGAGGAACTGTAGATAGATAGTGTTAGTACAACTCTTCATTTTTACAATATTGATTTAAACCTAGTCCATCTCCAATGAAATATAATAAAAATAAATTATTCAAAAATTTAGGCTTGGAGAACCTACCTGAAAATATAAAAGTCGATTAAAGCTGATATTTTATATCATATATTAGACAACAATTTTTAATACTTTGATTAACTTAAAAAGATAGTTTATTGACTTCAATAGTTGAAAATGAGTTAACTTGTTTACTGCTATCCAGCAACAAGAATAGTAAGGGAATATCCCGTACCTGATAAGTTATAAATATGACCCCATTATGAGAAATAACTAGGAGAATACAGCTTACCTAACTCAATTGAGCAGAACACCCAAATAACACCCCTACTTATTCCAATATTTAAAAATAGTATTCAAAAGAAAATGAATTTTATTCGTCGCACATTTTTAGTGATGTACTAGAATATATATGTATTTCACTCCATATCTCAAAATTTCAAAAAATTATCATGTGTTTTATCAATACACTCTGTTCAGCGCACTAACTTGCTTAGACGTTACGCACTTGTGAAATATATTTTAAAAATGCGATGACTTCTGAATCGCACTTCACAATCACTGACTAGGCTAAAACGACGACGGGCGTATTCCACGAGTTTCGATTCACTTACTTAAAACAAAAATGTGTGGCGTCTAGGGCATCGGTTCAATGCATCTTTCACCACAGATATTGGGAGAAGTCAGGGGGTGTGCGTTCGAAGGAGTTTCAAGCCTGGAGTTAGTGCAGGCTCATCGGCCCTTTCAACTTGTGGAGTGGCGCGTTGCATGTCGTAGCAATATAAAATAAATTAGGCTTAGAACAGATTCACAAATGGGAAATGAATGACGTCGGAAGATAAGCCAACGATCTGAAACGTTTTCGCCTGGGATCTAGGCCATAGAGTACTTGTGCACACAGCTAAGGATGTGATGCAATATACCCAAGTCCATACTTTCGAGTGAAAAAGAGCCAAACCCCTTCAGTTCAAAGTAAGATCACAAGATTATTTACGTGAAGTCTACTTTTTGATAAGAGGGTTCATTCGATTTTGAAACTTTGAATCATTTTGCATTGGTTAACTGAACTGATCTTTATTTACATTCTTGGTGCTACTAAACATGAGGTATGTGGAAAGTGATTGACTTTTTATTAATTTGAATCTAAATACAGCCAAGGTAAACAGCCTACCCACTTCACAAACTAATATCAAAATGATGCATTTCGACTCTTTCAATTTAATAGCAGAAAACTAAAATTTGAGTTAAACTAATGAATAACTGAACATATTTACTTTGACCAAAGGTCTTTAAAAACATTATTCGCAGCTGACGCCCAGTTTATTATTGTATTAGAAAAATTAATATTATTCAACTTTGTTTGAATAATATGCTCAACTGGCTTCACAGAAAATAAATTCTTCAATTATTCTACTTATTTAATCTTCTTGAGCATCAATCTCACTTCAACCACAACTTTGCGTTATTATTTTCTATCATTATAAGATATTTGGTAACCTGTTTGTTAACTTCACCATGTTCATAGTCATTGAACTGTATTTTATGTTCATTTGCTATCTAAGATCAATTCTCAGCCAGAAAGTATTATTGAAAATATTATCATAATGTATCCATCAAATTATATTTGAATTATCGTCAAATAAAGTCTATATTTTTTAATTTCCTAGCGCTATTCAACATAGTCATAACGTAATTGCTGAAGTTTGGGCAAATATTTCCTTTATTATTTCATTAATGTATTATTCAAGATCAGTATTTCATTTTCAATTTGAGATGGAAAGCTGTTTACCTTGGCTTTACTAAATTTGAAATTAATAGAAAAAGACATACTTACTTCTCAAAAGTATTCTCGTTGCACCAAGAATGTAAATAAAGAAAATTAACGTTTAATATCATAACGTGACACTGGACGGTTTGGAGTGAAATTTTGATTTAATGTATTTAATGTTATATATAACTAGCAACACTATATAACTATTAAAAATTAAATAGACATAGTACTGGAATAGATAATCAATTAATTATATAATAGTTTCAAATGAAAGATAAACGTGCGGAGGCAAGGCTACTGGTAATCGAGAAACATAGACTATAACCTTAGTAGCAAATATTAATTTGTTATCCTTGGTGCTGTATTCTATGAATCTATTTCAATGTATTTCAAAATATTGAAAATCTAGCAAAATGGAAATTTAATAATTAGAATATAAACGACGCTGGGAAAATTGAGATATTATTTATCTATCAATAACGCGCAATTTAGTAAGTTATTTAGATTAACTTATTTTCTATTCTTTTACTATTCAATATATATTTGATTTCTAAATATTAAAATAGATTCGTACAATATATTTTATATCATTAATACATCAGAGCATATTTAGTTAATAGATAAATAATTATTATACATCTCAAATATTATTATATGCGAAGATTAATTAGTGCTAAATTTGATTAAATTTTTGAACAATATTTTATGATGTATTTCCAATAATACTGTTTATTATATAATTAGTTATTATACTAAAATTTAATAAGATTTCAAAGTATTTAATTTTCATAAATATATTAAGCTTATATATCAAAAACTAAGGTAGCTTTTGAACCGTCAATGATACAGTGAACGATACAAGTAAGTTCGCACTCTCCATCAATTTTTTATGATAAAGTTTTGGCTTCAATTTTTTCTTACTTTTTCATATTATATATTTTGATTTGTATTATAACTTATTGAAGAGGTGGAATTTAATTCAAATAATATTGTATTAGTATATTATAGTATATGGCTATTATAAACATAGATTATTATGATTATTGCTAGCAATATATTTTTGTCTTTTTCCATGCTAAATGTTATAAATATGATGAAAAGAGTACTTTAAATATAATAGAGAACCCGATATATAACAGATATCTTATTAAAACTATGTATATTCATATATATGAAATTTAATTATTTTAATGATTTCACATCTTAAATTCTATAAAGAAATTCTGTGTAATATAGTCTATGAAATAGCAACCATGTAGCTAATTGTTAAAATAGAGAGATAGGGAAAAGTCCCTGTCTACCCCAAGATAGTTTCTTATTTAAATGAAAACTAAAAGACTCAAAATACAGTATAATAAACTATTTAATATTAGTTTATTATTTATATAATGTTTGAGATACTAAGTTATTTATTACATATATTGAACTAGTATTACAAAATTTCAACAAGAGTCAATAATATGTAAAGCTGATAATATTCGTTTCTCAAATATTCAAATAATCAGTTTGCAAAAGCGGCACTTTACAAAACATTATTAAATATATATTTAACAACAACTATTATAATGTTCCACTTCACTAATGAAAAATGTAATCAAAGACTATACAATGAATATATATAAATAACAAGTATCTGTTGAAAATTCCTGTATATAGATAATTAAAAGCACGATTCTAAGTAAATATAATTAAAATAATATCATTTTTTGAATAAATATGCCATATATTAATCTAGTTTAAGAACAAAAGGTAAAATATTCTAAAATAAGCTGGGGTTTAAATACATGAGCATCGAAATACTGAATGCCTTATTTTCTTCGAAAAATCTTGGCTAGCTTCAGTGCCATATGTTATTTAATATCATATATTTTTTACATAATATTATTCATAATATTATTATAACGTTTAACACCTATACTATGTGAGGAATTGATTTTGGTCAAAATGATGATGCAGCTATTACCAAGCCAGTGTTAATGTACACAAACTATTTATAGAGTGCTTCTGAGTGATTATTTCACTCAAATTGTATATTTTGAATTATGTTTTTTAATCATTTCATTGGTGTGTTAAAATAATATAAAATATTCATATAACAACAATTAAAGACTAATATATAATTTTTGATTTCATGTGAAATATTTGACATGAAATTCAGACAAAAATTATAACCACAAATAACCAGCCAAAATATTATCAAAACTTGTATTTATTAAACTAGTATGTATTAATAAAAATTATTCATTGAAATATAGCTGACATATACATTATTAATTAAATTTTGTATAAATATCTATTTAATTACATATTCTAATACATATTCTTTATTTATTCATTAAGTGATTTCATCAATTACTGGTAAATAGCTCATTTAAAAGAAGTGGTTTTATTATATTTCCATGTTGTATTATAAGGTATATAGCATAAAACGACTTTTCATTCCACGAATGAATATGTATATTGTCAATTTACCTACATCGTAGATTACGTTGTGTTAATATCATATATTTTTTACATAATATTATCACAGTAAAATATTTTAGAAATAATTGGAATTTGGGGCTGTGCTGTTGTGATTATTTTAGTCCAATTAGTTTTCTTAGTTTCGCACATTCAATAAAATAGTTGTACGACTTATGTAATCTAATACAAATAGTCTAATATTTACTAACTTATTGTTCTTTAAGTTATTTAATAGACAAATATTAACACTATACATCAAGAGTAGCATTGATTATTTTAATTATAAATTAAATCGAAATATTCACAAACTTAAATATAATTTTTACAATGGCTTTAAGAATAAGAATGACATTTAATTGTTTTAATATAGATAATATAGGTTATTAAAAATATTAATTACAATTACAAGTTTTGATCCACTTCAGCTTTTTTTGTCAACAAAATATTATTTTGTCAATAAGTTAGATTATATGTTTATTGCAGAAATATCATTCCCAATTGTTATAATAAATAACAGTTAAAAGATTTATTATAATTCAATGTATTAAATATTATATTGAATATTTACTTTCTAAATTTATTTAGCAGATTTGAACAGCTCAATATAAATACTAATTAAATATTAGCTAATTAATTAGCGTAACCAGAACTCAACAAATTGATTTTAATATAATCAGCCTTATAAGTTGTTAACTAATGAATTTACTAACATATTAATTTTACGTTTAACTCTAACTTTAAGAGATTATAATTGAGATGGCTAATTAGATATTAATATGATATGATTCTTAGATATGATTCTATTCTTAAATATAAAATAATAATTGTCAACAAATTCATGAACTTATTTGATTTCTATGGTTCTGAGTTAAATGAGTTGAACTTTAATAGCTAGCTGTCAATGCTTCGATTTTAAGTTATATATTCAAATTTGGTTTCAGCGGGAAGCAACGAGACTTTTGTTATGATACGAAAGTAACAACGCAGTCGAACAGCTCAGTTTTAGTTAAATGAACGAATCTCGCCATATGAGATAACTCATCAAATCTCTAATAAAATTTATAAATCCGATTATCACTAAAATTTTAAGAAGGCTCAAAAAGAATAATTTAGCTTATTACTTACAAAGAAAGTAAACTTATTACTACATACAACACTATATTACTACATGTAATATGTCAGAAAAATAAATATCGCTGATTTGTTTGATGAATTCAAATTTTACACAAAATAATTTCAAATGAGTTTCAAAAGCTGGATTTCTAAAAAACAATAATGGTAAAATTTTCTAATTTTCTATGAAAGGATGATTGTATTATATCTCGTCGCATAATCTATAACAATCAATAACGATACTAAATATGCATGTAAATACTTTAGCTGGTTTTTGGATTTTCTTATTTGTGCAAACTGAAATATCATTTTTTGATTCGTTACCTCGTAATAACAATACACGACTAATAATGAAGAAAATTCTTTAAAGTCCACTCCGAACTCAAGATATTCTTTTAAGCCAAAGAAAACTAGTTGCCAATATTCGCCTTAAATCATAAAATTGCGTCGTATCATAATTGTATATAGTAGCCCTATTTTTAGGCCTACTCAACTTAGTTTATGTGTCGAACAATAATTCTTCTAAAATCAAGTTAATCTTCTCGAGCAGACCACATTGGTAACTAAAACTGAAGCTCTCGAAGCTTACGCTGACGAATAAAAAAATTATTATTAAACCACCCAAAGACAGCTAAAAGCCCTTTGGCTTCCATAGCAGTGATTACGTCTGTTCGCGCCAGTGAAAACCAGCGAGCTGGTGCTGTTTCCCACGGGGCAGCCAGAAGTTATCTTATCTACGTATTTTCAGCTCCACGTGTCTTAGTAGGTGCGGTAGTACTCAACAAAGAGTGAATTAACCCAGTTCAATTGTAAGGAGTAAATTATTTAAGTAGGTATTATTTTGATTTGTTGCATCAACTCGTTTTTAAATACGAAGAAAATACAGCTAGTATCATTGATTCGCAACTAACTGGCCTGAAGCCACCTGTCTTCTTAGGGATAAGAAGAGCTCTGAAGCGGAAAAGTTGCTTGCAGTCTTGCAGGTGACAGGGTTGTTCAACAGCTGGTTAAAGAAAAATTCCAAGATTTTGAGAAAGAACTCGTGTTGGTAGACAAGGCACTGTAAACTTCCTGTTAAACTGGGGTTGGACGACCCTATTTTTTCGGGAGAGGTCACGGTTTACCCCACCCCTTTAACTAGGAGAGAATAAATCGACTGTGCGATTCGAATCTGACCGAATCTGTAGATTAAATCAAATAATTTACTAAATCTATCAATTATGATTGGAGTGGTAATTTAATATAATTATGTAAAATATATACAATTACGTAATATCTGTATTATTTTGAAATTAAATCTAATTCAAATCATTTATGATAGCTTGGACCCTATTAAATGCCGAGAGTCGAAAAAAGTGGTCTAGAAAGCGAGTAACCCCCCCCCCTTTAACAGGGATGAACCTCAACCCCAGTTTAACAGGACATAGGAAGTTTACAGTACTTCAGGTGTTATCCCATAATACCGTCCTCTCCTCTGTTTATTTCTATTTATGATTTAAAAAAATAATATCTAAAATAACTCTAACTAAAATAAATAAATTAATTTTTTCACTCAGTGAGTTTCTCTAGTTCCGCTTTGAGGGTTTCGAGTCTTTCTGCAGCCGATTTAGGGACGAAAGATGTATCTGCGAGTATTTCAGCTTCAATTTGCATTTAACTCATCTCTAAAATATTTTATTCTATTTGACTGTTATCACCTTGAAGCAATAGTTTAATTTTGTTTTTGAGCTCCGAATCTGTTGTTTAGCTTTGAATTTGTGGTGCTAAGTGAAATTCAATTTGTTCTGTTAGCTTTTGGTTTTCTACCCTTAATATGTCAACTTCTTTAAGTTCTTCCGAATCCGAGTCAAGTTTATCTGTATCTTCTAATTATAATTTGTAGTTTTCTTCTTCTAGTTGTTTAACTTTTTGGAGCAAACGGTCGTATTTGTTCTGTAGCTCGTTATCGGTCACTTGTTTCTCCAGTTCGTGGAATTTTAGGTTTAACTTAATCAACTATTCTTGAAGTAAATTATATTTTAGTTTTTCCTATTGAATTTAATTTTGGGCTTAGTCATAATTTGATTTCTAGGTGAGGAGTTAATTTTTAAGATCTGTGTTTTCTGTTAAAGTTGCGTTTATTTATGCGATTTGTTGTTATTGGAGTTAGTTGTTGTTATTGGCTTCTTTCAGTTAGTTATTCAAATATTCGATTGCGTTATTGAGTTAGTTAATTTGCTTCTTGTAATCTATTAGTTGATCTTATTTTGATTTAAGTTGTTCCGTTTGATTTTGAATTACGTTATTGAGGTTTATTTGTTTATTCACCTCTTTTTGTAGCTCTGTTATTTGATTTTTGTACTATTAGGCAGTTAAACTGTCCGTTCTGAGCATTTGAACGTTATGTTCGAGTTCAGCATTGATTTGCTTCAGATTTGAAATTTTGGCATTGAGATTGTCCAGTTCATTTTATTCGGTGTTTATGTGTTTGATGGATTGCGTTAAACTGAGGTCTCGTTGTGTTTGATTTAGTTTTTGTGTTTGATTTAGTTCGTTTACTGTGTTTTATTGTTGGTTGATCGCTTCTTTTAGGTCTTTTTGTGTTTTATTCAGTGTTTTGTTTAGTTATTCGTTTTCGTTGAGCAACTGATTCGTTTGTATTTTGAATTTGGTGTTTATTTCTGTTTGAACGTTTAATTCGTGTGTTTTTGAATCGAGTGCTTGTGTGAGATTGTCTATTTGGTTTTATTTGGTTTTGATGCTTGTTTTTAACTGTATATTTTGTTGCTGAAGAAGTTGTGATTAGTTTTTAAGGGCAATTTGATTTTGTTCGAGTTCTTTTTAGTGCGTTTTGTGTTGTTCGTTATCAAATAGTAATTTTTATAACTATTGCGTTTAAATTTAGAATTTCTATTTGATATTTTATGCCGTTTAAATCATCGGGACATTCTGCGCATAAATCGATTTGATCTGATTTAGTTCGGCACTCAAAGCATGAATTTGATCCGTTTTCTGTTTATTTTCGATTTGCAAACGGTTCAGCAATATATTCGAATCATTGCTAGTGCTCTGTAACTGCTCCAGCTCCGATTTAAATTTGTAATTGTGTTATTCACTAGTGCTTAGCAACTATTTGGTCTTCGTCAAATCAGATTTAAGAGATTTATTTTCGATCTAAAACGTCATAATCGCCTTCTCACGCGCTATAAGATCAGACTTAACGTTGCTCAGCTCTGTACAGATTTAAACATTCGATTCGGTCTTCTCCTTTAACTCGGTATTCAAAAAAGTAATTTTGTCTTAAATTTGCTTCACAAACGTTTATTTTTAACTCTAGTGCTCCTGTACCTTCTTCAGCAAGTCCACGTTGAACGTTTTAAGTTCCGAATACGCCTTCACTAAACTAAGCACCTGATTCAAATCCTCAATTTAAACTGATTCGATTTGATTCTAAAGGAGCGGAAACTAAAGATTCATATTAAAGAAAGGAAGAGAAGTTATGTCTAAAATGTTGTGGCCAACCCGATCCTCTGAAAATGTTCGAATCTATGTCATTTTAAGTTCCAAATCCTCTCTGTTCACGTCCTTAATAATCGATTTTATCTTTTACTTGTCAATTTGATGTTGACCAGGTTAACTGTTATCTGATTGTTAGTTATTTGTTTGATTAGTGGTTTAATTGCTTTCTTTTTGAATTACAAGAGATTGAGAGTCGCGCTTCTCAACGGCATCTGAGGCATCGTCCGTAACGAGATGGGGTTTCTTGTCTTCAAATATAATTTATTTGAACTCAGCCTCGATGTCTGGGACCTGGTTTATGCACCCGAAGAGAGCAAAAAGGAAGAAAACGTAATTTAAATCAACTTAGTTTGATATTTTGTACATATCTGGCAAATTAACGTTTAATAGCACGCGCTTAGCAGATAAAAATAAATGATGAGAGTTTGTGTAGTAATACTGCACATCGGCGATGAAACGGGACTTTATCAACTCAAACTTATCCCTAATCAACTACATCAGGTAGTTCTACAACTAAATTTTGCCCATACGCAGATATAAATCTTCATAACTCTCAGTCAACACAGTAGTTTACGCAAATAAGCCGTACATTGTGCGAAGACGTAAGAAATCTGAAGCGCAATCCAGCAACGTTTAAATATCTGATCTATCCGCAAGCTACTTAATATATGGAGCTATTAATGAGAGCTGACTCTTAATTTCATGCAATTTTGGAATTGACATTCATGAAGCGGAAATGTTATTTCACTTAATTATTCAAATTAATTATTAATATTTGAATAATCACACTTCACAGATGAATAGTGACATGTAAAAAGCTATATCAAGCTCTTTATAAAAATCAAAAGAACGTTTGTAAACTGAATAAATGCTCAAATAATAAATTAATTCAGACGGAAGTCAGTGCCGTTTCAACGAAAAATTTACCAAATTCTGTTTATAATAGGTTGGCTGCTAACTTTCAGAAAGAACTGATCAGATTAATTATAAAGTTATTGGGTTAGCTGTTATGAAAAATCTGTATAGAGTTTTAGAGAAATTAGATGTTCAAATGGAAGAATAAAAAATTATAGAATTAAAGGACGTTGTAAAAGCTATGGGTTATTGCGGTCTCAATTTCTTGCAACCTGAAGTAACTGATTAAATATTGAAATAATAGTGATCGATGCCTTGTATTCTTTAATAACAGAATAAAACTATTTAGAATAACATAGAATAACTAACAATCATTCAACTTTAAAATACTTATTCATTCGTTCTTTTGGTCTTCGTATATGTCTTCTTTTTCTTTGGTTTTATTTTCAGATTCGTTTTCTTTTTCGTCCTTTTCTTCGTCTTTTGTTTGTGTGATTGTTATTTGGTCAGTTTGGTCATTTGATGAGTTTTATGCCTCAATAATTGAATTAGGCTTTTAATCACTCACTAAATCTTAATTATTTTGCTCTTAACTTTGGTCGATGTTGATTTTCTCGTCATTTCGCTCTTGTTCTTTAATTTCCTTTTAATCTGGCTCTTTAATTTCATTTTTCTCTCTTATTTAATTTTATTCTTTAATTTAATTTTCATTCGGGTTTATGTGTTTTTCGTGCGTTAACTGTTCCAGGATATGGATGCATGTGTTATTTTACGGCTCCAGTGCGCTCATCAGAACGTCTTCGTCGTGTGAGTTTTGCATTTGAAGTCCAATTTGTTCCCTTTACAAGCATTGCAAAGTAGGGCTGGTTGATCTTAACCTGCTGTTGCTCTCAAGTGGTGATCTGGATTAATTCAAGCGCCTTTGAATCTCATTCGCAGGTGACTGAACTTTCCCTCCGTTTACTCGGTCGCACAGGTATAAGAAAACATCATACACAACGTTTTCCTTCTGAATGTTCTACCCGGCCAGATTTACTTTGACCAAATCCATCGGAATCGAATCCAAAGTAATTTAATTTGGTCTAAGTTATTTACAGTTTCGCTCAACAAAGAGCGAGAACACGTTATAATCGAACTTTCGCTATTGGAGCAATTGGAGCTCCTCCTCAGAAGCGTTCAGAGATGTGTGCGGGCTAAGCTAGGATTATGAAGTTACAACCAAATCAAAGACCATTTACAACTCGTTTTTCTGAATGTCGATGAATTTATCATACAACACAACAAAATCGGAATTAATCTGCTTCCACATCTTCTAAATAAGCTGCGCGGCTGGAATTGAGAGTTTCTGATGCAAGAATGTGTTAGTCTAGTGCTACTGAGCATAATTGTGCAAGAAAATAGATTTTATAATCCGGAGCTCAATCGAATCAGATTAATGTAACTGCATTATCGGCTGAATCACCAAACGACCAGATGGAAAATGGGATATCATTGGTGTGGAATCTATAAATAATCTCAATAAATATAAATATAGGCTGTTTAACAATATTCCACTCAAAATACTATCACAACAATAAAAACTAACATTATAAGAGATAAAAAATAATTTAAAATGCATTACTGACACGCGTTTTAAATTAAAATTGCAAAACACTATTAACAGCATAGATGATGACCTTTCTGATAACATAATCAAACACAAACTAGACATGCATTTTCTCCGTATAATACGGATTTTTCGCGTTTTTCCGTATAAAAACGTACGTATTTGTACGTAGTTCCTTATACGGTTTTTAACAAGTATTCCGTATATATTTTAACTATTTTAGATTTATAATTAGATTTAAAATTGTATTTTATGATATTTAGCTTATTTACTGCATTTTTTGAATATATGATTGCATTACCACTCCAAGTACTCAAAACTATCATCATTCATCAAAACTCAATGAATTTACAAGTTATTAAAAAAATTAAAGTAAAAAATGATTAAAATGAGTGAAACAAAAATTTATGTTTCAGAATATTAAATATAAGTATTATATTAGATATAATAACATTTATGATTAATTAACGAGATTTAAAGTATTTATATAAAGTTAAATTTCATTTATACCTTTTATCTCAAGCCTAATAACATAAGAGAAAAGTGTATTCATCATATTATCATCATTCTATCAAATTGTGTTAATATTTTATTATTAAGATAATTTACAAAATAAATGTGGTATATATATTATAAACAAGTAATATATTTAATTTACAAAACATTTTCTTTAAAATATGTAATATCTATATGATTGATATTTTCCACAATATGATGTGGAAAATATTATTGAAAATATATTCATTTATATACAAAATGTTAGCATTTAATTAAATATTTCCACTCCAAAGTAACATTTTTACGGATAAAATTGATTTTTCCGTAATATACGGAAAAATAGTATACGGAAAGTATACGGAAACGATTTTCCGTAAAAAGTACGTATTATACGGAGAAAATGCATGTCTAACACAAACTAATGGAATTATAGGACATTGCTAAAGATATTCTCTCTAATTAGTAAAAACTACAAGCAGTTCACGTGTGCAAGTTAATAAAATATCATTTCTCATTATCTGGCCTACCTATTATTAAACAACTATTTGGAAGTAAAACTATTTCTGAACCTGTTTAAAAGTTACCAGAAATTCAACTTCCATATTTATCACCTAGAGTAGTAACTGTAAGTAAATTTTGTTAGCGCAGTACTCCAACTATTCAACTTAAAAATTAGTGTTCCAGTAATGAAAAAATACTCCTAATTCAAGAATTTCTTTAACAATTGTAAGTAACGCACTATTGTAACCAGAATTTAGCGAGGTAGATCCAAGAATAATTGAATAATTCATTATTTGACGCAGACATTTGGCTATCGGGACTTCAAAAACAATAATCAAAACTACATACAGCACTGCTCAGACTCAAATCTCATAATATTAGCAACTACGATATTTGTAAATTGGGGATGCAACAGAAACAATAGCGAGTTGTGACACAGCAAAATTACCTAATGGCACGAAAAATTCCAAGTTCCCCACTTTTCCACAGACAAAACCCAAGTCTCAGCAATGTTATTACGAAGTCTAAGTTTAAATAATGAAATTTGATTTTAAACAGTAACAATATCTAACAGAATGCCAAATTACTATTTAATTACATTTCATAACGTTACTTTCGGATGCTGAAGTATACTATATACTGGTCGTATTATTCCATTCCGAATTATTTGAAAATAGACTGTTCTAATAATTAGAATTATTAATATACTACGCGGATTAGAAAAAACGTCCATAACTCGGGCAATAGACCTCTGTGACAGAGGTGGCAATAAAATAGAAACATACAAAATCAATATTAAACTAGAGATCCAGGTTCAAGTGACAAGCGGCTTCGTTAATTAAAAGAGCATACTTGCTAAATTGAAAATTAAATTAACTACACTTTTATTTGAGATATTTTATATTGAAATATTATAACAAGATTGAATTATATAAAACATTTGAAGTTAAGCGAAAATACTAACCGCATAACCGCATATATAATTTATGCTTTCAATAATTTCAAATATTAGTACCCATTTCATAATACCTGACACATGAAGTTCAGCGATAGATTTTGTAAAGAATGATATATTTTGTTATATTTGATTAGGGTACTCGCTTCCCAACTTTTAAATCAAATCCACATTTTTTAAGTTGTTATATTGAAAATTGTTCTATATTATACTTCAACTTAAAAAAATAAACACGAATAATCGTTACTATTAATATAAGATAAATATTCTCTATTCTGTCTAGTATCTATTGTTATTAGATAATACAAAATAGAAATATAAATCAAAACGTCTTCATTACATTAGGTGTGGAATATAATAATATATAGTTTAAATACATTATAAACCATAAATATAGTATTTTAATAAATCAATATCTATTTCTAACTAAATCATTAGTTTATAAAGACAATAATGATTATCGTAATCTTATTTTATTATGAAGATTATCGCATTAATTACACTTTACCGTGGTTAAATGTAAACTAATTATATATAATAATAAATATATATATATATAATAATATATTCTATATAAAAAGAAATTAGGAATTTGCAAAATCAAATAAACTAAGAAGGACCCCAGGTACCTAATCAAGTTAATGAAACAGTGCATCAAAGGCAACCACCACCAAGCAATGTCAATACAACGGAACAACCTCCCGTGCAAGCCGAAGGAAATAACGAGCAAAGAGAAACTGAGACGCGAGATCCAGTTTCTGGAAATTAAGTTAGCGAATCAGGTAAAACTGGTTCGCTGACGACTCCGTGAGGGCCCTGTTGGGTCCTTACTGAGTGGGCATAAATGACGGGTTGAGCCCGTTTTGAAAGTGGAAACACTGGCGTGCGAGAGCCTATGTTTTGCTTTCAAAAATCTCAATGAAGTCTGTTTGTGCCGTCTCGAGGAAGTGATATATATATATATATATATAATAATATATTCTATATAAAACTATATCAATTTAAATTTAATTAAAAATCCAAGTAGGGTGATACAGGGAAAACCACTCATCTCAATTTTACTTAATTACAAATATATATATCAATTTGCACCAAACTTATAACTTTTATGTTTTTGAATAAAGTTTGAGATGTGGTATCGGTAACAAAAAACAAAAAATCAAAAATAGGTTGTTACATTATTATTTAAGATAATAGTAATCTACTACATTCTTATCTTTGGTTATAGTGATAATATTACTCCTAATTACTGAATTGTTGAATATTTTAAAATTATTATTAGACAATATTTAATATAATTGTTAACGTTATTATCATGGTTATATAATGAAAGTTATACCATTATAATATTTTTTATTTCTTCCACTTCATTGTCAAATTTATACTAATAATATTATCACCGAAAAATCCAGTGCCAAATATTTGTGGCATAATGATATATTATTGTACTTAGCACTAATGAATAAATATATTAAAAGGGATTGTCAAACGCGATTCTAGATTTGAAATTAAAATATGTTAATTTAATCATTTTTGTAAAACTTCTCCAATCTTTGTTTAATATAAGTAAAGAATTAATTATATCTAAATAGTTAATATTGATCTTCTATAAATTTTCAAGTTCAATCAAAATTGTTCGTTAAAGCCTAAATTTATCTCAATAAAAAATAGTATTTGAGCTGAATTAAATTTTTTCATTACTAACTAACTATATTATGATAGATTAATGATTAAATATATTTTATAAGAATCCATTTCAAAATTTAGAAATTGAAGAAATATTAAATTGTAAAAGAATAGCAAATAATATAACCTAGGTATTTTACTAAATTGAGTGTTGTTAATAGATAAATAATATACTATTTTTCCCTCCGTCGTTTATATTCTATTTATTAAAATTCATTTTTGTTAAATTATCGATATTTTGAAATATGATGAAAAAGAACCATAAAATATAGTACCAAGGGTAAAATTAATAGATGTTAATAAGGTTATCGAATATATTCCTCGAGTAACATCAGCCCCGCCTCTGTACGTAAAGCTTTCATTTGAGATAACAATTAATTTTATATCTCTTTAGCAAAAAGGCTTTTTATAAACAATTTTTTGCGCGAGCTAGAAGCCTTTTATGAAGGGGAAACGCGAGCTTATGAGTTTTTATAACTGTGAATAAAATCATTATTTTATATTTACACTTCACTGCTCCTAGGTTTAGATCATCTTTTGTACACAGTGAGCGAAATAATTATAATTTAGACTGCTGTCAATAATAACATTTTATTGGCAATGTCTTTGAATGAATTTGACTATCTATTCATTATTAAAATTCTTAATATTTGTCAACTGATGAACCCCTGATATTTAACGATTCCAGCAATTCATGCTTCTTTAGTCTGAACTGAACCCAGTTCCCTTTTCTTCAATTAATAATTAATTGAATTTAATTTAATTAGACTTTCCAATAACTAATATTGTTTTGACATAAAACACAACTGGGTAATAATTCAATACTTACGGCAAACTAACTGAAAGAAGCCGCACATCAACGATCTTACATCACTCACTTACCACTACTTAATAGAATTCGAATTCTTCCTACTAACTCCTTAAACCTTCCAGCTTCTTTGAAAGCTTGGCATGTTTAAAAAAGTATTAAATAAATTGTAACTTTTTAAACTTGAATGAACTTGAAAATATTATAAATCTTCTTATTATTTAGTAACATTATTACCAGTTATTAATTCAGTATTATTTGTAAATTTTCAATTAAAAACCATTTTTTACAGTTTTCGACTTGAAAATGGTTGCTTTGGGAATCCAAATTCTCTTAAAGTAATAGTAAACAAATTATAATACTATTTATATTCCAATATTATTTTGTTCATGTACAGCTACTTTATAAGTTACTAAAATTTAATGTTTCGTTAGTGTTAAAATCTAGAATAACATGAAGCTAAAACTAAGTTATGCAAATAGAATTTATTATTAAGTTAATTAATAAAGCTGGGAACAGCTAGTTATATGAAGTTGCTGCAGGTGATTGAAAATTTTGTATCTAATATTCGTGTGCCTCCAAAGCATTTCATATATTAGAACTCAAATAATAGCGCATGTTAAAATATGCTTCAACTTCTACATTAAACTCAATAACTTTTGGGTAATTCCAAAATTGCAAAATTTGGGGGTAGCTGTACATAAAAACCGAGTGTGAAAGTGTTTATTTGTTGGAAACCGTAATAGTCAACATAAAGATTATTTCATAGCAATCCAAATTTGTGGATTACTTGAAAGTATCTTAATTAGAGTATTATATTTAGTAATATTTTAGATTTTGGTACGTTCATCTTATAAAGTATTTGTTGAAAGACTATGGCGCTTGATAAAAAGCGCATTGAATAATTGTATGTTACAAACTTTGACAACTGAATCCCAAAACCCACTTTTGGCAAGCTTTTATGATCATAGAACGATTACTATAAAATTAAACTACTATAAAATTAATATAACTTTTAGAGAAATCTCTAAGAACCTCGAACTAGTATAAACGAAAAAAATTTAAATGCTCATAAATGCTCGATTTGTGAGAAAATGACAGCCACGACCCCGCCTAATATTTTTCTAGGAAAGGCTTCATGTATAGATATATTCACTTGTTTAAAATGAACTCCCTTGCGATATCATTAGTGGAGATCGTGTTTTCCACCTCAATTCCTAAAATAGTTCAAGACCTATATTATTATTTGCTATATTTTCATAACCGTATTGTTGAGTGGCACAGTCAACACATCAGATTATGATATGATCCTGATAATATCATATTAGAATATTCAAAATCGTGTCAAGATTTTACAAAAAGATGCTAACAATTAACTTACCAATGTTTTTAAATCACGTCCGTCGAGTTTCCTCTTTTTTGAAATTTATTTACCATTCTCCGAAACTGAAAATTCATGCATCAATATTTTCTAAATTTCTTATTTGACATTATTTTAATGTCTTTTATTTACTATTATTGTAACTATTTTCTTGACAAAGTGATTATTAATATTCATTTCTTTACTAATATTCATTTTATATAGAAACAGGTTAATATATTATAACTCTTTCACTTCACTTCAACACCCGGTTACTGACCACGCGTTCGCTAAAACTGAACAGTCACTTTGTAAAACGTCCTTTATGTAGTTCTGAACAGCCAATGAACCAGATATAATTTAGCTTCCTTATAAATTTTCAGCACTCACTATTCCAAAAGTAGCGTTAACT
This sequence comes from Hexamita inflata, assembly GCA_963988835.1. Lineage (NCBI taxonomy): Eukaryota > Fornicata > Diplomonadida > Hexamitidae > Hexamita > Hexamita inflata. The sequence continues at coordinate 327,061 of CAXDID010000644.1, read as the reverse complement.
CCAGATAAACGTATCTGAATAATCTTTACGCTCATTAAATTAATATTTTTTGAGCTGCCGATAAGACCTCCGACATAACGCGAAGATGTTGTTGAGATATTAGACTCTGAAATAGTCGAGTTTACAAAATTCGCGTTGCCATCGCTTTGGGCAATAAATCCACCAACATTCCAAGCCCCAGTGGAAATACTTAACTTGGTTATAATAGTGTTCAAAAATGTAATAATTCCAGTTTATAACCCTATTAAACCACCGACTGCATTACAACTGGTTAAATTGCTTTTATATAAAGTAGCGTTTTTAATGGTAGCAGCACTAGCAATTCCAAACAAAGAACCAATATTTCCACCTTAAGTAATACTCTCGCTCAAGTTCATTGACATTTACAAATTAAAAATTTAAGCATTCGAATTTTGCAACCCAACTACGCCTAAACACCAGAACTGTGCTCCCTAAACAGAGAATATAATTGATGTATTTTGCAACAGTAAATTGTTGTAACTACATCCAATTAGTCCAATGGATGAAAATTTTAATGTTGTGCTAGTAATATTCTATTAAAGACACACATTTATAATCTAAGTACTCTCGATGCTGCCTAGCAAGTATCCTAATAAGTAACCAGATTTACCTATATAATCGCTACTGATATGCTAGAATGAGTCCAATATAACATTATGAATGCTAATCAATGAATGATAATTATAGTTAATTACTCCTCCAAACATATAAAAATTAGATAAAGTAGATGATATTGATCCGAGAAGCTGGAAGTTGGAACTGTTTCCCATAATAATTGCAAGGTTAGTAACTATAACTGTGCTTTAATCCGTTCTAGTTAATAAGTAGGATGAACTGTTTCCAACATTGTAAACGTTAGGTTTGAAACTGACCTGGTTCACATTAAGAGTTGGTGACAATTTTACAAATTCATGAAAGTTTAATCCTATCATAGCGACAGTTTATGTACTTACGTAAGTTCCAAGCACTTGATACCCAGAAATATTGAAAATATCTTTAATATCACTAAATAATGTTATATTTCCATTGGAAGCAGCGAATGATAAGTTAACCAATAAATTAGATATATTAGCACTGGTGGATGATGAAGTTATGATATTAAGCTGAGAAGCCGAAGAAACAGTAATTTGACTTCCAGATCTAGATAAAATGTTCATTTACGCGATCTTTATAACAGTGCTCGAAGATATTATAAAGGAACCACTAATCAAAGATTATGAACCAAACTGAATTTTTAAGTTATAGAAAGCAGTTTTAGATTAGAACAGTGGTTAAACAACTGTAGTATACACGTTATCAGAAACATCAATAAATGCATTTTAAATTTCAGTAGAGCTGCTAAAAACATAACCTACACTGAAATTATTTGAAGAAATTTAATTAGTTACACTTTATATATCAAAGAATGTATTGTATATTTCGTAGCTACATTACTATTCATATATGCTTTCATTTATTACATATTAACAAGCATTATTAATTACAACTTAATCTGGAGGACAAACACAAGAGCCGGATTGTACTATTGCGTTTGTAGTTGTGCACTAACATGCTCCATTTATACTTTTTTAACCTGATATAACACATGTGACTTAAATGCATAATCCATCTACAATTTAAAAGCCATAATTACTTGCACAGTTTATTTATTAAGTTAACTAATTCATCAAATATTTCTATTGTTCAATAATCAATTTTTGTTGAGAAAGTGAGTTGTTAGCAGAATTTAACTAAGAGGTTAAATTGTTAATAATATTTTATAAATATGATACGTTAGTATATATTCTCTAGTCCAAAATAGTGGTGTTTGAAAGCAAATTGGAATCAGCTTGATTATATGCTTTTAACATATCTGTGTTTAAAGATGTTATATTTTAATATATTCTATTGTCTAATATTGAAGTGTTTGTCAACAGATTATAATCTGCTAAAGAATAATCTGCATTTTATTTATTTTCAATGATAGAAATGTTATTTAAAACATTTTAATCTAGGACTTCAAGTTAATGATATATATTTTCAATATTTTGTTTAAGTTTCTCTAATTATTCCCTGTTGTTATCATTAGTTAAATTATGCATAAGATTAATTTATTCGACAACATTTATGCAATTCGTCTTATTAAGTAAGTAACCATAGGCACAAACACACCGATTATCTACATATTCAAATGGATGTACACATTAGTACATGCCATTTATGCTTTAGCTATATTATAAATCTTCAACACACAATCCATATATAACAGATTACTTATCACATATATCACACTAAACATTTTCACTTCCAATTATACTAATTTAAACACTTTCCTATCCAAAACGCGTGGTTTAATCCACACAAATATAAAATTATGTAATATTTAATTATATGATTACAAATATAGTTGATGCTATATATCCATTATATTTGTTTTATATTAAATTACTACCAGTTAACTTACAATTACTAATAATATAAGTTAATGAAGATTAATTTATGATATTTGTCAATCCAGATGCATTCATGCTGCTGAGTCTATATTATATGAAAGATTATTAAACACTAAAGCTATCTTTTGGCTCGATAATCATTCCAGATATTTACTGACCATACGCAATAAATATTAAATTACATCTTTAAACGTCCACATCACAAATTATGCAGAGCAAAGAACCTGTTAACACCTAAAATTACATTGAAATATTTATATTCGATTCTATAAAGAATTATTTATTTATGCTGAAACCAAATAAAGTAAAAGTGTTAAATTCAATATTCTTCACTGAAACATTTATTTTAGACTATTTAGTTGCATCCGTATAAATAAATACGTTAACATTATTAGCTTTTTACGTAAGGTACATGGTATCATTCCACTTGATATTATTTAATGCTGCTAGCTTTTGGCAATAGCCATATTAGTTATTATTTACTATAATATTATTATAACATTGTTGATTTTGTTTTTACAGTGATTTTAAGATTATCATTATAGAAGATAACATTTTTTGATAATTAATGTTAGACACAGGTAACTGAGAGTAGTCATTTAGCTTAAATAAAAAATGATGTATTATATGATATGAAAAACAAAAACAAACTGAACACAATAAGCAAAACAACAAGAGCAACACGGAATAAAGTAAACCAAAAGGCTCACTATAAAACCAAAGCAAGAAGAACTAAATTAAAGAACTCATCAAATCATTTAACAAAATTCTTAGTGGTAACCAAAAACCAAAAGGAAACTCATTCACTGGATAACAGAATCACAACAGCTCCGCCAAATAACGAGCAACAACCGATCAAAATCCGTACATCATCTACATGATCTTCATCAAATAATGTGAGATGAACAATGCTTCGATCGCAAACAACAAAACAAAAACAACGATGATTACAAGAAAAACTGGAAGAAACACTCTTGGAACCAAGCAGACGTCTAAAAGCTAACGAAAGTTTTACAGAATACCCTGAAATAACAAGGCAACTACTTCGAAACAACAACAAATTCAACAACAACTAAGGAAAACTGTTCAACTCCCTAAACGAATACCGATATAATGATGTGAAATCTAAGCGCAACAATGACTCATTCATGCACATCAAAATACCAATAGGCTAAACCACCTAACTTCAGCAAACAAAACCAAGGTGGAAACAAGCCGTTTGGAGGTTATAAGTAAGGAAACTTCAACCAAAAATTCATATGAGGAGCTAGGAAGCTAGTCATATTGACGCAATAATTGCTATCTGAACCCGCTCCGTGAGGGGCCACGATAGTATAAACAAAATATTTGTTAGTAGCAAATTGAAGAGAAAAATTGAATCACTAGATTGATTATTAAAGTAGAAGAAAATATTTTGCCATCGAATGATGGTAAATTGTAGCATGTGTGTAGAGGCACATGTTATGAGCTAAGATAGCTCTCAGTTACGCATATGAAAAATATTATTATTTGTGACAGAGTAGTTTCAGGGAAATACTGAAATAACATCACTTTGCATTCTTTGAGCTTCCAATGAAGACGGTCTTACTGGAGTTCGTGTGCGAAAAGATATATTGTACGCCAGAGCATATTCCTGGATTGTGGGCGAATTCTTCTAGGCCAGATAATTATTAACTGGTGCGAACGAGCTTTTCTATATGGTCATAATTTGGACTGCGTGGTTAGTGATTAAACAACATGGTTGAGAAAGAAGCCCCGCCACGTACGAACGTATGCGATAACTCCAAGAATTCAACTCCTGATATAGACCTGTTATTATATCAGGGGAATTTGGTTTCCGAGCACTGAAATCTAGATAGTTTTCGATTTACAGTGAAAAACCACTAGAAGGCCTTCACGAATCTTACCCTACTTCGCCAACGCAAATATCAGCACATATTCTTCGGAGAGGAGTGATGCGTTCTGTTAAAATTATTACATGTGGTTTCACGTCGACAACAACATCGAATGTTTAAATCGCATGCAAAAAATATATCAAAACGAAGCTCTCAGCGGCTGCGAAATAGAAACGCGTTTGGAACGAATCGACAGAGGGCCGAGTAGGAATTTGACGTTAAATCACTTGCGACGTATATTTGGGCTATCAAAATATAAGTGTTACAATACATGATTTTACAATTCAGTGAATGCAAGGCTGTAATACCATTTTCACGAATACCAATACGTTGTGAATTGAGGTTTTTCGTTTTGTAAATAGTATACACAAATCAAATTACAGGCGTATTTTTTAAAAATGTACGCTCAAACTAATGTGCATTCGAGATGAAACAACGCAGTCGGATTTTGAACTCAGGCTGGTCATCAGGTTACAGCGGCTGGAGCGATGTTCGCGTTTGCAGTGCGAGATGCATTTGTGTTAGTGTACGAAGAACACCTGGCTGTCCCGTACCCATTGAGTTTGCGCACACTGTGTGGTATGGATTTAATTAGGCAGAACCCGACAGAGTAGTTTCAGGGAAATACTGAAATAACATCACTTTGCATTCTTTGAGCTTCCAATGAAGACGGTCTTACTGGAGTTCGTGTGCGAAAAGATATATTGTACGCCAGAGCATATTCCTGGATTGTGGGCGAATTCTTCTAGGCCAGATAATTATTAACTGGTGCGAACGAGCTTTTCTATATGGTCATAATTTGGACTGCGTGGTTAGTGATTAAACAACATGGTTGAGAAAGAAGCCCCGCCACGTACGAACGTATGCGATAACTCCAAGAATTCAACTCCTGATATAGACCTGTTATTATATCAGGGGAATTTGGTTTCCGAGCACTGAAATCTAGATAGTTTTCGATTTACAGTGAAAAACCACTAGAAGGCCTTCACGAATCTTACCCTACTTCGCCAACGCAAATATCAGCACATATTCTTCGGAGAGGAGTGATGCGTTCTGTTAAAATTATTACATGTGGTTTCACGTCGACAACAACATCGAATGTTTAAATCGCATGCAAAAAATATATCAAAACGAAGCTCTCAGCGGCTGCGAAATAGAAACGCGTTTGGAACGAATCGACAGAGGGCCGAGTAGGAATTTGACGTTAAATCACTTGCGACGTATATTTGGGCTATCAAAATATAAGTGTTACAATACATGATTTTACAATTCAGTGAATGCAAGGCTGTAATACCATTTTCACGAATACCAATACGTTGTGAATTGAGGTTTTTCGTTTTGTAAATAGTATACACAAATCAAATTACAGGCGTATTTTTTAAAAATGTACGCTCAAACTAATGTGCATTCGAGATGAAACAACGCAGTCGGATTTTGAACTCAGGCTGGTCATCAGGTTACAGCGGCTGGAGCGATGTTCGCGTTTGCAGTGCGAGATGCATTTGTGTTAGTGTACGAAGAACACCTGGCTGTCCCGTACCCATTGAGTTTGCGCACACTGTGTGGTATGGATTTAATTAGGCAGAACCCGACAGAGTAGTTTCAGGGAAATACTGAAATAACATCACTTTGCATTCTTTGAGCTTCCAATGAAGACGGTCTTACTGGAGTTCGTGTGCGAAAAGATATATTGTACGCCAGAGCATATTCCTGGATTGTGGGCGAATTCTTCTAGGCCAGATAATTATTAACTGGTGCGAACGAGCTTTTCTATATGGTCATAATTTGGACTGCGTGGTTAGTGATTAAACAACATGGTTGAGAAAGAAGCCCCGCCACGTACGAACGTATGCGATAACTCCAAGAATTCAACTCCTGATATAGACCTGTTATTATATCAGGGGAATTTGGTTTCCGAGCACTGAAATCTAGATAGTTTTCGATTTACAGTGAAAAACCACTAGAAGGCCTTCACGAATCTTACCCTACTTCGCCAACGCAAATATCAGCACATATTCTTCGGAGAGGAGTGATGCGTTCTGTTAAAATTATTACATGTGGTTTCACGTCGACAACAACATCGAATGTTTAAATCGCATGCAAAAAATATATCAAAACGAAGCTCTCAGCGGCTGCGAAATAGAAACGCGTTTGGAACGAATCGACAGAGGGCCGAGTAGGAATTTGACGTTAAATCACTTGCGACGTATATTTGGGCTATCAAAATATAAGTGTTACAATACATGATTTTACAATTCAGTGAATGCAAGGCTGTAATACCATTTTCACGAATACCAATACGTTGTGAATTGAGGTTTTTCGTTTTGTAAATAGTATACACAAATCAAATTACAGGCGTATTTTTTAAAAATGTACGCTCAAACTAATGTGCATTCGAGATGAAACAACGCAGTCGGATTTTGAACTCAGGCTGGTCATCAGGTTACAGCGGCTGGAGCGATGTTCGCGTTTGCAGTGCGAGATGCATTTGTGTTAGTGTACGAAGAACACCTGGCTGTCCCGTACCCATTGAGTTTGCGCACACTGTGTGGTATGGATTTAATTAGGCAGAACCCGACAGAGTAGTTTCAGGGAAATACTGAAATAACATCACTTTGCATTCTTTGAGCTTCCAATGAAGACGGTCTTACTGGAGTTCGTGTGCGAAAAGATATATTGTACGCCAGAGCATATTCCTGGATTGTGGGCGAATTCTTCTAGGCCAGATAATTATTAACTGGTGCGAACGAGCTTTTCTATATGGTCATAATTTGGACTGCGTGGTTAGTGATTAAACAACATGGTTGAGAAAGAAGCCCCGCCACGTACGAACGTATGCGATAACTCCAAGAATTCAACTCCTGATATAGACCTGTTATTATATCAGGGGAATTTGGTTTCCGAGCACTGAAATCTAGATAGTTTTCGATTTACAGTGAAAAACCACTAGAAGGCCTTCACGAATCTTACCCTACTTCGCCAACGAATTGTTGATTATTGACGTAATAAAATGTCTCAAATGAAAACTTAAAATAATATTTAATATTTAATGATATGCATACATTTACATATACTATTTGAAAATTTGTGCTCTATAAAGTCAGTTTAACTTCACATATGTCAAAAATCACAGTATTTTTAACAATTTTATATGCACATTATAGATTTATAATAAATAGTATCTAAATAACATCAGAATTAGTAATTAACAGAATAATAATTATAATTATGTTTTCAATGTATTTAATATGATTATGAAGGTCGAAAAAATTATGGATTTATGCGTAATTTAAACGTAGGCCCAGTGATAATATGTTGAAATAGTGTGATTTTTGGCGTATTATGCGTCCATTTTTGGCGTAGCAAGTCACTACGCAAAATAACACCCTTAGTGTGGATGCATTCTGTATCAATAATATTACTATACCAGCCACCTTCGATTCACCACTCCGCATAGCGAAAGGGCAGATGAGCATTCGTATCAACTCCCACACGTGAATCCCAACTTGCCGCGCCCTCCCAGAACGATCCCAAAAGCGGGGGTTAAAGGTACATCTAGCTGGTAGCCGAAAAGATAACTCGACTCATGCAGCTACTTTGGAAGTAAAGTGACTCGGCCTCAAAGAATACGCATGTCGCTGTTCTTTGTGATATGCCGCTTGTGCGTCGCTATTTATAGCACTTCACTATTTAGAACCCGTGACGAACACACAGCGATCTCCTGAAATGTTCGTGGATTGGAGAACTATTTTCGTCAGGCAGAAAGTATTGCAGCCCGTAGTGAGTCGTTGATTTAAGAAATAATTCGTGGTCGTGAACCGATTTATAACGCGTTCAAACTTTTGAGGCATTGCTAAATCACGCAAGCTGTCGAAGATTTCGAACCGTAAAATATGTGATGTGTGTTGCTCTAATAAAAATGACATCTGACACATCGTCGATTAAACAGTTTTAAGATAGCATTAGATAAACAGTTATAATCTTGCAAATAGAGAAGTATCTAAGTAAGATAGCCCCTTAACCGCTCCATAGACCGAACCTATCCGCGAACAGAATACGAATAATATGTCTGTGTCTTTTGATATTGCCGACGGATATTAAATCGGTCTAACGTGTGGACTAACTTGATTGCTACTATATAATTACAACTAGCGTGTCATATCGACGGGTCATTGGAGGCTTCTGCCTGGAGCGAGTTTTCAGATCGTATCTTGGCGTTTTGTAAACTTCATTGGAATGCAACTGATACGCACAGAATGAAAGATTATAGTACAAACAACATCATGGTTTCGTTAGTTTACGACCCTAAGTTAAGGCCGGATGAAATACTCTGGCGTATTTCACGTAATCGGCCGCGCGTAAAAGTTTCTAATAAGTGAAAGCATCTAATTTTCGTCTTCCATTAGCTATATTTGGTGTGGATGCATTCTGTATCAATAATATTACTATACCAGCCACCTTCGATTCACCACTCCGCATAGCGAAAGGGCAGATGAGCATTCGTATCAACTCCCACACGTGAATCCCAACTTGCCGCGCCCTCCCAGAACGATCCCAAAAGCGGGGGTTAAAGGTACATCTAGCTGGTAGCCGAAAAGATAACTCGACTCATGCAGCTACTTTGGAAGTAAAGTGACTCGGCCTCAAAGAATACGCATGTCGCTGTTCTTTGTGATATGCCGCTTGTGCGTCGCTATTTATAGCACTTCACTATTTAGAACCCGTGACGAACACACAGCGATCTCCTGAAATGTTCGTGGATTGGAGAACTATTTTCGTCAGGCAGAAAGTATTGCAGCCCGTAGTGAGTCGTTGATTTAAGAAATAATTCGTGGTCGTGAACCGATTTATAACGCGTTCAAACTTTTGAGGCATTGCTAAATCACGCAAGCTGTCGAAGATTTCGAACCGTAAAATATGTGATGTGTGTTGCTCTAATAAAAATGACATCTGACACATCGTCGATTAAACAGTTTTAAGATAGCATTAGATAAACAGTTATAATCTTGCAAATAGAGAAGTATCTAAGTAAGATAGCCCCTTAACCGCTCCATAGACCGAACCTATCCGCGAACAGAATACGAATAATATGTCTGTGTCTTTTGATATTGCCGACGGATATTAAATCGGTCTAACGTGTGGACTAACTTGATTGCTACTATATAATTACAACTAGCGTGTCATATCGACGGGTCATTGGAGGCTTCTGCCTGGAGCGAGTTTTCAGATCGTATCTTGGCGTTTTGTAAACTTCATTGGAATGCAACTGATACGCACAGAATGAAAGATTATAGTACAAACAACATCATGGTTTCGTTAGTTTACGACCCTAAGTTAAGGCCGGATGAAATACTCTGGCGTATTTCACGTAACCGGCCGCGCGTAAAAGTTTCTAATAAGTGAAAGCATCTAATTTTCGTCTTCCATTAGCTATATTTGGTGTGGATGCATTCTGTATCAATAATATTACTATACCAGCCACCTTCGATTCACCACTCCGCATAGCGAAAGGGCAGATGAGCATTCGTATCAACTCCCACACGTGAATCCCAACTTGCCGCGCCCTCCCAGAACGATCCCAAAAGCGGGGGTTAAAGGTACATCTAGCTGGTAGCCGAAAAGATAACTCGACTCATGCAGCTACTTTGGAAGTAAAGTGACTCGGCCTCAAAGAATACGCATGTCGCTGTTCTTTGTGATATGCCGCTTGTGCGTCGCTATTTATAGCACTTCACTATTTAGAACCCGTGACGAACACACAGCGATCTCCTGAAATGTTCGTGGATTGGAGAACTATTTTCGTCAGGCAGAAAGTATTGCAGCCCGTAGTGAGTCGTTGATTTAAGAAATAATTCGTGGTCGTGAACCGATTTATAACGCGTTCAAACTTTTGAGGCATTGCTAAATCACGCAAGCTGTCGAAGATTTCGAACCGTAAAATATGTGATGTGTGTTGCTCTAATAAAAATGACATCTGACACATCGTCGATTAAACAGTTTTAAGATAGCATTAGATAAACAGTTATAATCTTGCAAATAGAGAAGTATCTAAGTAAGATAGCCCCTTAACCGCTCCATAGACCGAACCTATCCGCGAACAGAATACGAATAATATGTCTGTGTCTTTTGATATTGCCGACGGATATTAAATCGGTCTAACGTGTGGACTAACTTGATTGCTACTATATAATTACAACTAGCGTGTCATATCGACGGGTCATTGGAGGCTTCTGCCTGGAGCGAGTTTTCAGATCGTATCTTGGCGTTTTGTAAACTTCATTGGAATGCAACTGATACGCACAGAATGAAAGATTATAGTACAAACAACATCATGGTTTCGTTAGTTTACGACCCTAAGTTAAGGCCGGATGAAATACTCTGGCGTATTTCACGTAATCGGCCGCGCGTAAAAGTTTCTAATAAGTGAAAGCATCTAATTTTCGTCTTCCATTAGCTATATTTGGTGTGGATGCATTCTGTATCAATAATATTACTATACCAGACACCTTCGATTCACCACTCCGCATAGCGAAAGGACAGATGAGCATTCGTATCAACTCCCACACGTGAATCCCAACTTGCCGCGTTCACTTTGGAATGTGGATGTCGACCTGTTTTAATTATTACTAGTATATCATATTGAATCAATATAACTATATCAATATAACTATAACTGGTGAAGCAAATCTATGATTTTCAATTTAAGATTAAATCTGTTTACTCTTCAAATTGATTTAGGATTTGTGAATCACGTTAGATTATGCTATATAACTGGATAAGCTGATAAAGTTAAAAGTTACCTCACACACTTAGAGAGCAATAAAAAGTATCCGAGGAGTGAAAACAGTCTAAATTAAGCTGTCATTTTTCTTCGCTAACGGTTTAGGTAGGCATCGCTATTAATCTCTAACAAGTGGCTGCTAATTTATTGATGTCATTTTCTTAATAGACTTTATTTATTCAGAGTGCTCATTTCATTAATATTTCATTTTATTATTTTGTTTTCAATCAATTTTGAACATAATAATGCATTCATTTTCCAACTCTCATCGTTTTTAAAATAATTGAATTGAACAAAAATATTATATTACTACATTATATAGAAATTATGATTAACCCACTTCAAATTATAATGATGAGTTAGTGAAATCACTATTTTATAAATATTATTTTAATTTCGTATGTATAAATATATCAGCAAATAATATATAGCTTAAGAAAATGAAAAAATTACTAATTTAGATTGAATTTTATATAATAGAATTACAGTAAGATATGTGAAGCCAAATTTAGAACTGAAATAAAAATATAGCAGAAACATTTTATATATTTTATTTTACAATATTTGGTATTATAGACATTGGAATTTTGTGATTTGAACGATTTTATGTTCAATTTGGAGTGTGAAATGTATGTTATATTGTTATTTTAATATAATTTTAATAAATGTAATTTTGTTAACATGAAACAGTTTCTCGCGCAAATTACCAACCATAAACTGGCGCAATTATTTTGAACTACTTTTTGAGCTAGGGACAATGTAGAATATATAATAGTGTTGTAAGACATCACTTCATAATGAAATAGATATTTGTCAGAAATATCTTATTAATTATCTTTATAACCTTTATAAATTATGGTTATTCTATTTGACTGTAAATTAGTCAGAATATGTGTTCTTATTTGCTAGAATATCAATATATCGTCGATGCAGGGATTTCTTGGCAGACATCAAATTTCAATATTCAAGGAGCACAAATTTCCACCAATATTAAAAATATTTATTCAAAAATTAGCATATATATTTATATATAATATTGTAGAATATTTCACTTCCATCTCTTATGCTTCAGAACTTATTGAATTAGTTAAGAACCTATTTGATATACTAAATCTCAATAAATATGAAGCCACAATTTTTTATAATATATATTTATAACATATATATGTCTATGAATAACATATTAAAATATCACCATAAAGTTGATAAAAGTATGTATCTGTTTTTATTGCTTTCTAAGTCCTCACACTTTATTCCCTAGTTATATTGAATTCATATATAATACTGACGAAATATATTATTACTTGTTCCAATTATTGGATTACAGCCTCATTTTATGCTTGCATCTTTCAGATAATTTTATTTGATTTCATACGGGAGGATGTTCCAGTTTCGCTTTCCATTCAAAGTTATAATTAACGTAGTTGGTAGTTTCCTTAACTACCACAATAAAATCAAATAATCTTATTAATGACAACTTTAATATAATTTATACTCGCTATAAATATATAATATAGATATAAAATATATAATATAGACCATCTGCATATCGTCAAAAACATGTGCATCTTTAAAAAGATATGCGTTATTTGACTGATCATAGATCTCAAAAAGATGTGCATGAATGTGAAGATCTGCGTTCTTTTGAGGATGTGCATATTACTAAAATAGCATACTAAATGTAATTTTTCCCACTCCTATCCTAAAAATGGGCTGAAATATAAGTAAGAACTATGAAATAACATATGTATACAAAATAAATTCAGTAATTTTCATTTATCATGAATGAATCGACCGTTTTGATAATAAAAATAATCTTTATATCATACGCTTTTTAAATAGCAGATTTTGCATTTTAGTGGGTAGACACTATAATTATGAACTACTGTGTTCAATATAGATCGAATAATAAGTGTTATGCACATATTTAATATAGAATTTGTTTTTAGAATAATATTGTTTTACAATTATCTTTTTGGATTTTAGAATTCAGTGAACATAAATTTTAATTCAAACATAAACTTAATACATGATTTTACACATACCTTGCGTATTTTTGATAAGTTTTATGTTCAAGTTTCGATCACAGTAACAACTCTTAAAACACGAGATTCATGTATGGAGTGAAGATATTCTGTAGATATATAAATATAATAAAATTTCATTTAAAATGGTACCAAAATGCATACTGTCATGTTTTATAAGTTATATAATCGTACATTTTTCACTATTTTTCGTTATTTTGAATAATAATTTACAGATTTAGCACTACGTTCTTCATTTTCTCAAGTTTGTGTTAAATATTGATTTTATTTTGTATTTTTTGTTATAATGCAATAATTTGCGTTTTAATACAAGTTAATTGCAAACATTTGCAAATTGATTGCTTTTGCAGCATTAGTTAGTAAACTATGCATTTACTTCGAACAACTAAGTACAGTTTCGTTTGTATGCATGCTTTTCTGTAGAATTTTGTTATTTAATCATTTCGTTACTACATCATCTGTTAATAAACCAGGTAGTTCTTGTTGCTTTCAGATAAGCGTGAATTTATGTTTATTTTCTTCTCTTTGAGTTGGATTAGGTATTTAAGCCCGCTTATTTGGTCTCTGAGTTTGTAGAACTTTAGTTATTTCAGTTGATTCTGCTTTATTTGCTTCAAATTTCCGTTTTAGCTTTGCAGGTAATTGAAGTGTTTTTCTCTCGTTTGCGCTATATATGCTATTTTTTGTCTTTAAACGTGAATCCTATTTAAAAATAATTAAAATATGGATTGTAGTACGAATGGAGCGGAGTAGCTCTCTGTTACAATCACTTGTGGCTCAAAAACTTGTTTTTGGTAATTGCTCTTCAAGAATTGTAAATCTTTTATGTTCAAATTTTTTGAGCTCGAGGGGCTTTAAAACTCGTTTCTGTTAATGCTCAGTTCCATTTCGTTTAAATCGAATAAGTTCATTTGATTTTAAGGGTCGTAGTGATTTGGTTTATTCGCGTTTTTGGGTTTAATTTACGTTTTGTTCGGTTCCTGTTTATTTTGCGTATCTTATTACATATTTTTGTTCTAAATCGATTAAATATTATTTTGTGAGTTTTAATTATTTTAACAATTAGAACCATTTAATAAATTTGATTAATTTCCGTTCTTATTATTAATTGGGCTTTAAGATTAACCAGATACATTATTATTCTGACTCTATTAATTTTAGTTGTTAGAACCACTTCCATTAAATTTTTGATTTTCTACTTTGACATTGAATACATTCGGTTAAGATTAAATCTGATTGTGTAATTCGTTTTATTTTCCAGTTTGCCGCTTCTTCGTCGGTTTCACGTGTTTCCTCGGACTGCATAGTGGTTCGATGTTGAAAACGCACTGAATTGGAGAGGAACTCGCGGACACAATGTACTTGTACGTTTTATCGAATTTCAGGAACTACGGTTCAGGATTTGGCGACCTAGATTTAATGACCTTATTTGACTGAGTATTAGTAGGATATTGTTTCAAATATCCGTATATGAATCAATTGTAACAATCTGGTTCTGTGATTTCTTCTAAACCAAAATTAGTGTTCAACAGCCTCAACACTGAAATTGTCAAGAATGTGGTACTAAATTATGATTATCAAATAATGGAGTTATATTCGTTTGCGCTTTTTGGCAGTACTACAAATATAGGCATCAAGATTTAAGATTCTAATTTGTCAGTGCGGATTCCGCAATAGCTCTCCTAAAGCGCGCTGGTCTGTTTCAGCTGCGATTTACATGTTTTGTCTTCAAAGTTTGCGTTCGCAGCTTTAGGCTAAAATATTTCAGGTATAGTTTTGAACACGTATAATAATATGACGATGATTGACTCGTTGATCCAGTTTAGACTAAGTGGAGTAAACGTTGGCGGGCTGCTGCTTCAGTCATCATAGTCGTTGATTCAGATGGTAGACGTGAACATTTCTGGTTATGTATCGGCTTCAAATGTTTCAGGTTAGCTGATAGCGTTCGTCCACGATGTAATTTAAATATCGGTTAGCAACTCCAAAATTTGTAGTAACATCGATAAATACGCAGGATTGAACTCAGTCAATCTGCAGCTAGTCGGGTCGTTCATCATTTCATGTGAAATATGCAGAAGTAAAACCTACGCATACGGTCTGTGTTCCGCCTACTTGGAAAACGGGGAGCTTATCGATAATAAATTCGTTTGCAAGAACTCCTTTGAGTTCAATGGGGAGTAATGTCATTGCCCAGATGGCCAAGTCCTTAACGGGAGCTTGTGCATCAGTGTTTTGAACTTGGTGAACGAAGTCATTTAAAGATAATTGATGCTTAATTAAAGCATTCAATCCCTAAATGTGAACGGACTCGAAACCAAAGTGAAGGAACTAGAATATTAACAACAATAAATTAGCGTTGAGATAGAGGAATTTAAAGACGTGCACAAAGAAATCTAAAACAACATTATCTCGAACAGTTCGAGTATCCAAAATTATATTGTTTTGAACATGACGAATATATAATATAATTTAGAACGAAATACAACAGCTTTGGATTAGAGGATATACAACAATGTTACTATTTTGAACAACCAATTTAAGAACTTGAATTAGATTATTGACAACTTAAATTCAAATATTACAATGCTGAACGACAGCTTTGAAACTCAAAAAGAGTCAAATAGTATTTTCAGCCAAAATATGTTCAACTTGAATCTGACAATATAAAGATAAGATGACGACATTAAGTAACTAAAGTATGTGATCATAATACTAAATAGAAAAATTTAGTGTATGAAAGACGATTCTTCATATTAAGAATGCCCTTGCTACCTGGAAGTTCCTGGCGCTACTTTTGAAAATGATGTTTGTAGTTGCACACCAGGTGCTTCTTTGGTAGGTGGTGCATGCGTTTGTACAGCTAACTCCATTTTATCAAACGGAATTTGCGTTTGTACTCCTTCATATTCATTTATGAGTTATGGGGTTTGTTCTTGTCCTACAAATTCTGAGATATCATCAACTTAGTGTACTTGCCAGCCGGCATATTCGACAATGTAATCAGGAGTTTGTGTTTGCACGCCAGCATACACATTAATGTCTGGAAGCACTTGTAAATGTACACCTACATATACGACTTTAATTGACGGTGTTTGTACTTGTCCTACAGGGGCTAGTATTTCTGGTAGTGCTTGTGTTTGCAATGCAGTTGGTTCTAAACTGCAGTCTAATAAATGTGTTTGCAATTAAGACTATGTACCAAACTCGCTCTAATGGAACGGTGGAAATATGTGGTGTTAAGACTTAAAGATATGTTGTTCATTAATCGATGCAGGACCTTCATACAGATGCTCCAACCAAAAAACTTATTGGAGCGGATGCAGTTAATATACTCCTTACGTAACTGAGTGAAATACAAATTAATTTAAAAGAAAAAATTAAACTACAGGTACATGTACTTTACGGTTATTCCCCTCCAACCTACATATATTGATATTTAAAAATATATTAAAATGTAAAAATGACATTATCACTAGTTTATATAGTTTTAACACGATATATGTAAATATTTCATCTCAATTGTTACTATACCTATATTTATCTCAAAATGATGAGTATTATAGTAAATGACTTATGAAAGGCCGTTCAGTGATTTTCATAAGCTTAAAATGTCGTGATTAACAATATTTAAGCAATTATCATCGTCAAATGAACTTTTTCTTTGAAAGTTACAATTTTGATAAGCATAGATTGCTTGTATTTAATACCAAACCTATAATAATACATATAAGTCAACTTAAATTGCGTTTTATGTTTAGTAGTTATCAAGAATTTTGCTTCTAAAATGCTGCTTTAGTTTTCTTGATGATTTATTCCGCTTTCATTATAATTGAAGCACCTATACAGGTAAATAAGTAGTGAAGGGAATTTAACTCAAAAATGTGGACTAAACTGCTGCAATATTGAATATATGTAGGTAAGGGGGGAATAACCTATTTTACTATTTTACAAATATTTATAAATTGTGAAATTCATGCATATTTGCGTTATTAACCGCCTTTCAAACAAATTCCACTCCAATGCGCACATACCGCCCGTCGAACATTTCCGAGGAGAACAAGCGTTTGAAGCAGTCTTTGCGTAATTTGAAGCCCACGTTAACTCTCGAGCAGCCCAAGAAGCTCCCTCAGTAACAATTCAAGGTGGACTTCAGAGACCAGTAAATAGCCGAGGACAACCTCTCTCTGGTCATGCGCGTGAAGCATTAGTACACCAGGAACAACCAATTCAGCTCACTGGACAACACCTCAACCCTGAATAGAAACTAAACGCAGCGCCTTGTGTCCGAAATAACGAAGGAGAAATAAATTGAAAAATAAAACGTTGAAATTGTCGACCGCATTTTGGGCACAAAACCGGAAATAAACTTCAACAAAATGGACGAAAAGAACCGGAAAATCGACGACTTCAGGAAAAACGTGCGCGGAAAAGAGATCAACTGGTCCAGAAATTTATTGGAGGCCGAAAAGGAACAAGAAAAGAAGAAAACGGAGAAAACTGAAAAAGTTGTTGAAGATATCACACTTTTGTAGAGGTAGAAGCTCTACTTTGGGAAGAGCTAGGAGTGAGATATATTTGTAGTTGAATATTTGGATAAAATTGTGGAGTTGAGTTACATATCACCTTTTGACTTTAAAATACGAATGATAAAATTTATTCACATCAGATATAATTTAAAACTGACTTGATTCATTTCTAACATTATTTATTTTAATTTAGAGTTTAAAATTTTTCTTATAGAACGACTCGACGTTATATTTATTGTTATTTTATTAGAATTTGCTTTTGAATGCACAATATCGTCTAAAATTTGTAGATTTTTCGGTTTTCAATTCCTAATTTCTGTTCTACCTAATTATATTTATCAACTTTACTTATTAACCTCTTCTTCAATCTGAAAATCTTAGATTGCAGTTAGACTAGCATTTTAAGATTGATATTAAAATTAATTTTTTATAATTGTTGTCTCATTTCGCTTATTTAAAAAGTTAATTTGAAATACATCAACTATTTACCCTAATTTTATTTAATTATACTAAAAACAGCCTTTTAACTCTAAATAAAAGAAATATGACTTTATAGTGCATGCTTTAGTTCAAGAAGTTTGAATTTCATTGTAGTAAAATCATAATTTTGTTGGTAATTCTATAATTAAGTTTATGTGTTCGGTGTTCTTTTAATAGTAGGTTTTTTATGCTTATAGGGACTAGTAATATTTGAACTTACTTATAAATCATCTAGATGTAGATTACTTTGTTCATTAATAATACTTAATTCTTATAATTTATCTTCAGAAACTTAATCAATAATATTCTATATATTTTCAACAGCCACATCCTATTTGGCTAGCTGTGAAGTCAAATTGTTGTTTTGTTCTTGGAGCTGAAGATCTTTCGCGTCAAGGCTTTGAAGCACAGCGTCTTTTTCGTTGATTGTGTTCTCTTAAGACGCGGAGATTTGTTGTTGCTGTGCTAATTAGTTTCTTACTTGTTCGATGTAGTCTTTTAGTGCGGCTACACCAGATAGCGGTTAGTTTGAGCTGCCATCTCCGCTAATGCTGTATTCAAGCATTGTTTATTGTATTTAGGCGCTGATTTCCTCACTGGTTTATTTTAGCTTTTAGATTTCTGTTTGAAGCTGCTGGATGGTGGCCTCGCTGGAGTTTTTGAGTTGTGCTAACTATTATTTAAGGCTTTAATTTTCTTCTGAAATCTTGTATTAAACAGCAGTGTCTTAGTCCAGCGCGTCTTATTTCGCCTTTAATTGAACCTAGAGATTCTCGCTTAACCGTTATATCTTAGCGCGTTCTTCACTCAGCGTGTCAACTTATGTTTTGTGGCCTGTAATAATCAGTTTCAGCTTCTATGAAACGTGGTCTCCAGAATTATCTTTGTCCATTTAACAGAACTGAGACAATCCAGAGATCACTTGCTTCTTCCACTAATCTAAAGACATATTTTGCTAGCGGACTAGGTTTAGTTCCTGCTGTAGTTGTGTTTCGCTTTTACAAATGTTTTGTTATTTCTGCACTAGTAGTTAGGTGGCTGCGAGTATTTCGCATTCAGATTACTCTGTTTATAAGATCGATGCCAGTTGTTTGGTCGTTTCAATCTGCTTCTGATTTCTTTCCGTTAAATATTTAAGTTATTTATCGATTGTCAATATTTTACCATCAGTTTATTATAGTATTTAGAGAGCTAATTCCTGAATCTCTTTGATTTCCTCACTTTGCTAATTCTATATATTTTCCATAACGCTTTTTAGAATTAGATTTTGTTATTATGTTTACTATTTAAGTTGATTACTGATCGTTTCAACAGCCACATCCTATTTGGCTAGCTGTGAAGTCAAATTGCTGTTTTGTTCTTGGAGCTGAAGATCTTTCGCGTCAAGGCTTTGAAGCACAGCGTCTTTTTCGTTGATTGTGTTCTCTTAAGACGCGGAGATTTGTTGTTGCTGTGCTAATTAGTTTCTTACTTGTTCGATGTAGTCTTTTAGTGCGGCTACACCAGATAGCGGTTAGTTTGAGCTGCCATCTCCGCTAATGCTGTGTTCAAGCATTGTTTATTGTATTTAGGCGCTGATTTCCTCACTGGTTTATTTTAGCTTTTAGATTTCTGTTTGAAGCTGCTGGATGGTGGCCTCGCTGGAGTTTTTGAGTTGTGCTAACTATTATTTAAGGCTTTAATTTTCTTCTGAAATCTTGTATTAAACAGCAGTGTCTTAGTCCAGCGCGTCTTATTTCGCCTTTAATTGAACCTAGAGATTCTCGCTTAACAGTTATATCTTAGCGCGTTCTTCACTCAGCGTGTCAACTTATGTTTTGTGGCCTGTAATAATCAGTTTCAGCTTCTATGAAACGTGGTCTCCAGAATTATCTTTGTCCATTTAACAGAACTGAGACAATCCAGAGATCACTTGCTTCTTCCACTAATCTAAAGACATATTTTGCTAGCGGACTAGGTTTAGTTCCTGCTGTAGTTGTGTTTCGCTTTTACAAATGTTTTGTTATTTCTGCACTAGTAGTTAGGTGGCTGCGAGTATTTCGCATTCAGATTACTCTGTTTATAAGATCGATGCCAGTTGTTTGGTCGTTTCAATCTGCTTCTGATTTCTTTCCGTTAAATATTTAAGTTATTTATCGATTGTCAATATTTTACCATCAGTTTATTATAGTATTTAGAGAGCTAATTCCTGAATCTCTTTGATTTCCTCACTTTGCAAATTCTATATATTTTCCATAACGCTTTTTAGAATTAGATTTTGTTATTATGTTTACTATTTAAGTTGATTACTGATCGTTTCAACAGCCACATCCTATTTGGCTAGCTGTGAAGTCAAATTGCTGTTTTGTTCTTGGAGCTGAAGATCTTTCGCGTCAAGGCTTTGAAGCACAGCGTCTTTTTCGTTGATTGTGTTCTCTTAAGACGCGGAGATTTGTTGTTGCTGTGCTAATTAGTTTCTTACTTGTTCGATGTAGTCTTTTAGTGCGGCTACACCAGATAGCGGTTAGTTTGAGCTGCCATCTCCGCTAATGCTGTATTCAAGCATTGTTTATTGTATTTAGGCGCTGATTTCCTCACTGGTTTATTTTAGCTTTTAGATTTCTGTTTGAAGCTGCTGGATGGTGGCCTCGCTGGAGTTTTTAAGTTGTGCTAACTATTATTTAAGGCTTTAATTTTCTTCTGAAATCTTGTATTAAACAGCAGTGTCTTAGTCCAGCGCGTCTTATTTCGCCTTTAATTGAACCTAGAGATTCTCGCTTAACCGTTATATCTTAGCGCGTTCTTCACTCAGCGTGTCAACTTATGTTTTGTGGCCTGTAATAATCAGTTTCAGCTTCTATGAAACGTGGTCTCCAGAATTATCTTTGTCCATTTAACAGAACTGAGACAATCCAGAGATCACTTGCTTCTTCCACTAATCTAAAGACATATTTTGCTAGCGGACTAGGTTTAGTTCCTGCTGTAGTTGTGTTTCGCTTTTACAAATGTTTTGTTATTTCTGCACTAGTAGTTAGGTGGCTGCGAGTATTTCGCATTCAGATTACTCTGTTTATAAGATCGATGCCAGTTGTTTGGTCGTTTCAATCTCTGCTTCTGATTTTTCCGTTAAATATTTAAAGTATTTATCGATTGTCATGATTTTTACCATCAGTTTATTAGCATTTAGAGAGCTTAATTCCTGAATCTCTTGATTTCTACTTTGCAAAATTCTATATATTTCCACAACGCTTTTAGAATTAGATTTTACATATGTTTACTATTTAGTTGATTGATTGATCGTTTCAACAGCCACATCCCATTTGGCCAGCTGTGTAAAGTCAAATTGCTGTTTTTGTTTTGAGCTTGTAGATCTTTCTTTACGTCAAGGTTTCAGCTAATGTGTCTTTTTCTGTTGATTGAAGTTCTCTTAAGATCATGGAGATTTGTTGTTGCTGTGCTAATTTTAGTTTCACTTGTCTGATGTAGTCTTTTATGCGGCTACACCAGATAGCGCGGTTAGTTTGAGCTGGCATCTCCCCGCTAATGCTGTATTCAAGCATTGTTTATTGTATTTAGGCGCTGATTTCCTCACTGGTTTATTTTAGCTTTTAGATTTCTGTTTGAAGCTGCTGGATGGTGGCCTCGCTGGAGTTTTTAAGTTGTGCTAACTATTATTTAAGGCTTTAATTTTCTTCTGAAATCTTGTATTAAACAGCAGTGTCTTAGTCCAGCGCGTCTTATTTCGCCTTTAATTGAACCTAGAGATTCTCGCTTAACCGTTATATCTTAGCGCGTTCTTCACTCAGCGTGTCAACTTATGTTTTGTGGCCTGTAATAATCAGTTTCAGCTTCTATGAAACGTGGTCTCCAGAATTATCTTTGTCCATTTAACAGAACTGAGACAATCCAGAGATCACTTGCTTCTTCCACTAATCTAAAGACATATTTTGCTAGCGGACTAGGTTTAGTTCCTGCTGTAGTTGTGTTTCGCTTTTACAAATGTTTTGTTATTTCTGCACTAGTAGTTAGGTGGCTGCGAGTATTTCGCATTCAGATTACTCTGTTTATAAGATCGATGCCAGTTGTTTGGTCGTTTCAATCTGCTTCTGATTTCTTTCCGTTAAATATTTAAGTTATTTATCGATTGTCAATATTTTACCATCAGTTTATTATAGTATTTAGAGAGCTAATTCCTGAATCTCTTTGATTTCCTCACTTTGCTAATTCTATATATTTTCCATAACGCTTTTTAGAATTAGATTTTGTTATTATGTTTACTATTTAAGTTGATTACTGATCGTTTCAACAGCCACATCCTATTTGGCTAGCTGTGAAGTCAAATTGCTGTTTTGTTCTTGGAGCTGAAGATCTTTCGCGTCAAGGCTTTGAAGCACAGCGTCTTTTTCGTTGATTGTGTTCTCTTAAGACGCGGAGATTTGTTGTTGCTGTGCTAATTAGTTTCTTACTTGTTCGATGTAGTCTTTTAGTGCGGCTACACCAGATAGCGGTTAGTTTGAGCTGCCATCTCCGCTAATGCTGTATTCAAGCATTGTTTATTGTATTTAGGCGCTGATTTCCTCACTGGTTTATTTTAGCTTTTAGATTTCTGTTTGAAGCTGCTGGACGGTGGAGCTTTTGTTCTATTAATACTCTTAGAGATCTAACGTAAGATTTTGATTTTAGCTTTCAAGTTCTTTAATTCTCTATTGGTATGCTATTTTCTCATCAGCTATTAATTTTCTCATTTGTTAATTTTATTCTTTAAAATGATTATTTTCTGTGTCTAGTTGTATTTATAATAGTTGTATTTATTCTTTTAGTTCTTTATTTTCTTCTTTCGTATTACTAACTATTTGTTCTTCTATTTCTTTAATTTTCATGTATTTTTGAATTTGTTCATCAATTTTATGTATTTTTCTTTCAATTTTTATCATTTTTCTTCCAATTTCTTCTGTAAACTCCTTTCCGCTCCAAATCTCTTCATTTTCTCGAATCTGCTTATATCCGTTCTAAATTTGTTTTATATATGTGTTGTAGTTGCGTTTAAAGACCTGGTATTCAGAGATAACATTGTTTTGATTCGATTCGGTTTGTTTTAAGGTTCGGATCTGTTCTTATTGAATGTTAATTAAGTTCTGGTTCTCGTTCATTTGTTTTTGCAAATTATTTAAAACTGATTCGTTTTCAAGTTCTTTCTGCTGCTGAGCACGGATTTACTTTTGGTCAAGGTATACCGAGCAAATCATGTCAACGAGGTCAAGCACCGATTCGAAATTAGATATATCGCAGCTTAGTGCGAATTATCGGTCGTTAACATCTGGAATCTGCTGAAATAGTGCGCTTACCACCAAATCTGTTGCTAAGCTCGGTAAATCAAATTATTACGCGTAAATTATCTACAAATAAGCTTAAATTAACTTCACATCGGTTAATAAAGCCGAAAACCCGTCAACTGTAATTGAATCCGGAAGAATCTCATTCAGAATCTGCACGTAGTGGGAAACAGACATTTAAGGGAGTGGAAACATGCACAATAATTATTAAATTATATAAAAATTATTATAATAGTGAATAAAGTGAACTATCATTTACTTAGAATGGTAAACTTAGATTGTCGACCATTGTTAGGAGAATAATACGACGCAAATCAACCAGAAGAGTACCAATAAGAAGAAGTATAGTGATAAAATACTAAATCCCATATTGAAATATTTAAATTTCGGTTAAATTGTTAATATAATATTTCAGCCGAAAACAGTTAAATAATCTTATTTTTACATACAACTTAAATACGTTTCAGACCCCCAGAACATGAAAAACTTGGTCCCGATTCATTCTGTGAATAACACATTTAATATCAAATACAGTAGTACCTCCATTCCATCTAGCAGACTAATGCTTGAAATCACCAATACAAACACATCTATTATTTTGTAAGGTTGTTCCCTGAACATAACAGTGATAATAATTTTAGGTAATTTATGCACCGTTTGGACAAGAACAATCACCTTCAAATTATATAGATCCAGTCGCTTGGAAATTAAGCGGAAATTAATCAATAATAGTATATCTGAAATCAGTCGGTCACGATGTAGTAGTACACGACCCGGTGCCTGGGCTTCGTGTCGATCGGCTAGTTTCCGCCGGCGCTCGATGTAGGGTAATCGTATGCGGTTCCTTCGCCCGTGATTTCCCAGCCGCCGTATCCAGCGGTTGACGAGTAGCCTCTCGATGTGTGAGTGTGGGCTGGCATCTAGTCGATTGTGAGCACTCTGGAGTTGGCGCCGTAGAAGTTCTAGTCATTGCTCATCATTGGGTTAGTAGTGCCTTTCAAAAAGGTGTCTTCCATGTTCGGGATCACGGTGAGTCCGATTGCGTATAGCTTCGGGAAGGAGATCTGGGTGCTCTAACCTGCGCAGAGGACGTATGTTTGGCTCTGTCTGTTGAACGTCTGGCCTTGGTAAGTGAACGTCTGGATCACCTCGCCAACTTTCCTGGGTTTGAATGTGAGTTGTGAGATGTTGTTTGTGATGAAAGTATCTATTTAAGATTTATTGTAGATATTTGAGATTTGTGCGTTGCTTGCTGAGAAGTTTTTGAATACTACGTGTGTTTGAGTCAAATTTAACACGTTAATGATTGATTCGTTTTAAATCATTTACAGTTGTTGGGCAATGATTTGGTTTTAGTCTGAAATTACTCCGTTCATGGATTAAATAGTGAAGCTGAGTTTTGAGATTGTATCGTTGACTTTTATTAGTGCGTTTTGGGTGCTTTAGTTCAGATTTGATATGTTGTTTATGATTCTTTGGTTCAGTTCGGAGTATTATATTTTTAGCTCGTTTTATTTAAGAAGAATGTTTTGAGTGGTTAAAATAATGTCAACGCACTCGCTGTTGACAATACTCCCAGAGCATTCGCACCACTTCCCATTGAAAGCGAATCCGTTTTTACACTAAAGCTATTCGTTTTTAAGTTCTGTATATTACATTTATGTTAGGCAGAGACCGTAGGCGAAGTTAATACAGAATTCACAACCTTAAATCAGAGAGCCTTGAATGTTAGCGGTACCAGAGAAGATTTAAGGGCTAGAGGAGCAGAAATAAGCCGTTTACAGGTTTATATCCGAATTATTCGACTCAAACGCAAGAAAACCACCCTATCCCTGCATGTGAGCGGATATGTTAGACTTAATCAAACTTATGCTCGCATTCTGGAACAAAATCAAACTGGATAATTGAATACCGAGCAACCTGGACTAAACCAAGCACGAATCCAAAGATAATGCTGCTGAAGTCAAGCACACACCAGATACATTGTAACCAGATGCTATCAAAGCCAAATTAGACAATTTGATTTGAATCTCACAATAAAAACAAATCAAAGCAACCTAAGAAGTATCATCCGGAACATCCACGAACAAATCAGAACCCTAGATTTAAATGGCAGAAGTGGAAAACAAACTAAACGAAGGCAAAGCTGTTAATGAGTAGGACAAATTCAACTTAAAATCCTGTACACGGGATGTATATACACCATAGTAAATTGGAGACTTTCCAGTGCTCACAAAACTAGAGGTCTCGGATTTGGACACAATTTCAGTTGCTTTATTGCAGTAACGCACAAATTTGTTGTTAACGGCTAGCTAATTTGTGCAAAATTGAGGGATAGTGTCTGATGAGCTAACTCTAACCATTTAACCAAACTTCAAAGGTTAAAATAATGTCTTATACGCTATAATAATATTAAAAAGCATTACAAGTTGTTAAGGAGTGGAAGCTAGATAATATATTACATCACGTGTTATTTTTATATATGTGATAAATTTAGATTGTGATTCAATGAAATTCAAATTATTATTGTAACTAATGTAAACACACTGGATTCATTATAAGCGATTAGAACAAAGATACAAAACTATCATTTCATGTAAAAGACAAGTTATACGTGTTACTAATTGCATGTTGTAAAGTGTGTTATCTTATGTAGATATCTTTCCCTGTATCACAATTGTTAGTTTTTAAAAATATTTAATAATAAGAGATTGATTGTAACAGAACGATTTAATAACTAATTTGAAATAGAAATAGACATTACATATATAAAAGTATACTGTATTTTATACTTGTTATAATTTTCCACACCCTCATATATGTTACTAAGCACATTTGTGTTAAATAATTTTTATTTCTGCGAGTGGATGTTTGAATCTCGGTTGTGGATGCCAAAATACAACTGTGAGCTTTCTTAAACACTAAATTTAGATAATTGGTATAATCCTTCATAAAATATGGCATCTGACTAAACCACATTAGATACGCGTGTCGTAACAGCAGCTTCTCTTGTTCGTTCCAATGAAAGAGATATTTCATTGTTCAAATTGTTGGATTTGAGTCATTCTGGTATGTTGGCAAATGCTCATATATTTTTCAATGTGTCTATCTCACTTAAAAATTCTCAAAAAATAGTAAAAGTTGCTCCATTTGGCTCATTTTTGGGTCGTTTGGACAATGTATCTGTATCTGGATGTGTCAATATCACAATTGAAGATCATACCACTTTAAGTGAAGTTAAACTGTCAAAATTACTTGGAGATATTGGTGATGATAGCGATTTGATAAATCACCCATCTGATTTTGCTGATGAGTTCAATTTTAGGAATGTTTCGAGTTCTCTTAAATATTTTATTAATGGGGTTGAAATTATAGTTGACGGAGTGTAAAACAATGTAAAATTCAGTTTGGTGAACGCATTCGATGAATAAGTAAATATTTCTCAAAATACTTATTAGTTATCCAGCGATACAAGTATGCATCACTTTACTTATAAGCTAACTGATTCAGTCACGAGTTAAACTGAATATATTACGGCTTGGTTTCCATTTTAACTAAAGGATGTTTCAAATGATAATAGCAATGCGTTAAATGATTTGTACCCGTATCCGTTGCAAATGAGCCTTGAAAAATTCTATGAAACGAAGGGAATGGCTACTAGGCGTTTTAACGCCACTGGGTTCGAGTTGGAGTATCCGTATTTATTCACAGATTTGGTAGTTTACCAGGATAATACCAAGGCCGCGGCAGTTATCAATAATTAGTTGCTTATTTGCACCGGTTCCAAGGTTTTTGATATTAAAACCAAAGCATGCATCACCAGGGACGAATGTTTAACCAAACCTAACCAGCTCATATTCTAGTCCACTTGTGTCCTATATTGCCCGAATAACTTCTTCTCTTTTAACAAGGCCTGCTACCAAACATGTCCCCAACACCTGGGCGCGTATTTAGAAAACGGAATCTGCAAGTAAGTTCCAGACACTTATTTCGCAGCCGAGAACAAATCAGTTTAAACATGTTCACAGTTCACATTCTTAAAAGGGTGCTTCAAAACGTGCCCATATGGAACTATAACTCAAGGTTAAACCTGTAAGGAACCAGTTGACATCTCAGAATGTTAATCAGGAGAGTATCTTATTTTATCCGGGCTTACAGATAGTAGATATTACAACATTTGCTCAAAATCCGCGCCAGAATGGATGTACAGCTCAGCTGACAGAACTGAAAAGGAGCTCAACGTTTATAAAGAACCATGCAGCGGAAACCTAGGGATCAGCAACGAAAATATTGACTTGCCGGCGTACCCCAAAGATAACGGAATATGCCAATAAATGTGCGGAGAGGGATATTACAAGCAAGAAAGCACTTAATCATGCCACGAATGCATTTCCTCAGTTTACGACGGCGGCTTGATTCTAGAACCCACTAATAGCAAGTGCATACCATCATGCACAAAATACACATTATCAGCTTCAAATAAAAAGATTTGTTAAGATAAATCACCTTTAAACTGTCCAGTTTGGGAAATTACCTCCAAAGGACAATATTTGTGCTTACCAGCGTGTAAATAAGGTTAATTCTTGAATGAATCCGTTTGCTCTTACTGCGACCCGTAACAATTCCAACAACCGGATATGATCAACGGTGGCTGTATTTGCCTCCCCTCCTACTTCCAAAAAACATTATAACCTCTAGTTTGTACTGAGTGCGATACACACCTCCACTACAAAGATTTCAAAGAAGGCTCAGTGTGCGTGTGTATTGATAAATGGCTTGAAAAGAAAGGAAAATGTGTTGCCGATTGTATCCACACACAGGTATTCCTAGAAAACGCAGTTGAATGCTCTGACTGTACCAACGGACTGGTTCCAAGCGTTGATCAAGACAAATGCGTTGCAATTGATTAATGTTAACCAGACGGATTCCTTAATTTAGCTGGAACTTATTGTATTGAGAAGTGCTCGAGCGAAGATGCTCCTGCGCAGGAAAGATATCATCAGATGTTTCAATTTGCGCAGATAAATGCCCTGGGACTGAAGTTTTCATAACCGGTGCTGCAAAATGTTCGATTTGTACAGGTTAAGTTCCAAATCTGGAGTAAACTGTTTGCGTTGGAGAAACTGAATGCGCACCTGGCTTCTTGAACCTAGATAAAACTAAATGTATTATAAACTGCAATCTTGATAAAGCCGGGGTTGGAGCCGATAATAGATGTACAAAATGTGACATAATTAACTCACTAAGCTATTTTGAAGACAAGATCTCTTCTTGCGCTTGTGCTGCTAACGCAAAAGGAACTGTTACCTCTTGTTTATGTAACACTGACAATGGTTTTGCTGACCTTGGATGTACTTGTTCTAGCAAAATTTCATTTGATGGCACACTTTGTGCTGAAAAGTGTCCATCAACCGAAGTTTACCTTTCTTTAGCTACAAAATGCTCTTAATGTGTAAATAATTTGGTACCAAATGTTAATCAAGATTTATGTGTAACGAAGACATCATGTTCACCAGGATATCTAAATTTAGCTTAAACTTTTTGTATTTCTTCATGCGCTATAGAGTCAGTGTATCATAATTCTTAGAACTAATGTGCTTCATGCGAGTCTTTAGATATACTTAGTGTTTACAAGAATGAAATATGTGTTTGCGTTTTCGGCGCTTCAATTGTTTCACCAGCAACATAATGCAGTTGTAACTAAGGATTTGTAAATTAAGGAAGCTCATGCTCGTGTTCTGGCATGATTTCTTCAAACGAGTTAGTTTGTGAGAATAAATGTCCTGAAACAGAAGTTTTCATATCTGGAGCTGCAAAATGCTCAACGTGCACAGGTCAATAAGTTCCAAATCTCGGTTAAACAGCTTGTGTCGATAAAACTCAATGTTCACCAGGTTATTTGAATTTACTTGGAACAAAATGTATCACAAATTGTAATCTTGATAAAGCGGGATCAGGACCCGATAATTAGTGTGGTAAATGCAACATAATTAATGTTCTTAGCTATTTCAATGATGCGATTTCATCATGTGCTTGTGCTCCAAACGCCAAAGGAACTGGAACTTCTTGTTTGTGTAATACTGATAGTGGTTTCACAAACCCAGACTGTACTTGTCCAAATAAAATTTCGATTGATGGAACATTGTGTTCTGAAAAGTGTATTGGTGCCGAAGTTTCGATCAATAATGCATAAAGATGTACAAAATGTAAATAAACAGAGATTCCCAACCCAGACCACAATGCATGCACAGATGACTGTTACATGTTCCTCGGGACATGCTACGAATCTTGTCCAAAAGGTAGTCTTAAAACTCACTAAAAAACTTGCGTTACTGATTGCAAAGTATTTGACTAATTACCAAATCCAACATCATGCGAGGTAGCTGGTATTTCACCCTGCATGACAGTAAGAAAAATACCAAATGGATTTGTATGCACGGCTTGTGAGTCATTTGAGTTCCAAAATGGATTTGAATGCACAACGAATTGCGATGGTTAATTTATTCTTTCTACAAATAAGAAATTTTGTACATCGGTTTGCGGCATTTACCCGAAAGCTTACGCTGTCGAAATATTCAATTAAGTTAGCGTAAACGTTTGCTATGATTAATGCCCACCTGAAGCTCCAGATTATAGTACAGAAATACTTCTTGGCACATAGAAATGCTTCTTAGGTGCGTGTGATCCAGCTAAGAAATTACTTGAAACAAATTTTAAATGTGTTACTTATTGCGCTTCCGGTATGTATTTTGTTAATTAATCAGCTCGTATAAAATATTAATGCCTTCAAGCCAATGCAACTTGTAACAAATATTTCATAAGTGAGGGGATGAAAGAGTGCTACAATGCCTGTCCATTAATATATCCGTTCGTGAATGGAAATGAATGCCAGATTTCATGCAGTCCATATATGAATGATCCAAAGAGCCCAACACATAAAATATGTGTCTAGTATTGTGGAGGACTTAATCCGCCATACGCTATCGTTGATGAAAAGAAAAGAACGTAGTGTACTCAAACCTGTGGGTCTTTGTTTGTTCAGTAAGTTAACTCTCAACTTACCTGTGTTTCATTTTGTTAAACGTATACATGGGATGGATTCTCAAAAATTTGTACTAATTAGTGCAAGTTTTACATCATAGATTAAACTAAGCACTTAGTCGCACAGTTATGTGGTGATTCATGTGCAGAGCTAAATTTAACGTATAGTTTTGTAGATTAGAACGGTATTAATAATTGTGTTCCTTCCTGCACAGCCCTAAATCCGTTTGTGGATGGAACTGTCTGTACAAAGAACTGCGCGTTCATCGTTTAACAACAAATAACTGATATTAGTAAGTATAAATGCCAGGCTAGCTGTCCAAAATTCGGCATAATTTATTCATTGAATGAGTCTATTACGATTTGCGTTCAAAGTTGTGTTGGAGCCGCTCCTTACATATTTGGAAACTTATGTGTATCTAATTGCGCTTTAACAGCGAATAAATTTGTTGGCACTGATTCCATTACTTGTGTAGCTAGTTGCACAGGTGAAGCAGCTATTAACACAAATGGAATTAAATTCTGTGATTTGAACTGCGATTTCTACATCAATTAGGATATTAAATACTGTCAAACAATAGGAACAATCCAACGCCCATATAAATAGATTTATTAATCAATTGAAATCGATGGAGTGACCAAAAAGAGGTACTAATTTGTTGAAAAATGTGAAAACAACGAGTATGGAATCGTTAATGGATTTTAAATTTGCTAAGCTTGTAAGTTTTATGAATTAGTTGTGGATGCGCATAAATGTGTTTCAAGTTGCTCGATAGACTAAGTTCAATTGGGATTCAGATGCTTTACAGGTTTGTGCAAAGATATGGACGATTTATATTTGAACATATTTACAGAAATTGATAAATAATGTGCTCAATCATGTGGGAAATATTTCGTTTTGGATTAATAATCTCTCCAATGTTCAAAAACCTGCCCAACAAATTCTGTTTATAAAGTTGACACCGGTCTGCAATTCTGCACATTTTAATGCATAGGAGATGATGATTACGTTACTCTTGATTCAAGATACATTATAAGCGGCGTTGGTCAATGCGTTTAAACCTGCCCTATTGGATCGTTCAAAGATCCATCACTTGATTCAAACAGTTATAAATACTGTGTGGCTAGCTGTCAAAGTAAACAATATAAAGTTGTTAATGGTGATTATTTGTGTGTAATGGTCTGTCCAGTTTATGTTATAGAAACTTTAGAAACCAAAAGATGTTATGAAACCTGTGCTGATTCTGCTCCAAATAATATTGAAGTAAAAATTTCAACAAGTGAAACACAATGTGTTTCTACTTGTCCATTAACACACCCATTTATGCCAGCTAATGGTGATTTAAAGTGCGTTAAAACATGTCCTTAAAACTTTTATACTATTATTAATGGTATGAGAAAATGCTCAGATTCGTGCGTATCTAATACTTCGATTGAAAAAAGTTTTACTGTAGCTAATCATTATATGTGTAGAGGAGAATGTGATGATGCGCAGGTATTTAAAAGAATATCTAATAATATTGGAGCCTGTATCTACGAATGTCCGAAAGAGCTTACAGTGGTGGGCCCTCGAAATGCTTTTTTGAATTAGGAAGAAGAATGAAGTTTATTATTTGAATCTTACTTATATCACTGCCCGGCTCAATAATGAGTGTGTTCTCCCTCCTCATCAATACACTCATTAACTCTATTTACTATTGATTTGTAAAGTGCTTCAATCACATCAAGGCCTGGTTGAGCCTTGGATAGCTGTGCTACAATGATTAACGTATATAACTCTGTATATACTTCAATAATAAGTTTCAACTTTACCTAACGTTGTATAATTTAACAATCAAGAAAATTGATTTCTCATTATGAAATGGAAGTGGAAGATCATAAATAAAATAACTGTTGTTTTAGAGTAGCATCAATATATTATTTAATGCTGGGCCCGACTAACCCACTTGATTCCATTCTTCAAGAAACAAAAATGCATTCATTATTTGAATATTGAGAATGAAAGCGACTGTAACTACCTGAATTATAATTCTAATTAAGCGAAGTACCAATACTTCATCTTGAGCTCCCGGTTGAGATTGAAGAAAAAGTCCTCCATTGTTTTTCGTGATTAAGAAATACCTAAAATCGTTCAGATTGACCCAGTTGAAGATGAACACCGAGGTCCTCTGCAGGTCCAGTGCTTGCGCTACTAGTTATAAATTACATATTGCGTCCGTATACCAATCATTGGATCCTCTTATTCTTTTCTCCAATCAGGCTTAACTACCATATATTTTCGAGATAAAATCTTTCATAAATTAGTTTTGTTGACTAAAACGTAGAAATTACACAGGGACATCTTAAACAAGTGATATAACTGGTTCAGATTGGTACAATATTTTATGAATTCATCCGTTGGACCCAGAAATGAAGAGAATACAAACGCTTCAGAACTGCCTAAGTTTGTTAAGTGAATTAGTTGACCTTCCCTAAACATCTTCTACCGCGTTTATTTTGTCATTGCCGTCCTTTTATTGCATGTGGTAATTTCTATTTTTCCTTTTTGGAATATTAAATACCGACTTTGAATAGTCGATTATGGTCTAATACGATCGAAATCATATTTTTGGCCCTCTTGTGTTAATGAGTAGTTCATGAATAATCTCCAACTTGAGATTATTTATTGGAATTTGTCATCCGCATTAGAAGTGGCAAAATATTTTAATATATAATTACTCACATAGTAAACAAGAAAAAGCAATTCCACCTCCCATAACTGTAATTTCTATGATGATAATAGAGAATGCTAAGCTGAATGTAATCCAAAATTTTACAGAGTTGATGGTAATTAAAAACAATGCATGACATCATGTTATAGTCCATATAGCTTAACTTCATAAGGTGATGATGATTACACATAATGTAATATACGTTGTGTTTAACCAGAGCCATATTCTCGTTTAGATAATGTTTGCGTTTAGTACTGTCCTGCTGGAACTTATCTTTCCGATTTTGTTTGCAAGTTATCATGTCCAAAATACATGAAATATGCAATTTTAGAGAGTTCAGGTCAATATATTTGTTCAGACTAATGTCCTAACAAAATTTACTCAAAATTATCTTAAGTTTAAGCATATTTCTGTTAAACAGCATGTCTAAGTCCATATGTGTTTAGAAATGATATTTATAGTGGTTAAATCGAATGCCTAATTAAATGTGATCAAACAGAATACCTGTACACAACCGGTGAATGCAGTAAATATAATTGTATACGCGATCCAGTTAATAAATTCTCACTAAACATGGTTTGCGTTTCCAAATGTCCCGAATTCGTAGATATTTCTGATTATAGCTGCAAATCAACTTGTACAGGAAGCTTTTCTGGATTTGTTTAGCAGATAGTATTAGGTTAAAATGTGCATGTTTGCTATTTGAATTGTCCCACAAAATTTGTTGATATGCGTCCTGCTGCAATTCATAAAAGTGTAGGTGCATGTTCATCTTATTGTCCAAAAACTGATTCAATATTTTAAGAGCCATACTCCCCAACCTAATTCTATTGTACATTGTGTTAAAATTCAAATCAGTTTGTATAACTAGATTTGATTTATTGCAAGAATACCTGTGCTTCTACTTTCTTTAAAGTAATTGATGGAAGGAATTATTGTACACCTTCATGTAATATGCCACTTGGTCGTACAAAAATAGATATTGATTTAATTAAATGTTCATCTTGTTTGAATTACGTATCTGAGGTGGATTAAGCATGTATTGATACCTGTGACTTTTATAATGTGTATAATGATGCGCAAGTTTGTAGAATGAAGGACAATCAGCGTAATCCAGATTCATGTCCAAGCTATTCTGGTGATGCTGCTCCATATTTGTGCATAATGGCGTGCTATACTATGCGCGATGGACCTAGATGTGTGGTTAACTGTTCAGTAACTGGAAAGCGATTCATACCAGATGTAGGTTTCGACTGTGCTGAATCATGCCCTAATTTCTACTCTTATCAACTTGTATTTGGAATTGAGCAGCCAAGGTGTGTTCCAACATGCGAATACATGCGTTCAACGGGTGATTTGAAGGAGTGTTAGTAAATGTGCTACTCTAACAGCTCAGTATACGTTTTCGGGCTCACTTTCTGTTCTAACTGCTCATCCACGTAAAAATTGCAGATTGAGGACAATTTAAAGTTTACTTGTGTGGATTCCTGCTCAGATAACTTCTACTAGATCTAAAATTTGTGCACGTTCAATCAATGTGGTCAGACGAAGGTTCAAACTTCTCTGTAAGAGTTAACTGGTTTTATCTGCTTTGATAAGTTTTCTTACAATTACTCTTCAACGATTAAGAAGTACACGAACAAGGTGCTGAACGTGAGTCAAATTCAGGTTTCGAACAGTAAAATAACAGTTCTGTTATCTAACGGGTCAATTTTCACAGTTGATGATAATTAACAATCAAGCATTTCAATGCACAACGCTGTTCAAATCTCGCTCATAGCCACCCCGCCTTCCTTCCAGAGCTAGAAGTTATTAATTAAGTTCGAAAACGGAACCATTTTCGTGAACAATATGAAGGAGAGAACCGATTTCACAAAGGAAACGGTAAAGAGAATAATTGGTTTCTTCGACCCTTTAGTTCCAGACAACAGCATAAACTACCTCCTCACTGATGAGAACTTGTACTTCAGGGGCTCGTGCAAGGCAGGTATGTGCACAAAGGACGAGAACGGGAACGATTTCGACACCGAATTCAACGGCAAAACCAAGTTCAGGGGCATGTGGACGAAAATGAACCTCCAAGCTGCTTCGTTCCCATTTGTGGCCGCTGACATCGACGACATCAAGGAGCTCGACTGGTCAATATTATTTTTGCTCAAAAACAATTAAAAATTCGTGTTCGGAATCAACTCTTACGGCCGCCTTTGTAAAGACCCAAACATTAAAATTGCCTTAACAGATGTGAGCGCATACACCCAGATCTCAGTTGGAAACACGACCACCCTTCTCTCACAAAATGAACTGCTCTTCTTTTGTGGGGCTTCATTCGGCGATTTTGACTTGGACACTAACGAATTAAAACTTTCGCCGGAGAAATTGACCGTTGAATTCGGAGGATTACTCGGGTGGACGTTCGTCGAGAACGCCATTACTTAAATAACGTACGTGAACAACGGGTTCATTATTTAAACGAACGCTCAAGTACTTGGAATTGGATAATGCATTGCATTCGACTGCTACAATTTTAGAGGGGAGCAAATGTTCTACACCGGATACGTACAAAAGTTGAAGTGGCTGAGCTAAAATCTCATGGTTCTGGGCACCCAGAAGATAAACGTTTAGTACTACAAATAACCGCTCAAAGTGGAATACTTCAACGACACGAAAGAACTTGAAACAGATCTGCAAAATCAAAACGGAACAATCGGAATCGTTAAAAGCGGAGCCATAGGCAACAACGTTGGCCTAAAAGTCGCAATCGGAATCACAAGCTGCCTGTACGCAATCGCCATATTCGTTGTCGCAAGAGTACTGAGAAAGATATTCAACGATAGAAAGAACGCAGTACTTACTAACGTGAGAAAACCAAAAGACCAAAGCTCGCTCATCATCAAGATGAAACCGAAAGAAAGCATATTTAACCCGCTGGATGAATACCAGTATGTGATCTGAGAAAGTATAATATTATTATTTTAATTATATGATCTTAGTATTTCAACTCAAAATCAAATTAATTACTATTATTATATATTATATCAATTATAAATTGATTCCTAAAATATCACTCAGTTCTTTCGTCCATATTGAACATCATTTATTTTAATCACCTTTTTGTTTTTAGTAGAGTGAACTATAAGTTCGTATACTACAATTAGACAGGAAAACACAGCGCAGCTAATTCCAGCGATGATTAATAGTTGCTTATCATATTGTGTATACATTATTGTGTGATAGAATTTTTTTGATACTCATCCATATTTCTGAATAAGAACTCGTTGCGACACTTAGAGACTGAATACCCATTAACAAGTTTTAATAAGATAATTAGCTTTAACATTCTTGGTCACATAAAATGCACTACTTGTTAAGAACCAACAACTGTATAGTATTTCAATCTCACCATTAAGTAATATTAAAGCGCTAATATTTACTTTCTATTACTAAATAAAGGGACAACTTTCTATAAATGAATCTTATGCTTGAAAGCACAACTAATCTTCGGTTTGTTACATTAACATATTCCCAGCAACATGTACTTGCCGTGTTCAGTTGATATGAAATTAATATTCCGTCAAATTCTAGTGTTATGAGCAATACAATGTCTTATAACTGGTTGAATGAATTTTGACTATAAAGAAAATTTTAGCATTATTTATTCCCAGCAACATGTACTTGCCGTGTTCAGTTGATATGAAATTAATATTCCGTCAAATTCTAGTGTTATGAGCAATACAATGTCTTATAACTGGTTGAATGAATTTTGACTATAAAGAAAATTTTAGCATTATTCTGACAGGTTACAAGTAATGAACGTCATATTTTCCAATAACATGTACTCATTTTCTCATATAATGCTGTTTAGGGCTATAGTAAATTTATGATATTTGAAGTCATTCCTTTTCTCTGCTATTTCGGAACCCATATTTGCTGTTTTTGACAATCATCCTTGCCAACTTTGTCAATTTCTAACTATTTTTGTCGCTTTTTGTTGCAATGACCCTATTGGAGGGTATATTTGCCTACAATGGAATGAAAGTTTATAAGCCATGGTCTTCAATAAATTCTATCAACTCGTAACTAAGTTTTCCTCTACCTAAACTACTAACTTCGTTGTCTGTAACAAGTTAAACAGCTCTCTGCGCAAACAATTTCATAACATTTAATTTTTCTCTAATGTATTTTTGATGGTTTTTACCATCCGATTCTAAACCAATAAATAGTGGAGTTAACAAATAGAAAAAGAGCCCCTCGTGCAAATAACCTTCTTATATTAGCGTGTAAAGCGTTCTAACTGTAACTTAACTACGTAGGAATGTCATTGCAAAGATTTGATGATCAAATGCCAAACATAGCTACCTCCTATTACTGGATGCATTCAATGATCTCCTTGATATCAATTACCTCTTCATAAGTAGTCGAATCGTCTTTAATATTAAAATCAAGCCAAGAATCATAGACAGACCAAAAAATACGTTTAAACATATGGTGTCTGCGTAAAACAATCTTAGCTTTTTTAACAAGATTGAGCAGTTCTAGTACAATCTCATAAGCATAACTATTGAGTTACATTAAATAGATTAATTGCTGTGATTTCAAGTTATTATAAGGAAATATAACCAGAAGTGCAAACATAGCTCTAAAAGGAGTGAATTTATCTTGTCTCCCTCTTATTTATTCATAACTCCTGAAAATTTCATCGTTCCAAATGACGTCTCTCTTTAATTTACTTGTGATACAAAATGAACTGTATCAAAGATTATATTTATAGATACATTGAGGGGCATGTAGTACTTATTTTTTATCTCAGTGAAGTTTAGACAAAGCGTTTCTAAGCTGGGGACAGAAGTTCCAAAATAGTTTAATTATACATCCCTCTTCTTTAATTATTATTTACGGTACGATTCGAGAGCATATGGTGGTGCTATACCACCTTAAAATTTACAGATTACCTATAAGGCCGACAGCGATGCATTTTTTATCAAGAAGCAAAAATCCTTAGTAAAATCATCGAACACCTATTAAATTTATGGTCATTGAGCGTTCTTAAGTGTATCCAGTAATATTTGAGCATATAGGGATTACTCTGGTTCTTATACTTCTACATCACTGTATTCGTCAACCATTGGATGTGGAAGACAATAAGTTATATTATATGACCAGTAACAATATATTTATACCACACCATGTATTGAGAAAATGAAAAATTATAAATATTAAGTAATATTTTTCACTGATATCATAAAAAATGAGCCCTAACAACGAGTACAAGCTATATCGTATTAAAAATAGGTTATATAGAGTTGACATTTGTATTTTTTATTTATGATCAGAAAGTATATGTTGTGACTCACTTGAAAGGAATTAGGCTTAAGTTATAAAATCATAATTTTATGTTTGCCATTTAAATGACAAATCTTCATGTGTCTACCGGCTTCATCAGAAATATGCACTTTATTACTTGTTTATTCTGAATCTCAATATTTTGCTCGTCATTTGTGAAATTGTATAGCATACTTTAAACATTTTCACAGTACAAATACTATTTTTCGAAGTTTATTTCGTTACGTTTACTCGAAAGAATAATACATGGTTTGTGCTTTTATTCATAAATTTTACTTAAATATTAACTTCAGATTATATTTCAAAGTGATCAACATTCTTGCTTTGATATTCTATAAATTAGTTTTCTTTGCTGAACAACTATTTTTGGACACTGATAATATATTCGAAAAATGCTGAACAAAAGTTAATCGTGCGGATCAATTTATGTATTTTGAGCTATTTTGAAATATAAACCGTATTCATCAATATTGAGAATTTTTATTTAATCCCATTCAGCTGGAGTAACGTCTGTTGATTCTGAGCTGATGAGAACATCTCTATATTTGTCTTCAACATACCTACACAATCAGAATACACATAGTTGCAAGATGCTTTTGAGTACAGTTTTAAAACCTGCATCGAATTCGAGCGTCCTAAACTGCTAATTGAGCTATCGTAGCAATCTGACTAATTTGATTTCTAGATTACTATGGCATCGATTTGAATGAGTGATATTTTTACGGCTGAAACAAGCTGCCAAAGTTGTTTGTGTTATGAACGAACAGTCATCATTGTAGCAGAATTTAGTTGTCTATTTAAAAATAAAATCACGTTAATGTGTTCTCCAAGCTAGCTTGGTTATCAAAAAATACATATGAACAAAAAACATCCAAACTACATTATTATGATCATATGATTAGAAATACATAATATAATGTGTTGAAATGTGTTGAAATATATTTAATCTATTCTCACTCGTTCCAAGTCATCAATTGTTTACTCTGATCGAGCGTTGCCTTTGGCTTAGCCTTCTTACCAGAGACTGCCATTTTTAATATAAAGTTAGCTTGTGCATGTGTATATTATTAAACTTTGCGCATTTATATATTAATATAACTTTCTATTCTTATATTATTAAGTAATAATAATTAAAATGATCCACTTCAATCACACCATGGAAATTTCTCCTTTATCTCAGGTTAGAAAACTTTTGCAGTAGAAGCGCGAAGAATAATAGGAAACTGTGCAATAACCGTAAATTAGCACTGCAAAATCGTAAAACCAAGCAATTTTGCAAAGTTTTCTGCCGAAAGAGCTATCGAAAGTATCGCAAGTGGTAGCTGTCCCGATCTCAAGACAATCCAAGTAGGAGAAAATGGACGAGCTTCTAGCGAAACTTGCACTGTAGAAGTAGAGAAAGTTGGATATGAGTAAATCTGTTGCCGAACCTGCCAAAGAGCCAGTGAGTATTCCTGAGCCGCGTGAGCAGCCTGTTTAGCAGATTCATCTCAGCCCTCAGTAATAATATTTGGACGAAGCTGACGACTACCACTTCATCGATGATAAAGCCCAGCTAGATATTGTTGATGTTTCCTCTTCTTATCCAGTGGAACCAAAACCAGAGTAAAATCTAATAAAAATGAATTAGGGTGTTTTATTCTCAAACAGAGTGCAAAGCTCCCAAATATCTCAGAACGAGCAAACTACTCAATTTTTGTAAAACAGGCTTCAATAACCGACAAAATAACTAGAATATTAAAATAATAATTACTAATAAACATTCGACTCTGTTGACGAAGAGCTCGACCCAGAAGCGATTCGCCACGAAATGCTAAAAGGATTCCGAAACAATCTAATTATCAAAAAGGTAAAGGATAACCAATAAATTGAAGTCAAAAGCGAAAACGAAACGAATTAAATCACTTAAAACAGAATTCAAACAAATAACTAAAATTCTATTTGGAGTGAAAAGAAAAGCTTAAATGAAAGCCAAAAATTAATTCAAGAACAATATAAAATTAAATAAGAAGCAGTTTAAGAAAGAGCTCAAAACTAAAATCAAATAAACTTGGAACAGAATAAACCGATAGTTCGCTCGAAACTTATCAACAAGTTGCACAAACAATCACCAGTTGCACTTTTGGGCTCCAAAGAACTAAACTCATTCGATTCGCAACCAGAGTCGTTTATTTAACCACTCCACTATTAAGATAACTAAAGATAACCATAACAATTTAATTAATAATAGTTTAATGAATAATAATATTAAAAAGAGCAAAATGAAAATAGATAATACCAAGAGAATAACAATTAATATAACCCATACCAAATTTAAAATCAAAACGAGTTAAATCCTCCACAAAGCAGCTATTTGCAAAGTTAAATTTATAATAGCCAGGTTCGAGACGAAAGCGTGAACACAGAATACGTTTAAACCAACTTCAAATAAAAATTCAATAAACTCATCATGTTCCCTCCACCAACACAAGTTAGAAAATCAATGCTCCTTCTTCGCACAAAACACGAAGAAGCAGAACCTCAAAATAATAATCAAAACACCATTTTCTTCGTCAACCAAACAATTAAAACTCACCCACTCAGAGCAGTAACTCCAATTCAAAAGGTAAAAATAACCACACGCGAAATCCAATAAGAAGACGTTCTCAGAGTAAAAACACCTCAAAGAAATACTGGAAAATTCAAGCTGCAAACCTAACTTAGAGTTTCACCTCCAAAACAGCCAGCTGAATTGAAACCGACTGTCTAAGAAACTTATGTAACCAGAGCTAAAAGTAATAACAGATTAATATAAATAATGAACAAAAGATAATAGTGAGCTTTTTCAATAATTATAATAACATTGCAACAACATCAATTTTATATTCACAAAACTAATTATTATTATATCATCGCACAATTTATTTATTCCCACTCCCATCACATAAATGGATTTTCCGACTCCTACTTCAGTTCTAAAGGATTTGAAACCCCTTCTTGACCTTAGACATTAATTTACAAATACTTCCGATCTAAATTAAATTGAATCCTTGTCAAAAGAATTCCTTCGGTTGAAGTCTCTTCATCAGTTTTGTGCAGCTCAAAATTTAACAAAAGAACCATATGAATAAATGTTCATTTCAATGGGAAAACAGAATCTACAAAAATATCTTTTGGTTTAAATTAAAAATAGCTTCAAACGCATTTTTACTTAATTTTTTGAGAGTATGAAACAGTTTTACAAGCAAAATGGGATTCCTGGTGGTCCAGTTGTTGAAAATCTTCCAGAACTTTACAGACAAGGGCGATGCGGATACTATTCGTACTTTATTTTTGGTGTTTTCTGCATTTGCAATTAAATAGGTGACTACCGCGGTCTTATCTTCGATTAATACAATTTTGGTTCAACAAAAACAATGATGACAAGTGTTCATTCCCCAGAACTTAAAATCAGACCACGAACTCCAGATTTTAAAGCAACACCAGTTAAAATTCAAACACCTCCTGTGAAACTACTCGAACTAACATAAATAGTAACGGTAGAGGAAACTAAAAACAGATAACTGCATATGCAACTTGTTTAACTTCAAGAAGAAAAAGCTATTTTATATAATGAATCATCAAAATAACTTGGGGAACAACGAGATCTTATAAGAGCACTTGAACAAGAAATAAAACAAAAACAAGCTGAAATAGATAAGTTATAGGTACAGACCATGAATTTAAATTACACACAAAGAAATACAGGACTAAACGAAGAATTTGATCAAAAATAGTTTAATTCTATGCAAAATTAGCTTGAAAATATTACAAACGAATTATAATCTTTGAAATTTGAGTTAAAGTAAAAGAACAATGAACTTTTACAACTAAAATCTGACAAAATTAATGTGTAAGCTCAAAACTCTGAGCTAAGTGCCAGTGTATAAAAATTACAAGCTTAACTATAAAACACTCATTCATCAGTTGCACAGACACAAAATATTCAGTCAAATCACAATCACATGGTGTCTTAACTTTCACTTGTGCTTCAGGAAAATACTCAATTAATTGAAAAGTACAACCAAATTCTTACACAATTCAGAGAAACTGAAGCAAGCGTGAAGTAAAAGGATGAGCAGTTAGTATTTTACAAAGGAAAGCTCGAGTAAGCTCAAACACGGTTGGAAGACTACGGTGTAACCATAAAGCAGCATGAAAGTGATTTGGACTAGTAAGCTGAGACTATTTAGCAGCTTAAAAACCAAACTAATTAGCAAAATAACTAGTATCAGAGTTTATACTAGTTACAAGCGAAATCTGCTCAGATGTGCCAGGAGTTGGAGACAAAGCTAGCTAAATCAATGTAAGAGGCTTCGATCACAGGAATAAAGGCTTCTGAGTTCCATGTATAGAACG
Organism: Hexamita inflata; assembly: GCA_963988835.1. Lineage (NCBI taxonomy): Eukaryota > Fornicata > Diplomonadida > Hexamitidae > Hexamita > Hexamita inflata. Next base: position 284,097 of record CAXDID010000644.1, on the reverse strand, counting down.
AGATATTATAAAAAAGTGTTAACTTCCAGTAGTAGAGATGTGGAGAGTTGAACGGGGAGATTTAGTCCCTAAATATAAAAGTTGATCAACTAAACCAGGCTCTCAAGGTAAAATCTGATGAGTGTGAGTTGCTATCAAGCAAATTTAAGTCGAATCTCTCTTTGGACAGTACAGTTGACAAATTGCAAACTCAAATCTAGTCTATGCGCATTCAACAAGATTAAGCGTTATTCGAGCTCAAATCAACCATATAGCAGTTAGAATAAACTAATTCACAATTAACCAAGGAGAATACTCAAATGAGCACCGAATTAACTTAATCAATATCTTTCAAATCTAAATGTGAGTCTCAGTACGAACAAATCTAGCAACTTGAGTCAGATATACAGAACCTTAAATAGAAGCAAATAAACATCCAGGATTTGAACTAAATACAAGAAAAAATGGTTCAGAAGGAGAAAACGATTTTCGATTTAAAAGTACAACTAGAGAATCTTAAAACTCAAAACTCAAGTTTACAGCTCAAATTGGACGAATAAACCGAATCTGTGAAGAATATCCAGAACCAATTCGAGTAAATGAACGAGATCAATAACGATTCAGAAGTACAATTCGAAAATCTGGAGCTCAAATCCGAGATTTAGAGGCTCAAGCACACGATTCAGACCTCAAAAACCATTAATAATTCAGGTGATTGCCAATAGTTACAGGAGGAAATCGAACAATTAAAACAGGACAAGGAATTCATAGAACAATTCCAGCTTAAGGACCTTAAAAACGAGAACACGAACCTTAAAAAGCAAATCGAGCAGTTAAAGATCAAATCCGAGCAGAGCCTTAAAACCGAATTATCTCCGTTAGATTTGAATTTCCTGAACAACAGCCAAACGGAGGACGTGAAAACGCAAATCCTGAAAATAATCAACAACGACAACCAATTCGAACAAAACGAATTCGATGTGAACATTCTGAACGCAATCGACCAAGAACCAGAAGAATTCATTCAAAATATTCACAAAATGAATAAAAACGAGGCGGAAAGACTTCAAGAACTTAAAAATAAGATCAAAGCTGTGCTCATGTGAGAAAATAACTATTTTTATTAAAGTAAAGTTTAGTATATTATATTATGAATATAATTTTCATCTGAATATTGAATGTCTCTGAAACACGTTAAACTTAAAAGTTAAACAAATATTATCTTATTTTTGTATAATTATCAATTTTATAAGTTTGTAATTACATAATAAATTAACTTTAAATATTGATTAACAATTCTACATATTATTTGACTTAGATTATATTAAAATATATTATCAATTCTAAAAATATATATTGATAAAATATATTGTTGTTCATACAGTGGTGGGCCCTCGAAATGCTTTTTTGAATTAGGAAGAAGAATGAAGTTTATTATTTGAATCTTACTTATATCACTGCCCGGCTCAATAATGAGTGTGTTCTCCCTCCTCATCAATACACTCATTAACTCTATTTACTATTGATTTGTAAAGTGCTTCAATCACATCAAGGCCTGGTTGAGCCTTGGATAGCTGTGCTACAATAATTAACGTATATAACTCTGTATATACTTCAATAATAAGTTTAAACTTTACCTAACGTTGTATAATTTAACAATCAAGAAAATTGATTTCTCATTATGAAATGGAAGTGGAAGATCATAAGTAAAATAACTGTTGTTTTAGAGTAGCATCAATATATTATTTAATGCTGGGCCCGACTAACCCACTTGATTCCATTCTTCAAGAAGCAAAAATGCATTCATTATTTGAATATTGAGAATGAAAGCGACTGTAACTACCTGAATTATAATTCTAATTAAGCGAAGTACCAATACTTCATCTTGAGCTCCCGGTTGAGATTGAAAGAAAAAGTCCTCCATTGTTTTTCGTGATTAAGAAATACCTAAAATCGTTCAGATTGACCCAGTTGAAGATGAACACCGAGGTCCTCTGCAGGTCCAGTGCTTGCGCTACTAGTTATAAATTACATATTGCGTCCGTATACCAATCATTGCATCCTCTTATTCTTTTCTCCAATCAGGCTTAACTACCATATATTTTCGAGATAAAATCTTTCATAAATTAGTTTTGTTGACTAAAACTTAGAAATTACAGGGACATCTTAAACAAGTGATATAACTAGTTCAGATTGGTACAATATTTTATGAATTCATCCGTTGGACCCAGAAATGAAGAGAATACAAACGCTTCAGAACTGCCTAAGTTTGTTAAGTGAATTAGTTGACCTTCCCTAAACATCTTCTACCGCGTTTATTTTTGTCATTGCCGTCCTTTTATTGCATGTGGTAATTTCTATTTTTCCTTTTTGGAATATTAAATACCGACTTTGAATAGTCGATTATGGTCTAATACGATCGAAATCATATTTTTGGCCCTCTTGTGTTAATGAGTAGTTCATGAATAATCTCCAACTTGAGATTATTTATTGGAATTTGTCATCCGCATTAGAAGTGGCAAAATATTTTAATATATAATTACTCACATAGTAAACAAGAAAAAGCAATTCCACCTCCCATAACTGTATTGCCAAAATACAACATATTATAAACCAAGTTATACAGAGTGAAACGAAGTTCAGTATGTAAAAAATCACAATCTCGAATTAACGATAAGTACGACACTGCGTTTGAAGTACTTCTGATTCGTCATCTCCATGAATACATCAGCGACTTCGGCCGGTTTATGGTCCTTCATTCTCCGCTCCAAATTTCTGAGGACCGCTTCGTCTACCGCGCTGATTTACTGGTACAAACACTGTTAGAACGACTTCTAAAAGTATTCTTTTTCTCTGGAATGATTTAATGAACTTTGCTCCAGAAAGGACCCTAGTCGTACGTTTCGAAGTGCGCGGCCAGTTCTTGGCAGAGTTCTTGGCTGCTCATTGAAGGCGCATTTCTGTTCACATCCACCAGCGCTGATTTCAGAGCCGCCTCAAACTGAGAATTGAACTGCTGCAGACTCAGCCTCGTTTTGCGAGTTTATGTTTGCGGAGAGACTTGGTTGGCCGCGCTGTTAACTTTAAGAGTGCGGTCGACAAGATATTAGAACATGTGCGAAATTGTGCTATCATCTACGTTAATATTGCGCGAGATTTAGCCTAGCATCTAACAGTAGCTCTAGTCTGGTAGCATTAGCGCGCTGTATACCACACTATTAATTTGCGCGCTCTCAGGCGGAATACCAAGTGCTGTAAACTATAATAATGAGATTCACATGCAACCACATTTAATTTTAAGAATAGATGATGTTCTATATATAATATCGCATAACTCACTTAATTGAACAACGGTTTATCTATAATTGTGGTTGGTGAGAATTCACATTGAGAGGTTTATTTTGTGTTATTAATTTTGTTGGAACGAAATAATGTAATGCTGTTGACGATTTCCACTTCGCAAATAATTATCAAATTTATCGAAATCGACTTCAACCATTTAATAGGTAAATCACTATTTTTGTGTTCAATATATATTTAAATATATTATTCTTATTTTAAATCACTTTATTCATTTTTTCATATTGTGTGTATATGATTTTATGTATTTTTCTTATCTTATATGCATTTAATAACACTCTGGACACAAATTAAATGTAAGAATTTGTAAGTTCTCGTGGTATTCCCAGAGAATAAATAAATAATTTCAATATTTATAAGTATTTCTCGCTTTTTACATAGTAATTGTAAAGGAAAAAGTATAAAATATATAAACAGTTAATATTTTATATTATTAATATTTTTTGATATTTTTCAGGGTTATTTCACAAATTTAAATAATCAAGAAGGTGATTTGACGAACCTAAATACTAACTAATAGCGCAGCGTATCGCGTTATTATTTTGCGAATAAAATATTATTATAATCTTATATTAATATAATAATTCAAATTTGATTCAATGCCAAAAGTTATCCAAATTGCAACAATACTTCTGCTTCCGAGCTGCCGTCTAGAATTCAGTCGCGCTGGCTACAGCGAAGTGGCGCCAGGAACCAAAATTACATCCAGATATGCAGCAGACTCCAGTCGGAAGGCGGTCGCAAATTCTTCCGTTTATGAGCGAGGCCAGATTCAATACTAGTATTGGTAGGTATCGGCTTCATTGGGCGGATCTAAGATTGTTATATTTATATCACTAATTCAACAATTCAGTTCACTCGAATAATGAGTTAAGGCAAATCAGGACTCATATGCGCGTTAGAATAAATGCAGCACTTAAGCGTAATAATAAGCAGCTCATCGTCATAAAAATTACATGATTTACTATTTTCAAAATTACAACATTTGGAGCGGAATATATAATAATTATATACGTTATTAAATATGTTATTTTTTCAAAATATATAAACTGAATTTGTATAATAAAAATAATTTCAAAAAAATGCCGTCTCGAGGAAGTGATATATATGATATTTAATCAACAGGTAAGACATATTTTATAAGGTATTAATTGCCAGCCCTATATGTAATAAGAAATATAAAATAAGAATGCTCCTTCTTTCCAATACCAATTATTATTTTTTCACTTCAACACTGCGTTTCTTTCAGTTCAATATTCTCAAGATTTGCTCCGTTAATTTAATTATTAAAACTATTTGAGTCAACTATTTTTTGAGCTCCGCCCAGAACTTGACCGATAATGCACACGTTAGAGAGCCCGAAAATATTCGTAAGCTTAATTCTGGCGTTTTTCAGGCTCAAACTCGAGCGGCATGAACCGATAATGCCCCCGATATTACTTTAACCTGAAATAGTTGAATTACGCACTGTTGTGTCCAATATATACGCACTAGCGCCCTGGCTGCCTATAATTCCGCCAATATTGCTGTTTCCGGAAACATTCGCTTATATAATGAAACTACAGAGCGTTAAATTCGATTTCCCGGTTGTCTATTGCGAACCGATCACACCACCAGCGTAATTCGCGCTAGATACAGTTAGCTGATAAATTAACACGTCCAACAGAGTTGCATTCGTATTTGCTAATTATGAACTTATAATACCACCAACACAGTCCGAATCACTACTCACGGACGATTTTGATATACTTACGTTAGATATAGTTGCATTAGCACTTTATAACTGCTAAGCAATAATACCACCAACGTAATTTGAAGTTCCATATGCGTTTAATGAAATACACGTATTTAAAATTGTCGCATTCGTACCACTACCTTAATAACCGATAACCCCTCCAATCCATGATTATGCTCTGATATTTCCAACAATACTAGCATTAAAAACGGAGCAATTCGCAGTTTCTCGTCCGAAAACTGAGCTCACATATCCGCCAGTATTTGGACTAACATTTACGAAAGATCTTAAGTTCTTCAATTCAGCATTTGTACTGTAGTGAAATCCTATCATACCAAAACAATAAAAATATATTCCCTATATTGAAAGTGTAACTGAAACGGATTATATAAATATATCTCCATTGCTATATCCGAGAAGACCTATGTACCTGAGTTCTTGTGATGTACTAGTAATATTAGATTGCAAACAAACGTTTTGAATAGTATTTGCACCTTCTCCAGCTCCAATAAGGATCCCAAATTTGTTCACGAAGTCAGTACTGAAAGTTAAGTAGATATCGAACATAACATAATTGATATTAGTTGTTGAACTATCACTATTCGTTATTATTCCTCCAAATACATAATATTTGGAATCAATTGTTGAAATTGATCCCAAACACAAATCTGTAGATCCACTACCTAGAATAACCGCTATATTAAAAATGTTAAAAACACACGTAGTTGCATAACTGAATAAACAAGATGAATAATTTCCAACATTATAAACAGCAGGCTTGAAGCTAACTTAATTCAAGTTAATTGTAGCTTAGTTAAGTTTAAGGCCAATCATTGCTACTGTTGATGTACAATTGTAAACGCCTAGAACATTATACCCAGAGATATTTAAAATTCCACTTATTTAATCAATTAATGTTATATTTCCAGAAGAAACAATACTTAAGTTAATTTATAAGTTGATTATATTGACAGCTGTAGAAGAAGAAGTTAAAATGTTCAGCTAAGAATTTTCGTTAACTTGCATCTAACTACCAAATCTAGAAATGATGCTCATTTAGCTTATTGTTATGGAAGAACTTGTTACTTATATAAGAGAACCGCTGCTTAAAGATTATGTTCCGAACTAAATTTTCAAGTTAGTAAAAGAACTTTAAGTTTCAAACAGTGGATATAATACAGTCGGATATACGTTATCTGAAACATCAATAAACGCGTTATTAATCTAAATTTGTGAATTAAAAGCGAAGCCCTTAGCAAAGCTATTTGAATCAATTGAGTTTGAAATAGCTATAATATCAAATGAATATGAGTATAACTTTTAACTGCACGACATGGATTCATAGCCTTAAACCAGGTAACAAAATCCAATAACATTTGTTTAATCATCATTATTCAAACATTAAGTCAAAAGACTCAGATTCATTATTAGATTCTTTTATTAAGTCATAATTTTATTATTATTGTCGAGAGTTGAATTTAGTAAATCAAAGTTGTTTTATGAAGCTTCAATTTTTGTTTACTCCTCTTAAATGTTTTTCTAAATTGAGGTTGCATTTTAAATCAATATATTTGAATAATCATTGATTATTTTAATTTCATTGTTTAAAATAGTGATGTTATCTTATATTCTTTTCTCTAAATGATTTGAAATTTCTTGGAGATTGATATCAATCAAGGATTAGTTTCCCATTAAATATTATTGCAAGATAGTGGAGCTAGACACTAACTCATTTTGATTTTACGTGTTTATATCTAGTAATTGAAGATTTTCGACATTAATCTAGTCTATGTTAATTTGTAGTACTTTAATCTCGTTCTTAAGGTTCAGCGTTCTGTTAGTTAAAAGATCAATATTAATATTTTCTAATTATTGTGAGTGCATTATCTGATTTACAGAATTAAGAACATTAACACAAAATGAATCGTTTACAACTTGTCCAGCTGGACATGTACATATTTCTCCATCAAACTCAAACGTGTTTTTGCATTTAAGCGTGTTATCAACGATTTCTCCGAATTATAAATCCTTCATACATAAGCCGTAAGCCGAGTACCCTTCTCGGCACAGGTCGCAAGAAACAGATATTGTACCTGTTTAGGTTGGAGCTCCTTGCCCAAATTCTGGAACATTCGCACAAACTTTAACGGTTTCAACATTCAATTATATTTCACTTACAACACATATCAATGAACCAGAAACATCTCCTTGCATGGAACCGGAGATATTGCACTCAACAACAGAAACTGTAACTTAGAAAGCGTTGTAAATTAACCCACCGGAATTACCATTCAGTCTGAACTAGACGAAGGATTAATTTACTTTAAGATAAGTTTATGGAGCCAAAACGAGTCCAGAAAGGTTTTTACCGTAGGCCATGAAAGTATAATCTGTTTAAAATGATTCAACATCACATGTAATACAAATAAGACAACCATTTGAGAGCTTTTGAGGGATGAAAACGGAGATATTTGAGTTTTTCAATTGAATAGAAGCAGATAAGCCGAAAAGAGCAAAAGATGGTAGGTCTTAAACTGAATAAGTCAGATTTATGAGTGTATCTTGGGCTTTAGTGGTGTAAAGACTGTAATGAACATTATTTGCATTGGTATATATTATATCAGCGGATATTACATTTGAAAATTTAGAATATTATTTAATACAAAAACCAATATTTGGTTGGAATAGCTTGTTACTGCATATTTGAGACGAAGTTGATAAATTCGAACCATTTACAGTTATTTACATATTTAGCACGATTTCCAATTTTTAGGCAAACTAAAGGAAAAGCATTTAGTTAGATGTGGTGAGAATATAATTATATTTTATATATTTACATTAAGTAGCATTATTTGGTAATTCCTTTAATATATATACTTCAAAATTAAATTAATGTTCTTTACTTAATATACTATGTACGGTAAAATCTCACGAAAAGACTCTTGGATACACTCGCGCATAGAGCCAAGCAAAATCGTGTATAAGCTTTCAATTTCTAAAGTTTATATGCGAGAATGACCCCTGGTGTAAAATTGGTGTGTGAGTAATTTAGTTTGTTTTCATAAATATTATTAGTTGGAGTCTTTATTATATAAAACTCACTGATTATCCATATACTCTTCCTTCTTCGCACATTAACTAAGTGAAGGGAGCTTGAAGATTGTTTGGCCTTCACCAAAATATAACCAAAAATTCAATGTGCTTCAACGAAAGTAACTTCTAGACTAGGACTACTTGATAATAAGTCTCGTTCCTTCCAGCTCTGCACCGTTCATTAATTCAATGATGTTTCAAAAGTATTAGAATTATAAGGAAATTCTTGCCTAATTTTTCACGTCCCGAATTTGGGTATTTTATTTTCGTTTTCACTTTTAGGGCTAAAGTAACAAATATTTATTTTTGAGGCCAAAACTTTTTAATACATATTTTAACATTAGAATGAGTTAAGCTAGAGAATTTTAGAAACATTGAGATTTAAGCTGTATTTGGGTGGTTTGATAAAAATTATTTAATACATCAGCTTAAGCTTCAAGAGCTAGTTACTTGTAACAAATGCAATCTGCCTGAGAGAATTAATCTGATTTTATTTAATTTAACTTAATTTAACTTAAACTTAACTGAGCAAGTCTCAAAGTGGAGCTACTATATACAATTATGACACCAAGCAATATTATGATTTTTGTCGAATATTGGTAAGTGGTTTACTTTGTCTAAATAGAAAATCTTGAGTTCGGAGTGGACTTCAAATACTATTTAAAATTATCTTATTTACCATCAATATTTTATTAATATGCCGTTTGGTAATCTCAAAATCTTAAAATGTAAATAAATTTAGCGCTTATCAAGGAACTTTTATTTTAAAGATAACTTCGATTTTAAGCTTAAAATTGTCATACTCATTAAAATACGAACGCTAAAGACGCAAAGTTCATATTTTTACTTTTGAAGTGGATTAAAATATAAGTTGTTTAAAATGATGTGGAAAGTATAAAAATATTACATTTTTAATGTAAATCAATCTCTATAAATTTCCGCAATTTCCTTGCTATTTTTAAATGAATTTTATGCTGAAACATTTTTTCATTTTCCAAATTTGAGAGATTCGGAAGTAATGTAATATTTTATTTTTAGGGGAAATGATAATTTTGAATCACTCATATCACAACGGTCATATGCGAGATATCTTGTCTTAAGAGTCTATTCGTGATCAACTTGGGTCTATAAAATAAGTGTAAAATATTATTTTTAAAATGTAATCGTGCTAATTCTTCATGTTAAAGAGCTATCATGATAATTGCAAGCAATTAGTTTATTCTCGCACTTATTTTCTACCCCAATACCAATCATCAGGTAAAAATAAGTAATTTCTATGTTAGGTCTTTATATGAGAAATCTCAAAATATCTATACGGGTACAGTAATCATGTATTGACTTTCTAGTTTTCCTGAGTATATATGCGAAAAACTCATCTTCTAGGATTGTCACACTGAATAGCCTCCTCAGACAACCTAAGTTAGTTCGGCACTTGAACTAACATTATTGACCTCACTGCAACGCGTCAGTATTAGTGTCCCAAAACGATTTGTTTTGCGGTTTTAGACCGATTTGTTTTACGTTTTCTTACCGACGGCTGTGCCATATTTGACCAACGGCGGTTTTAACCGTTTTTTTCGGGATTTTTCCCTATTTTTGAGCTAAAAAGTGCATTGACCGAATTCGAACCATGATCAAAGGTATGTCACTTTATGTACTACCCTCTAGACTAAATGTCACTAATATGATGTTTATCTGAAATACAAAAATATTGAAACTACTATCAATAAATTTTTTCCTCCTTCATATACTGACTCAGTATATTGTATTTATATAATTTTGAATTGATTTTCTGATATTATGTATGGATTTAGAAGATCAAAAGTATGGGAATATCTTTTTTGAGCTTCTGAAATCCCAATGATTGTATCTTAATTATATATGTTATTACATAAGAGATTATCTCTTAGAGATATACTTATTTAAAATATTCTAAGATATTTTGAAAACACGTGTTTTCAATAATACATTTTTAGTATAATTGGTAAATTATTAATTTACAACCCAAATTTTTATTAATACAACAATCTTTAACAAATCTAGTTCAAATTTTACAGATAAATGAAAGTATTTTCTTATAATTTCGTAGAATACAATATATTTATAATATATAAATTAATATTATTTCACTTCACATATAATGAGTACCGAGGAAAAGCTGATATGCAGTCAGAAAAATAAGATCTAAAAATCTCAAATAAAAAGAGCAGTTCCAGCCAGCTTCAAGATAGCGGCAAGCGCCTTTGGATATTTGTCAATAATACCACTTTTGACCTGTTTTGATAGAACTACGTCAGAATCGTTCATGGTGGCCAACAAATGGAGTATTATCCCTATGCTTATCATGCTAGCACTTGACCTAGTCAACGCAGCTATTATTTCCAATTTCATAGTTCAGGCCATCAGAAAACCGAAAGTCCTTCGTGTGACTGTTTACACCGCTCTCGTAGGATGGTATTTATTCATATTCGTGATTTCTCTATTGGACCTCGAAAACCTAAAAGAACTCCTGAAACAGATGTCTCAGTATTACTTCGCGACCTACATTTTCCACATCGCGACATTTTTCAAGTTCGAGCCAAGTGTTACCGGTTTCGTTGGCAGTTCTAAAATGTCACCCGCATAACTGAAAAAGAACTTGTTCAACATGCAAAGGTCACTCGCCCACTGGGTCACCTTGGGCGCTTGGATGGCCTCTGTTACGATTATCATCATAGCGATTGCTGTAATAATGAAACAGCTCGAAAAGAAACAGACAAAGAGAAAAGTCAGAAGGGCGCCATCCACCAACGCCTCGACCAACAGCAACACCGAGCTTTTGCAAGGTGACGAACCAAAAATATCTGTAGAAACCCCACAGATCGAGGTGTTTTTGAAGAACGAGAGAAACCTGAGCTATATAGCCGCTATAATAGGCGGCGTCGTGTGCTTCATCCAGCTCATTTGTTTCCTCAGCTATATATTAGGAAGCCAAAACAAATTCACAGTTTTCGTCCCAGGTCATTGGAAGCTGTTTAAGTCGGCTGTTCCAGTTCGCATGAACAAAAAAGATTTCCAGAAAAGCGTAGGCGTTTTCCGCGATAGCAATCCCCTTGCTGAAGGTAATTATTGGCTTGATCAACGAACCAATCCAGAATATCCTTTGGTGTACGGCACCCTCAAACAAATGTGCAGCTACAATCCAGAAAAAGAAGAGTGTAAAACTATCTAGGCCGTTTCAGCTCCAACCGCAGATATAAAACCGCCTAACGTCGTCGTTCTTTTGATAGAATCGTTCACTCCAAGTCCTACCTTCATGGAAAACGTCGTCTCGAAATCTTCTGCTCAAATTGAAACAGGGCCAATGTTCAAAGAGATGTATTTGCCTAATCTACACGCCTTGTCCAAAGATTCACTTAACATAGCTTCAATGTCTTCACAGGGTCTTCCTACCATGTACGGCTGGCTGGGATTCATAGCTGGCGAGCAACCGTACTCCGGAGAGATAAATATAATTAAAGACGTCTTCAACTCGGCCGACGACTTTCCTTCTTGGTTCAAACACTAGGGTTATCACAACTTTTACGTAGCTCCATCAGAACTCGAATTCGACGGTGAACAAAACTGGGTATATCGTGGAAGAGCCCCTATCAATGGAGCTCCAAAGCACACCGCCGATTATCCCCTGTGGTTCGATGAAATCTACAGATACTTCCCCACGCAAGAGCAAGCCGCCGAACTCAAGTTAGAAACCCCTGTTTACTCTTCTTGGATAGCAGATCGCGTTTCTTCCAGGGAATTCACACACTGGTTTAACAAATCCATGGGAGATAAACCACTGATGGGCTTTTGGTTCAGCTGCGATACTCACTATCCATTTAGTGGCAAAGACGATGATAAATACTACAAACCATTCGAATTTGGAAAAGGTACGGAAGGTGGCGTCAAGCAGTCTCAAAAGACTGATAGCTACGCTACAATGGCTAAATATGCCGACAACTATATTGGCGAAATAATTTCGTTCTTGAAGACCACCGCGCCCGAGACGATCGTAGTAGTCACCGGAGATCACGGCGCTAGAGAAGTACCACTGTTCAAGCCATACCAACATGTCGATAAGTTTGATAACGATTCAGCGCTCTGGGACGGATCTTGTAACAATAAGCCATATGCCCATGACCAGCTGTTCAATACCGCTGCTATGATATCCTACCTGGGATCGGATCCAACCATAAGAGCCCAGTTTGACTAGGTTAGAAACCAAGTCATTAAAACACCTAGCGACCACCAAGATCTGGTGAGGACCATGTATGATTTAATTGGAGGCGTGACTCACAAATCAGTTCCGAGTTCGCGTAACGGAAGAAACCTATTTGAGATGGCCGTTAACCTCACATCCAATAAGTAACTGCGCGACCACACCAGTTTGCGTTACACGTCGATACACGCTGAGGCGCACGTGAACGACCAACTTTTCCGCTACGAAAGCAAAAGTGGTACTGGAGAGGTTTTCAGCGGCATTTACCCGACTTGCGTAAAAGTCGAGAATAGAAAGACGCTCAAAAGCGGGTAGATCAAAAATGTGAGGAAAATTCAGAGACTCTACGACTATCTGAACGAAAACAACCGCGTTTACAACTACAAGTTCAGGACGAACGAGTGCGAATACCCAAAAACATGCAACTACCCAGTTAGCTAAAAGGGCTTCAAGAGATAGGACGCCCTCATTATTTCTAGTTCATGGGTAGGAATCAGCGTTCTTATCGGCTTGGTCTTGAGCGGAGCCACGTACGGTGTTGGTAAGATGGTTGAAATGAATAGAAAGAGAAAGTGATAGAATATATAAGTGCATTACTATTTTCGGCTTTAGAGATAATGCAAAAGTTGACAAATAAATGTTATATTTGTTAATCTATTATAATATTATTGATGGATAACTATTACTTTATTAAAATTAAATTTATTACATTAATCTAAATACGTCAATGCATGATCAATTTCATTCTTAGAGCCTTGACATTATTATATTGCAAATATTTTGGAGTGGACGAATTCGAAATAGATTAACTTACGTATGATTTTAATATGCCTGAAGACAACTCGCTATAGGAGCTATATTCGTACGGTTTCATAATTGTACTGAAGATAAGTGTTGACATCATTAAATATTTCAGTCAATATCGATGTTATAGGCTATTTTGTTAATATATTTGAATACTAATCGCAACTGAGTTAATGGAGCCATGAAGTAAAATATAGAGAAATACAGGGACATAATGATATTTTTAGTATGTAAATTTATAAATAATCATATGAATATGCAATTATTTTTAGTATTCCACTTCATTCCTTTATGAAAGGCATGGGAGATTGAACTATCGTTAGGTAGCATAAACCACTCAGAACTTTCTTTCACAACAGCTTTATTCCCAACAAGGGGTTAAATATGTTTGTAGCTTAATGTATAATGCTAATATTTATAATATTTCTGTGTATTGTTATATATTTGGACTTCGAATGAAAATAAGCACGCGGTATTATATTTGACTGAAATGACTTATTATCTTGATATACACGAAGAATTTATTCTCATTCTACTTAGGATTTAGAAAACAACCTAAATCTTCCAAACAATCTATTTGTATCCAGTTGGAACAGTATTCATTACCAGGTCAGAGAAAGCGCTGTACAGTATATGTCTAATTATGTGTTTTCAACATCATTAATCCCATAAAACATGTAGTATAATAAATTAAATGAATTGAAATTGCTAGAATAGTTTAAATGACTTCTTAAACTCATTTCTAGATGCGCAAAATGCGACTGATACTTCATTTGATGAATTTACTTTTAGAAACCAGTAGTTTCGAGTACTTTGATACAATTCTTATCTGTTTCATCTAGAGTTTAATTTTTATAATTTAAATGAATATTTTCAGAAGCTATTTGTTCTTTTGTCTTACTATATGACTCGCAGCCTGTTCCACTTGAGTTATGTAAGTATTCCCTTGAGAAACGTGTGAGATGTATTTAAGTTTCAGTTTTTGAATTCCAATAACCTTGTTCAGTTTATCTTTAAGTTAGAGTCTAATTACACATGCGTAGTACTCTGTTTTCATAAGAAAATTCAATTACATTTTTACTTTGAAGCGCGTGTTCCAAATATTATATAAATTGCTCAGCATATACTGAACATTTTGAGAGCCCATGAGAAAGAAATGTTAGTTAGCTCTGCGAGAGTTCATCTACTCGCTAATTAGATTATTTACTATCGAATGTGCATTCGAGCGAGTGCAAAGTAGCTGAAGTTATTTTTGTTAAAGTTGATGTTTTAGTTCTGATAATGTTGTTCTAGATAAATGCAGATTCTCTTGCAAATAACAATTTAGTGGTTATAGTGGGGTCTATTTGAAATACATTTGTTAAAATACAAGAATGTATTCTGGGTATTTAATTGCAGTTTCTAGAAGCGAGAGCAATTGAGATTCATAGAATGGCGTGGTTTGTTACTTTGTTATGTACCATAGCAGCTGGTGTCTAAAGTTTATCATATGTTTGTAGTCTATTATTTGAAAGCATTTAGGTATTTGTTGACTATTAACATATTCCGATCTTATTGTATGAGAAGGAGAAACATTTAAGGATTGATATTATACATTTATAATACTCAAACAGTAATGAAGAATAAATATTAATACTTTCATCATTTTCACTCCTACTACTTATTTATCTTTTTTCTTCTTGTTGTATTGTTACAACTTTGATGAGTTCAATTTCTATTATTCTCATTGTATATAAGCATTTCCTCATTTGAACTTAAAAATATTTGACTCTATTTTTCGTTGTTTTATGCACTTATTAAAATTAGTTATCAATGTTTTTCAATCACAAACGTAAAGATTCCTCTTTAACTATTTGATATAATAGTGTTCACCAATCATTCGAATTGCAATCTGACTTATATATTTTATTTACCACAGTTCTTCGAAACTGAGAATTCATTCATAAATATTTTCTAAAATTTTTGACAGACATTATTTAATGTCTTTTATTTACTGCTAATGTACTATATAACTATTTTCTTGACAGTTTTAGTTTTTTACAAACTGCTTTGTCCTTGAAGTCCTATTTTCATCATGAGCTAAATGTTAAAATTGAAAAAGTTTGAAAAAGTGTTATAACCTTCTTGACGCTACTTAGAATAAGTTTCTGTATTTAAAATTCTAATATAGATATTTGGTCTTGTGATACTATAATTTTCTTCATTGGAACTAAAACCGAAATAGTATAGTTTATGTTGAGTGATGGGTTTTAAACCAATTTTTGAGTTATTATACAGAGCAATTTGGTCCACAATCGATTCTAAAAAATATTTACTAAGTTGAACGTTCTTTTCAAATGCAGAAATAATATAGGGAACTATCTTTCATATATTTTATTAATTATCTAAAACTCAATACAATGATCTGTATGAGGAAACTCTACGTTTGCTACAGGTAAATTTAATTCAATTTTCTCTGTTAATTAGAATGCATCAATAAATTATATTGAATTTGAATACAAACAATATTCTTCTTATATGAAATAATGCATTCTCTTCGATTATTCTATAACCATTGTTTGAAGTCAGAAAATTCTTCTCAAGCTAATTTTTCTCCAATTCATTTGAATATTTTTGCGCTTAGATTATAAAATCTATTTTGCCCAATCTATTGTTAACTTACGACCAGACATCGTTGAAATAATATTGAAAGTTTGCATCATCCCACTTAATTGATTAAGCTGTTTATTATTTGCATTTTCAACTAAAAGTTTTTGAATATAATTATTTATTACAATCTTTCAACGTAAGTTTGATCTAAGTAGGCTTAACCGTAGTTTACGTAATTATAAGCAAGTTTTAATGTTGATCCATTGTCCTTTTTAAATTTTCATAATATCCTCGGTGGAGGAGTGGACATTAATTTAAATAACTCAAAAGATAATAAAAAGCAAAATTGAAAAAGAAAAATAATAGTAATATCGTGTCGTTCAATTCTTCAGTACATATCTATTAACTAACATACACAGAGTATGATACACTTTCTTATACTGATTTATGAGCAGAAATTACATTGAATTAAAGAAGACATCACTCCGTAAATTACGTCTATACCATAAATTACATTGAATTATAGTGTAAGTTTGTTATTTTTCAAAATAAATATAATAAAGTTATTTTATAATATTAATTTGTAAAAATCTCAAAATATTTTATTATAGGTTTTCAAATTTGTATGATAGAACTGAATGTATTCTTATTATTAATTAGTTCATTATTCATGCCATGTACTATTTTAGCGAAAATATTATTATTAAAATACACTACTTAACAATCTTTTATACTTTTAATATACATTATACTCTTTCATTTAATATAAAGGACAATATAAATTAATATTATTTCACTTCACATATAATGAGTACCGAGGAAAAGCTGATATGCAGTCAGAAAAATAAGATCTAAAAATCTCAAATAAAAAGAGCAGTTCCAGCCAGCTTCAAGATAGCGGCAAGCGCCTTTGGATATTTGTCAATAATACCACTTTTGACCTGTTTTGATAGAACTACGTCAGAATCGTTCATGGTGGCCAACAAATGGAGCATTATCCCTATGCTTATCATGCTAGCACTTGACCTAGTCAACGCAGCTATTATTTCCAATTTCATAGTTCAGGCCATCAGAAAACCGAAAGTCCTTCGTGTGACTGTTTACACCGCTCTCGTAGGATGGTATTTATTCATATTCGTGATTTCTCTATTGGACCTCGAAAACCTAAAAGAACTCCTGA
This sequence comes from Hexamita inflata, assembly GCA_963988835.1. Classification (NCBI taxonomy): domain Eukaryota; phylum Fornicata; order Diplomonadida; family Hexamitidae; genus Hexamita; species Hexamita inflata. The sequence continues at coordinate 267,120 of CAXDID010000644.1, read as the reverse complement.
AACAGATGTCTCAGTATTACTTCGCGACCTACATTTTCCACATCGCGACATTTTTTAAGTTCGAGCCAAGTGTTACCGGTTTCGTTGGCAGTTCTAAAATGTCACCCGCATAACTGAAAAAGAACTTGTTCAACATGCAAAGGTCACTCGCCCACTGGGTCACCTTGGGCGCTTGGATGGCCTCTGTTACGATTATCATCATAGCGATTGCTGTAATAATGAAACAGCTCGAAAAGAAACAGACAAAGAGAAAAGTCAGAAGGGCGCCATCCACCAACGCTTCGACCAACAGCAACACCGAGCTTTTGCAAGGTGACGAACCAAAAATATCTGTAGAAACCCCACAGATCGAGGTGTTTTTGAAGAACGAGAGAAACCTGAGCTATATAGCCGCTATAATAGGCGGCGTCGTGTGCTTCATCCAGCTCATTTGTTTCCTCAGCTTTATATTAGGAAGCCAAAACAAATTCACGGTTTTCGTCCCAGGTCATTGGAAGCTGTTTAAGTCGGCTGTTCCAGTTCGCATGAACAAAAAAGATTTCCAGAAAAGCGTAGGCGTTTTCCGCGATAGCAATCCCCTTGCTGAAGGTAATTATTGGCTTGATCAACGAGCCAATCCAGAATATCCTTTGGTGTACGGCACCCTCAAACAAATGTGTAGCTACAACCCAGAAAAAGAAGAGTGTAAAACTATCTAGGCCGTTTCAGCTCCAACCGCAGATATAAAACCGCCTAACGTCGTCGTTCTTTTGATAGAATCGTTCACTCCAAGTCCTACCTTCATGGAAAACGTCGTCTCGAAATCTTCTGCTCAAATTGAAACAGGGCCAATGTTCAAAGAGATGTATTTGCCTAATCTACACGCCTTGTCCAAAGATTCACTTAACATAGCTTCAATGTCTTCACAGGGTCTTCCTACCATGTACGGCTGGCTGGGATTCATAGCTGGCGAGCAACCGTACTCCGGAGAGATAAATATCATTAAAGACGTCTTCAACTCGGCCGACGACTTTCCTTCTTGGTTCAAACACTAGGGTTATCACAACTTTTACGTAGCTCCATCAGCGCTCGAATTCGACGGTGAACAAAACTGGGTATATCGTGGAAGAACCCCTATCAATGGAGCTCCAAAGCACACTGCCGATTATCCCCTGTGGTTCGATGAAATCTACAGATACTTCCCCACGCAAGAGCAAGCCGCCGAACTCAAGTTAGAAACCCCTGTTTACTCTTCTTGGATAGCAGATCGCGTTTCTTCCAGGGAATTCACGCACTGGTTTAACAAATCCATGGGAGATAAACCACTGATGGGCTTTTGGTTCAGCTGCGATACTCACTATCCATTTAGTGGTAAAGACGACGATAAATACTACAAACCATTCGAATTTGGAAAAGGTACGGAAGGTGGCGTCAAGCAGTCTCAAAAGACTGATAGCTACGCTACAATGGCTAAATATGCCGACAACTATATTGGCGAAATAATTTCGTTCTTGAAGACCACCGCGCCCGAGACGATCGTAGTAGTCACCGGAGATCACGGCGCTAGAGAAGTACCACTGTTCAAGCCATACCAACATGTTGATAAGTTTGATAACGATTCAGCGCTCTGGGACGGATCTTGCAACAATAAGCCATATGCCCATGACCAGCTGTTCAATACCGCCGCTATGATATCCTACCTGGGATCGGATCCAACCATAAGAGCCCAGTTCGACTAGGTTAAGAACCAAGTCATTAAAACACCTAGCGACCACCAAGATCTGGTGAGGACCATGTATGATTTAATTGGAGGCGTGACTCACAAATCAGTTCCGAGTTCGCGTAACGGAAGAAACCTATTTGAGATGGCCGTTAACCTCACATCCAATAAGTAACTGCGCGACCACACAAGTTTGCGTTACACGTCGATACACGCTGAGGCGCACGTGAACGACCAACTTTTCCGCTTCGAAAGCAAAAGTGGTACTGGAGAGGTTTTCAGCGGCATTTACCCGACTTGCGTAAAAGTCGAGAATAGAAAGATGCTTAAAAGCGGGTAGATCAAAAATGTGAGGAAAATTTAGAGACTTTACGACTATCTGAACGAAAACAACCGCGTTTACAACTACAAGTTCAGGACGAACGAGTGCGAATACCCAAAAACATGCAACTACCCAGTTAGCTAAAAGGGTTTCAAGAGATAGGACGCCCTCATTATTTCTAGTTCGTGGGTAGGAATCAGCGTTCTTATCGGCTTGGTCTTGAGCGGAGCCACGTACGGTGTTGGTAAGATGGTTGAAATGTATAGAAAGAGAAAGTGATAGAATATATAAGTGCATTACTATTTTCGGCTTTAGAGATAATGCAAAAGTTGACAAATAAATGTTATGTTTGTTAATCTATTTTAATATTATTGATGGATAACTATTACTTTATTAAAATTAAATTTATCACATTAATCTAAATACGTTAATGCATGATCAATTTCATTCTTAGAGCCTTGACATTATTATATTGCAAATATTTTGGAGTGGACGAATTCGAAATAGATTAACTTACGTATGATTTTAATATGCCTGAAGACAACTCGCTATAGGAGCTATATTCGTACGGTTTCATAATTGTACTGAAGATAAGTGTTGACATCATTAAATATTTCAGTCAATATCGATGTTATAGGCTATTTTGTTAATATATTTGAATACTAATCGCAACTGAGTTAATGGAGCCATGAAGTAAAATATAGAGAAATACAGGGACATAATGATATTTTTAGTATGTAAATTTATAAATAATCATATGAATATGCAATTATTTTTAGTATTCCACTTCATTCCTTTATGAAAGGCATGGGAGATTGAACTATCGTTAGGTAGCATAAACCACTCAGAACTTTCTTTCACAACAGCTTTATTCCCAACAAGGGGTTAAATATGTTTGTAGCTTAATGTATAATGCTAATATTTATAATATTTCTGTGTATTGTTATATATTTGGACTTCGAATGAAAATAAGCACGCGGTATTATATTTGACTGAAATGACTTATTATCTTGATATACACGAAGAATTTATTCTCATTCTACTTAGGATTTAGAAAACAACCTAAATCTTCCAAACAATCTATTTGTATCCAGTTGGAACAGTATTCATTACCAGGTCAGAGAAAGCGCTGTACAGTATATGTCTAATTATGTGTTTTCAACATCATTAATCCCATAAAACATGTAGTATAATAAATTAAATGAATTGAAATTGCTAGAATAGTTTAAATGACTTCTTAAACTCATTTCTAGATGCGCAAAATGCGACTGATACTTCATTTGATGAATTTACTTTTAGAAACCAGTAGTTTCGAGTACTTTGATACAATTCTTATCTGTTTCATCTAGAGTTTAATTTTTATAATTTAAATGAATATTTTCAGAAGCTATTTGTTCTTTTGTCTTACTATATGACTCGCAGCCTGTTCCACTTGAGTTATGTAAGTATTCCCTTGAGAAACGTGTGAGATGTATTTAAGTTTCAGTTTTTGAATTCCAATAACCTTGTTCAGTTTATCTTTAAGTTAGAGTCTAATTACACATGCGTAGTACTCTGTTTTCATAAGAAAATTCAATTACATTTTTACTTTGAAGCGCGTGTTCCAAATATTATATAAATTGCTCAGCATATACTGAACATTTTGAGAGCCCATGAGAAAGAAATGTTAGTTAGCTCTGCGAGAGTTCATCTACTCGCTAATTAGATTATTTACTATCGAATGTGCATTCGAGCGAGTGCAAAGTAGCTGAAGTTATTTTTGTTAAAGTTGATGTTTTAGTTCTGATAATGTTGTTCTAGATAAATGCAGATTCTCTTGCAAATAACAATTTAGTGGTTATAGTGGGGTCTATTTGAAATACATTTGTTAAAATACAAGAATGTATTCTGGGTATTTAATTGCAGTTTCTAGAAGCGAGAGCAATTGAGATTCATAGAATGGCGTGGTTTGTTACTTTGTTATGTACCATAGCAGCTGGTGTCTAAAGTTTATCATATGTTTGTAGTCTATTATTTGAAAGCATTCTTTCACATTGGGTAATATTTTTTTGAGCTGCGTTTTAAATAATTTTTGGTCGGTATTCAATTTACTTTCCAATGGTTCTTCAACGACATTTACTTCAACGTTTTATATTTAGATTTTGTTTACTTTTTAGTTGTTGTAAATATTTTTGAATAATTTGAATATTTCTTGGTAGTTGTGGTCCATTAGTTGTTGAATCAGGTATTATTTCAGTTTTATTGTGTATTTTTGGTGTTTTCTAGGTTGTGTGTCTAGTATTTCGAACGCGACACTTTTTATCTTGCTATTAATTTTATTTTCGTTTATTTCGTACTTCAGATCTTTGTAGCAGTCAATGATGATGCAGAACGCAGTCGAGTTTCGTGGAATTTGGAATTCCAGCCACATTGCTAGTTCCATATTTTGGTGTGTAAATCTTCATATATTCACTCTATAATAATAAATTATGTATTTCCACTCCCCAACCGCAAATTATGGATTAGTATTTATCCGAGCACAACATTTACTCCATGCTGCAGACCGCGATGGAGGACTTACTTCTTTCTCAGCCTGGTGATCCGCTCCAGCACCTTAAGTCCCATTTCTCTACGAATGTGTCTTAGAAGCCATCTGTGGTCTTAATCGGCCCCCACGGTTCTGGAAAGAAGCGCTTGGCCGAGCGTTTGTCAGCCCATTTTAAGGTCCCTCACATTAACGCGGGTCAAGTGGTTCGTCAAGCCTCAGTGTAAAACAAAACCTTAACCCACTTCATTGAAACGTCCGAGCCCGTTCCAGACTCAATACTGAATCCACTAATTTTAAGTTCCCTCAATTCCAACGGGTACATCCTTGAAAACTACCCCATTACCGATTTGCAAGCGTTCAACCTTAAAACTAAGGCCAAACTTACACACGTGATTGAACTTAAACTCAACCCTTAAACGGCGGACCTTAAAAACAATACTTAAGTTCTCCAATCATAGTTAAGGGTCTTCAATTCCACTCTGAACGGAATTAGGGACGTTTTCAGAGCGAATTTAACGATTGTTCAGGCGGACGAAGGAACCGAGGACGAAATTTACCAACAATTAATTAACATAATTGAGAAGAGGAATTTAGTGCTTGATTAAGAGAGTAGAGAGATATTACCAAGAGGGCCAGGTCTCGTTGGAGAGGCTCAAGAAATAACCGATTTGAACTGGAGCAGGGTACAGAATACCAAACCGAAGATCGAAGAGATATGAGGATTATAATATTAGTGTTAAACCGAAAATTGTAGAATTTTAATTAAAGACAAAACGAAACTGATGCCATTATGATTTATATGATCGATTTCATGGGGAATTTTATCACTAGTTTGCGTATCAATATCAATCACTAGATATAGTTACGATTAATAATTTGATGCTGAAATTTTGGAGTGTGATACATAATTTTAATATAATTTTACTAAAGTATTCGCGGCCAAGGTAAAACGAATTCATTCAATTAAATGCATTCCGCCTACTAATCTCGATCCCAACTCGATTACTGTCATTAATGCTATTAATGATTAATGGTATAAAAAATCGAACTAATTTATCAACATTTATTTTAAATAATAATTCTATCAAAAATATTTCAGACATATCTACCTTATAAAATCTATCAGAGTTAGATCTATCAAGCAATAAGCATATAAATTTATAAGATTTGGTCGGAATTCGATTGAATTCGCTTAGTATTTTAAACTTATCAAACAATAATTTAGAAAATGTAAGTTAACTAAGTAATTTTATAAGTATTATAGAGCTAAACCTCGAAAAGAATAAATTGTAACATGTTCATTATTTTTAAACTCTAATAAATTTACTTAATTTAAATATTTCATCTAATTATCTTGTTGATATTTCATTTGTTTATAATATGAAGTTTATTTGAACTTGTCTAAAAATCAAATTATAAGTGTTAAAGCTGTATCTAATTTAAAGTAATTACAATCGCTTGACATTGCTGGTAATAAAGTTATTTATTGTAATTTATTGTTAAATTATGTTAAATTTAAGTATTAATTTGTAATTTAAACTGAGCGGCAATTTTATCACTGAAGCTTAAACTAGGTAATCTAAATTTCATAAATTAGAAATACAAAATTAGAAATAATAAACGCCTAGCGTTAAGTAGATCAATGTTTGTAAAATAGTTGAATAAATTAGTCTAATTTGAATTTGTATTGTATTAAATGCCAGTTAAAGTAAAATAATCGCAAAATTATCTTTAAAGTATGAAATAACATACATTAGATAATCTATAAATAGCAATATAATGTTAGCAACTTTTGTTTGAAACATTCATTCAATAGATAACATAGCTAAATTTAATGTAATAATCGTAGTGAATTTTTGTATTGTATTTGTATATGAGATATAAATTTGTGGTTTGTCAATTCAGATACCACTAGGGTTCCATTATTTCTTTTATATTCAAAATTTGAAATTCAAATAGAATGATATTCTCTAAAGCAACTATATCAAAAATGAATGTTCACTCGATAACTTTCTTAATCCTAAAAATAAGTTCTTTTCGCTCCAGAATTCCGCACTTCTAAGCGAATTCGATTTGTTTCATTATTTTCACTTCATTTAGAAGTTTTTTCGTTTTATCCGTTTAAAATTTGTACATTTTCTGTATTTTTCGCGCCTTTTCAGTTTTTGGTTGAATCTCATGTAATCGTTTTTAAATCGTTTTAAGTTCGTTCAGTTTCAATCTAGAATATATTATTTACAGTTAAATACAGTTCTAGGTGTATTGCTTGATTTTATTACTTAATAGTACATGGGAGTGGAGTTATCTTTATTTATCTTTTAATTAATTGTTATTAAGTTGGGGAGTGAAAAGGTGTATTTAGAATTGACCGGTTGTGACGAAAGATGCTAAAGTTTGGGGTTGGACCGTTAAAATGTAATTGGAAGAGACTTGAGATAAAATGGTAGGTAAGTCTGCGTAGTTCGAAGAACTCAGATTAAGAGTAAATTAAATATCAAGGATGTTCGGGTTCACAAGGAGCTTTATCATTTATAGAATCTTGTCAAGGTTGTCCTATATATTTATGTTTATAGAGTCTAAGTATTATTAAGTAAACTGAATCGTAAATTTTTCGTAATCGTAGCACTAGCTGAAGAATTCAAGTACTTAAAGCAACAACTCGTGCTTAGGACCCTGAGCCTTCAAATAATCAACATTTAACAACTTAGATTTGGTATTGGGCAGAAAATCCAAAGCTACCTAGACACAAATTCGCTCAGTGCTACTTTTAGAGTACAATATGTAATTATTTACTCTCTTACTTGTTGTTAATATACTGCTTAAATAAATTGTTATTCAACAAGGAATTGTTTATGTCAGAGTGAGTAACGTAAAACTTTGCTTGATCTTCGAATATGACTTCTTCGCTTTCTAATAGCAAATCTTTTATTTGCAAAGTTACTATTTCTATCTCATGAAGCTGCTTTTATGATTTCTTTGCCCTATAAATATTTATTTCCTTTTACAACTAATCAAACTTGTATTATTTTTGTATATCCATTGATAATTATGAAAAATCTGGATATTCAGTTGCATTGAAGTACAAGTCTAAAAAGTTTTTGAAAACAGATAAAACCTTTTACTAATTATTATTAACAGATTCTTTGTACTAACTTTTAAAGAGATTTGTAAAGTATTCTATTTACTATTATAATTGTTCAAAAAGCAAAATGTTTAAATCTTTGTAAGATATCTGGAGCTTGATTGTATCTGAAATACTTTATTATAAATGGTTTTACTAAATGAAGCGTTTAATTAAATTCATAATCAGGTTATACTGATATAAAATTGTTGATTTACTGTTGAGTTACAAGAAGTTTAACGCTTTATTCATCGTACAACTCATCAATAGGTTCCTATAAATTCTAATCTTATAAGCTTTTAATATTCTTCTATATATTCGGTTATTCTTTAATTTATTCTTTGAGATTTATATAATACTTTAATTGAAGATATTTTTTAGTATTTTTGAATTTGGTTGAGTCTTAAACTGTTATTTGAAGCAGTCTAGGCAGCATTAAAGTGGAAAATAATTTTTGTATATTTTAAATATATTTATATAGATTGTTATTGAGTTTTAAAGCAAAAATCAGTGAATTCGTGCTTTGATACGGCTACATGATTTGATTAGTTGAGATTTCGGAAGAATAAATGAGATTATGATATTTTCGTTCTATATAGGTATTCATGATCATTATATATGCTATATTGTAATCACAAATGAAAAAATTGCGCCCAAACCTGTCAGGTCCGTTCCTCCACCCCATATGAATAGAGAGTTCCAGTTTAACTCAGAAATGAGATAGAGACACGCGAATTTGTATGGTCGTTAGTCTAATTGATTAAAATCTATCTATAGCCCACGAATGCGATACCATGAGTTTGAAATAATTGATAGTTGAATAACTACATTTAAAATGCTGGAGTATCGCAGGGCACTTGGGGTATTTAATCTTATTGAACAGCTATATTCATAATTTATATTACAGAAAAAGTTGTAGTCTGCTTAAAGAGAAAATAAACAAATAATATTATTTTACGCAATAACAAAGTGGTGTGGACAATACTTCACATAATAAATACTTACTATTAAATATAGATAAATAGCTATAAATATAGTTGGGTCAAATTTATAATATTTTCAAAAGATTTGACCAAAGATTTCTGAAATTGATAATATTATAATATAATAACAACATATTTGCATAATATATTCACTCCAATAAGTTAACATCACAAACAATTACTCATCGCAAATGAAATTTAAATCTTTGAAAATATAAGATTTGCGATATATAATATGCATTATTTTAAAAATATGAATATAAATATATTTGAAATAACAGATATATTTTTATTTATTCATATCATATAACTTATAAACATTTACAAATTATAGATAATCATTATCGTGGTGCAAAAATATCTTAATATTTTATATAATAAATTGAAAGTTCTTAAGATATTGTGCTAAACATATATTTCTTTGAAGTGGGTGTAAATTACAAATATTGTTATTAACATCATAATATACTGGAATTATTTTTCATGCATTTTTATAATTTAAATTTACAAAAATATATGTTCATTCACACTGTAATCGGCGATAAATGATGAAATAATTGACATAAAAAATGCTCGCAAAAATGTAAATAACTTTGAAAATAATGCTGGAGTACAGCTACGGACATAGCACTGGCATACCAATATCGACTCTTAAACGTGGGTTAAATGACAGAAACTTCTGTAGTTGAAAGTGCAAAATGCTACAGAATCACTAAATCTAGGCACGAATTAATCAGTGAATAACAGTTATGGTACAATATATAATGATTAGAATGATTTGCAGACGTTTTTTACTTCTGATAGCTATATTTATCTATACTAAATAATTATATTATAATAATGTTATCTGACTCTAAAAATGAAAGTGAATATATGTTAATGAATATGTAAATGAATAATGATTAACAAAATCATTTCATAAATCAGCTGAATCAGCTGTTGCTACTTTTATTTTCTATTTAAGTCTTTAATGTTCTTATATATATAATGTTCTTATATCTTTGGTGATATCTTTCTGATTATAATTGGTATCATTTATATAATGGTTCCTCTTATTCTTAATTATTTAAACAAAAACAATATATAGCGAATCTCTGTCACTGTACGTTTATGATCCCCATTCCTCTTTCGTTTTCCGCTTCAAATTGCAGAATTATTTTTTGGTTTACGAATCCGATTTTGTCTATTTTCACTCCCTTGTATAATTTGATTTCTAATATTTGTTTTTGATTCGTTTCGACGTCAATGATTTCTAAAAAGTCCTCTTCCAAGTTGATTACGAATCCGTTGTCGTAAAACGATTTAGAAAGTTTGTTAATCTGGTTCGTGATGTGGTTCTGTTTGCTGATTACGAATTTGGACTCTTTTTGAATTATAAAGCTCCCGCTCCAGAACGCGACCAAATCAAAATCAATTTTTTACTTAGATTTGGTTTACAAATCGTAAATGAAACTAAAACGTGAATAATCGGTCACAAACACCTAATTGGCTGATATCCTACCTGATAGCGCAGATAACTACAGAATTGAAGAACCAGAACGCAACACGTCAGATTGAGTTAGAATGTACTCACCACACAAATCCAATACGAACCCGGGCTTAACAAACTCAAGCTAGATTTGAGAATCCAGAGAGAACTTCACAGCCGTGAACTCAGATTAAAATTAAAAGACAGCATGAGGATACGAAAAGAAATAATCTACAAGAGGGGTATCAAACTCAAGCAACACGGTGCTAGAATCAGTTTTTGAAGACAATGATACCATGTATGTATTAGAACTCACTTACTTCACAACCGACAAATGTTCCGGAGACGTGCGCACGAATAGTTACATTTCAAGAATGGAGTGGAAACATAAAATATTTTCAAGAAAGATTATATTTTAACAATTATTCAATAAATGTGATAATAATACTACATTACCTCGAATGCAGACCACCCCTATTCACTTACAGACCCCAAAAGCGCTCAGTTACAGACCCCATCAATATTTATGAATAAAATGGTCTGTAAATGAACTGTATTTCTAAAACCACAATCGCATAATGTATTACATGTGTCAATTATTAAGTTAATTATAATGATTATTGGTAACATCATTCAGATAATTATAATATAGTAATAAGAATCGTATACAATAATCACAATATTTAATAAGTAATGATCCACTTATTGTTACAGATAATGTTTAGTTCGCACTGCCAAAGGAAAACTGTCTAAATATCTTGGTAAAATAGTATACGATGACTCAAAATATATGCTTCACTTGTTAGACTTCTATAAACAATGAAAATTTACAAGATAGGCTTCGGTTGGGAAACAAAGTTTGAAACACGCCGTTTGGCGGTTATAAATAGTTTAATTAAGTAATGCGAAATACTCAATGAAAAGTAATAGTTAAATTTTATATTTTTTACTATTATATACGATATAAATATTATATTTTTAATAATGCGTAAAGCTCCGTAAACAACACTATTACTATCTACCAATTCATTCCTTTACATGATTGCTATCATAAAAGTCAGCCACCGCGAAGAGCCTGGGCATTGACTTCAAGATCAAGAGTAACGAATGGCAATGAAATCTGACTATTCACGCAACAGATAATGTATAGTTTGCAAGCCAAGTGACTATTGATGTAGTTCCACAGATGCAAAAACAAAAATTAGATGTCGATATTTCTCTGAGTTTTCTTTATTATAGCAAATAAATTTCGTGAGCTAGACACTTTAAACTAGGGGAAACGTGAGCTTACACTTTATCAGGTAGATTAATTCTCACATAACCTCTGTAATCTAGAACATAGTCTAGCAACCCTGAAACGAGAGAAATTAAGTGAAAGGCTTGAGCTTATCGTGTACTGCAAAGTAATGCCCGACAGTCACTGGCTTCAAGAGAAGATACCGTATTAAAAGTATGAACAACAACTATCGTCAATATAATGATCTTCCCTTTATTAATAGTTGTGCGAGTGTGTAATTGTTATGTATTCAAAATATAACTATTTATTAAGAAACTACATCGGTGGAGAGACTGTATTTTCTGGGCTTCGTTCACAATATGCATTAAGCGTATGCTTTTGCAAGAGCTGCAACAACTTAAATATTTATATAAATAGCTTTTGATAACAAATTCGTGTAAACGTGCAGTGTATATATTATTAGCGCAACGAAGAAAATGCAACATTTTAATTCCAACTTCGTCAAAGATTTTAATAAAATAACACACTACAGATTTGTGTGTTCAATTTTGTATGCAGCGAGTCATTAAAGGGTTTCAATCTGCAAATTACTATATTGATTGTGTATATATTGATTGTGTATTTGAGGTTAGAGTTCTATTAATTTTGCAATTCACATCATCTAGATTATATAAGAGAACCGACACCATATTTCTGCATAGCGCAGTGAGATTCTGCCTCTTATGTAGCATACACAGTTAAGCAGTTCGTTGCATTTCCACATTTAGTAAAAGATGATTTGGATGATCTTTCAGCAGCTCTGACTCTAATCACAGTTTCGGATAAAATTTAGCGTAGTGTTATTTGGATATGCGGCAAAGAGATAAACATACATATTACTGGAGTTAAACTACTGTGTAATTGAGTTAACTGCAACAACCCTCACACTGCGCTGAAATAACAATGTAACTCTATTACACTGCAGTCGGACACTTGTATTTGTCTTTAAATAATATGTGAAAGTACTAAATTGGTAAGATATTTATGTGTTAACAATATGATATTCCAATTATCTTTTTCGAGTTTGTTTATGAGAAAGTATGTTTAACTACGCTGCTGGTGATTTAGTTTAGATGTAACTAGTCGGTTATATTTATCATAAACACAAAGGCTCAAGGCTCTAGGCACTCGTTTCACTCTGAACATCAATAAGTTTGTTTTTAGATTATATAAGAGAACTGACATCATATTTCACTCCTTCCTATTTATATGTTTTCGTCTCCTCGTACCTACGTTTTCACCGAGTTTTGATGTGAATGTATTTTCATTATTGAAGTCATATAAATATCAAGTTGTTCGAAAATTTACAGTCTGACTCGGCTCTGTGATGAGCCATGATTACTATAATAATTTATATTGTATGTATAGATTTTATAGTTTAAGTAATATATTTGAAGACGAAAAATGATCGCTTGGGTTGAATATTAAATTTGAGGTAAATAAAATGTTATTGAATAATGGCTTGTTTAAAATCGTGTTTGTAGACGTGCATGCTTTCAACTATGATGGCTCCCAGTTTCTTATTAATTTAAGTTACGCGCAACGATAATAATATAATTATAATCTTCACTTTGATTTCATAGCTTTAATTGTTCATTCATTTCGCGAATTTGAACTTCTTTTTATCGATTTTGGTCAAAATTTCCACGAGTTCTTCGGATACGCTTCCGTTTTCGAGCATTTCTTTGGCTTTGTTTAGGATTCCTTTTATTTCTTGTTTTTTATTCAATAGTGCCCTTAAAACGGTCGCGATCATAATTTCTTTCAATTAATAATTGAATTCCACTTCAATTCATTGTCTAAAAAAGGTTTCAACAATTTCTGGAATCTCTTTTTGTGAGTGAAGAATGTTCATCCAATTTGTTTCTGATTGAAAAAGGAATTTGATAATCTATTGAATGTTTCCGGTTTGAATTAAAAACGTGAGTTCGGGTTCCATTTGTTCGTTTTGTAGTTAGTGGATCAGTTCGTCGAATCTGTGCGAAATTAGTGCCATTTCTTTGCTATTTGCGATAAGTGCGTTTGCATTTTCTTTTTTGGAGCGGAGGAGCCTCTTGTGGGCTACCTTTAGCGCTTGGAGGTGGTATTGCTCGTGCTGGTGGCGCTTATACTGCAATTTTTGGTAAAAATCAGTTGAATGCCTCAACTTGCGCATCTCTAGTTTAAGGGCTGCTAGCTTAGCAGTTACTTCAGATAATTTCAATGTAAGCTTCTTCTCCTTTTTAATCGTGATATACAGAGTTAATATATAATCAATGCACTATTAAGTCGACAAAGTATATATTCTATTATTTAAATTTTGTATGTTGGCATCTATTATACTTGTTAAGGCAGTAGAAAATATCAAATACAATACATTGTGTGTGAATCAAATTCTGATCAATAGTAATTAATATAATTTTTGTTAAAAGAAGTAAATAATTAATAATGAAAAAATATAAAACAAAATATTCTTATTAGAAAAATATAATGCACAATTATTTTTATACACGGATTCAACACTAAAGTCAATGATTGATTTAAATATTTATAATTACCATATACATAAATTTATGTTATTTGGCGTCAATTCTAATATGTAATAAGTTAGAGACTCAAAAATAAATGTAAGTTTATAATTTCAAGTGTTTTAAGGTGCATTGATTTGCGAAATCTGTAGTTTATAATTATTTAATTGCACTTTAATCTTTATTGCAGAAGGATAACAAATTTCTGGGATATTAATCGAATCAACATAACTTGTATATATTTAACAAACATTTATTTAGTACAGAATTTCATGTGCACAGTCATCTGGTGTTATAAATGTTATCAATTCATCATTAATAAATATATCCATGGTTGATTGTAAACTAACTGGAAGCAATCTGATTGAAAGTCTGTAAAATGGCTATATATCGTCTAATGTCGTAGTGTTAATTTAAATATATATTAGTAATTTGAATATTTGTGTGTAAAATACTTCTGCAACTGGAATGTATAGTGTGGCAATTACTTATAGTGATTAAATCAAATTATAATGTGATTTATGTGATAATTAAAAATAAGTTTATGGAATATGTTCAGATTAACTAGAGTACGGAGAATATGTTGATGGAATATATTAATGTATTTATCCATTTTAATTTAGCAATAATTACTGTGTTTGTGCAGTTGGTTATATTGTAAATTTATATAATAAATGTACAAAAGTAATTGATACTTTAGATAGTATCAGTAACTATATTACTACTTCTAGTAATATATTTTAATAATTGTAGTATAATATATCTGCGATATAAAATCAACTATAACTTCTTGAAAATAATTCTTCCACAGATTGGTCAATTGACTTAAAAATGATAGACCATAACATAATTTCTAACTATACTATGATTGATTAAACTTTAAAACAGAATATAAGTACACTTGATTAAAGAATAGTCTAAAATAGCACATAACTAACGAATTTAATAAAATTTAATTCTAGCAACTTAGAAAATTACATAATTAATAACTTCACAATATTAGATTAGTATTTGTAAAATAATTTCAGTTCAGTTAATTATTCAATGATATAAACTAAAAACGAAATATTAGCAATTCTAAACATTAAAATACAAGAAATAATGGATAATATTAGTTGCAACCAAAATTTCACGTGCACAAACATTAATTGTCCAATAAATTCTGAATTATAAGATGGAATATGCATCTGCAAAATAGCAGGTTAGATTATGCATGATGGAGTTTGTGTTTGTCCCTATGGATAGAATGTAGACAATCGATAGTGTTAAACGATATACATGATTAATAATACAGATAATTCTCTTTAATGTAGCTAAATTATATATTACAACAGCTTTGATATTTTAGTAGTAACAAATGAGATAATCAGCTCCGCTAACTTTAGTAATGGATATGTGTTTAGTGCTTTACATGATATATAAAATACATTTATCGATGTATAAGAAGATGTCTATTCGTAATCTGTACTAATATAAAAATATAAGTATAATCACAGAATTTAACAAATAGCGGATAAATTCTTTCATTTAGTACAACAATTAAGATATATAAAATGAGCATAATATCAAAACCAAATAGTTATATATTATGTAGTGCTTCATTGAATATTCTTTTAAATCAATCCATAAATACAAATATTTACAACTTATTACTAAATTTGAATTTTAAGTAAGGGACAAATAGCAACATAAGTACATTTAACAGTATTTATGGAGAATTGAACATTTCAAAATATTAAGTGCTCGGAATGTACCAAAGTTCATAGACTGTTGCATTGATAGGAATTGAAGTTATTTCTGCCTCTATATTTGTAAATTAAGTTACAATTAATCCAAATATATATAATGTCGGAAACATTTCATCTTATTTATTTTGTGTAGTTACTTCTAGTAATCTTTAAATTTATAATGTTGCTATAATTTTAGGAAAGGATACAAACTATTTAATATAAAATTCTATGATTAATAGTGCATAAAATAAATATATATTTGGAGGAATTATAACAGCAGTCAATGCTGCTTCTACTGTAAACATCAACAAATTAGTATCTGATTGCTATCAATAGTCTTAATCGAACTATATCAGTAAATCTGGAATTTTAATAGTCATTCACATTATGATCGTTTTCATATTTTTGATCTATATTTTTTATTCCACATTGCGGAGGATTTTGAAACTTTGTTTCACTTCAACTTTGGATTCGACTTCAACTCTGGATTCGACTTCAACTCTGGGTCCAGCTTCAACTTTGGGTTCGAATTGTTTTAATTACTATATTAATTTGTATTCGCTTAACATTTGTGTGGAGGTGTGGAAAATAATGAAATGAAAACGATCATAATGTGAATGCCTCCAAATGAAAATTAATTATAATAAATGAATTAAAAAATGAGTGATATCTTTATATATTAAACAATCTGAATACTCGAAATGACTGAATACTCGTTTTGAATACCCTTGACCTTAAAAAACCTATACTGTAGTGTAAATAACCCAAGGGCGGGGGTCCTGATAACTATAAATTGTAAATTCAATATCACTAAATATAATTCATCAGACTTTACCAGAGCTTCTTGATACATTAGTTATGCTAAATATTATTATTTTATTGTTATATTGTAAAAATTGTGGCTTATATAAATATGACGTTAAACCAGTGATTTATAATTTATTAAATAATAAGTTTGGAAGAATATAGAATTACAACTTAGATGCTTATAGCGAGACTATATTTGTATTTGAAAATCACGTCATTATATCATATACTCTAGTTATAATAATTCAGTGTAATTTTAATAGTGAAGACCCTTACCTGATTGAGAAATGCAAGGTGGAATTGAAGATGAAATATATTATATAATGAAATATGACCCATATTGTGAGAAAATAATAGATTACTCCCAACTATACCATTAGTGAATTTTGAGCCACATCAAAAAATTGACTTTTTCAAAATGGTCAGAAAATGAGTTGATTTTTTCAACGAGTAATGAAAGTGAAAGTAATTTGCATATATGGTCCTCTTAATTTATATGTGAATAATATATTTATTATATCTATTTCACTATGAAAACCGAGACGGGCCCCTCACCCCGGGGGCCCTATGTGATTGCTATCAATAGTCTTAATCGAACTATATCAGTAAATCTGGAATTTTAATAGGCTATACTTCTGCTAACTAGACAAATGTTGTCATTTAAAATATTTGTTTGCATTAATAATCTATTAGTACAACGCAACAATTTAATTCAATTGGTATAATTGGTAGTGCTAATGGGAACATATCACTATATTCATCAACAATAACAATGATATTTTAAGGAACGTATATCAGGTGTTATGGCATTATTGGAGCAGTATAACAACCTTAAAATTCTTATTCAGAAGTTATAAATATGATTACACAGATTAATACAATTGTTGATGCTGTATTTGCTAGTTGGTACGTTGGTGCAATATACGGATATGAATAGACTCAGAATAGTACTGTGAAAAATATTACCATTATTACAAGCAATATAAGTT
Source organism: Hexamita inflata (assembly GCA_963988835.1). Taxonomy (NCBI): domain Eukaryota; phylum Fornicata; order Diplomonadida; family Hexamitidae; genus Hexamita; species Hexamita inflata. Next base: position 249,691 of record CAXDID010000644.1, on the reverse strand, counting down.
CTTTAGCGTACATAGGTGGAATTATTAGTCGTTCATAGTAATCAAATACTACATTAGATAACATAGCCATGATGAAAAGTAATATATCGGGGTAGGATTCTATCGGCGGATTTATAGGATATATTTAAGAATCAAATGTTATAATAATAAATTCAGTAATACAATATATCCGCATTTAAAGCTCTAGTTCTTAAAATATACTTATTGGTTAAACTTCACCTATTGGAATTGGGAATACTATAACAATTTTGAACACTTAATAGGGATTTAGTTATATAAATGATTAATTATTACAATAATGTATAAACATAACGAATATTTTAACATAATCAGGTTGTTGAGTGAATTTATGAAATTATATTAGTAGTTAATATGTATATATTATAATAATGCGACATAATGCTTTCTAAATTGGTTATTACTATTTCTTTAATTTGTATTGAATATTTCTAAACACGTCATTATGCCATTGATAATTCAACTTCTTCACTTTAAAAGAAGACTAACGCCAACAAAATACCAAGCGCGAGTTAAAAATGTAAGGGAAACTGTTGGTGCTATTTCAGACAATAATATGAATTTTCACCTTATCTCTATAATCTAGCATAGCAAAGTAAACAGTAATAAGTGTATAGTTTGCAAGCCAAGTGACTATTGATGTAGTTCCACAGATGCAAAAACAAAAATTAGATGTCGATATTTCTCTGAGTTTTCTTTATTATAGCAAATAAATTTCGTGAGCTAGACACTTTAAACTAGGGGAAACGTGAGCTTACACTTTATCAGGTAGATTAATTCTCACATAACCTCTGTAATCTAGAACATAGTCTAGCAACCCTGAAACGAGAGAAATTAAGTGAAAGGCTTGAGCTTATCGTGTACTGCAAAGTAATGCCCGACAGTCACTGGCTTCAAGAGAAGATACCGTATTAAAAGTATGAACAACAACTATCGTCAATATAATGATCTTCCCTTTATTAATAGTTGTGCGAGTGTGTAATTGTTATGTATTCAAAATATAACTATTTATTAAGAAACTACATCGGTGGAGAGACTGTATTTTCTGGGCTTCGTTCACAATATGCATTAAGCGTATGCTTTTGCAAGAGCTGCAACAACTTAAATATTTATATAAATAGCTTTTGATAACAAATTCGTGTAAACGTGCAGTGTATATATTATTAGCGCAACGAAGAAAATGCAACATTTTAATTCCAACTTCGTCAAAGATTTTAATAAAATAACACACTACAGATTTGTGTGTTCAATTTTGTATGCAGCGAGTCATTAAAGGGTTTCAATCTGCAAATTACTATATTGATTGTGTATATATTTTTGTGTATTTGAGGTTAGAGTTCTATTAATTTTGCAATTCACATCATCTAGATTATATAAGAGAACCGACACCATATTTCTGCATAGCGCAGTGAGATTCTGCCTCTTATGTAGCATACACAGTTAAGCAGTTCGTTGCATTTCCACATTTAGTAAAAGATGATTTGGATGATCTTTCAGCAGCTCTGACTCTAATCACAGTTTCGGATAAAATTTAGCGTAGTGTTATTTGGATATGCGGCAAAGAGATAAACATACATATTACTGGAGTTAAACTACTGTGTAATCGAGTTAACTGCAACAACCCTCACACTGCGCTGAAATAACAATGTAACTCTATTACACTGCAGTCGGACACTTGTATTTGTCTTTAAATAATATGTGAAAGTACTAAATTGGTAAGATATTTATGTGTTAACAATATGATATTCCAATTATCTTTTTCGAGTTTGTTTATGAGAAAGTATGTTTAACTACGCTGCTGGTGATTTAGTTTAGATGTAACTAGTCGGTTATATTTATCATAAACACAAAGGCTCAAGGCTCTAGGCACTCGTTTCACTCTGAACATCAATAAGTTTGTTTTTAGATTATATAAGAGAACTGACATCATATTTCACTCCTTCCTATTTATATGTTTTCGTCTCCTCGTACCTACGTTTTCACCGAGTTTTGATGTGAATGTATTTTCATTATTGAAGTCATATAAATATCAAGTTGTTCGAAAATTTACAGTCTGACTCGGCTCTGTGATGAGCCATGATTACTATAATAATTTATATTGTATGTATAGATTTTATAGTTTAAGTAATATATTTGAAGACGAAAAATGATCGCTTGGGTTGAATATTAAATTTGAGGTAAATAAAATGTTATTGAATAATGGCTTGTTTAAAATCGTGTTTGTAGACGTGCATGCTTTCAACTATGATGGCTCCCAGTTTCTTATTAATTTAAATTACGCGCAACGATAATAATATAATTATAATCTTCACTTTGATTTCATAGCTTTAATTGTTCATTCATTTCGCGAATTTGAACTTCTTTTTATCGATTTTGGTCAAAATTTCCACGAGTTCTTCGGATACGCTTCCGTTTTCGAGCATTTCTTTGGCTTTGTTTAGGATTCCTTTTATTTCTTGTTTTTTATTCAATAGTGCCCTTAAAACGGTCGCGATCATAATTTCTTTCAATTAATAATTGAATTCCACTTCAATTCGTTGTCTAAAAAAGGTTTCAACAATTTCTGGAATCTCTTTTTGTGAGTGAAGAATGTTCATCCAATTTGTTTCTGATTGAAAAAGGAATTTGATAATCTATTGAATGTTTCCGGTTTGAATTAAAAACGTGAGTTCGGGTTCCATTTGTTCGTTTTGTAGTTAGTGGATCAGTTCGTCGAATCTGTGCGAAATTAGTGCCATTTCTTTGCTATTTGCGATAAGTGCGTTTGCATTTTCTTTTTTGGAGCGGAGGAGCCTCTTGTGGGCTACCTTTAGCGCTTGGAGGTGGTATTGCTCGTGCTGGTGGCGCTTATACTGCAATTTTTGGTAAAAATCAGTTGAATGCCTCAACTTGCGCATCTCTAGTTTAAGGGTTGCTAGCTTAGCAGTTACTTCAGATAATTTCAATGTAAGCTTCTTCTCCTTTTTAATCGCTTTATATTATTATAAACTTATCACGTTTTCAAGCTCCTTTATGTTCATCTTGCAAGTGGACTGCTGAATTTTTTGCAATTGAGTTTGAGAGAGCTTTATGTTGTGGACCTTCAACACCTGCTGGATTTACACAAAGGAAGCACTCTCAGCATACCTAACGAAGATCTTCTTCTTCTAAAAGAACGCCCTGCACAAATCCCTGAATATCTACACCGGATCGGATATACGCACCCCACGGTGAATCGGACGGTCAGAAGCCATCGCAAGCTGTACATAACTCTATGATGAAACGTGACGAATCTCACGCGCATGCCCCGACGTATGACACATGGCCTCCAAAAGAGAACAAGACTAACGCGCAAAATCCTATGACGGAAGAGCCGGAAGATTCTACTTCAAAGCCGCAGACGCAGACTCATACAAACGCTAAAACAACAAAAAATGATACGGAGCAGTCACCACAGAATCACAAATAGAATTTATAACCGGTATTGGCACGCGAGTTGCTTAATCAAACAGAGCATCCCGCTCTACGTCCTCCATTATGATTTATTGGCTCATTTAAAGTGAAAATAGTTATTAATGTGCTATTTTTAAATTAATTTTTAAATTAATGACAGTTAAAAATAAACGAAACCACTTCAAATGCTTATCATAGTAGTTTGCAGACTAAAGACGAGGTGTTGCCTGGTATGGTTTATTCCGTTTTGGATGTTTCAGCTGTACTTGACACTTAGGAACCTTTGCAGATTCTCCATTTAGCAGAAAAAGAGTACGGGCCCATAAAGTCTGTCCAACAATATTTAAATCTTATCATTATTCACTATTATTCTGTATATCAATGTTATACATATACTACTAATATACGTATACTATTTATAACCTTTATTATAAATTATAACACTTTTAATAACATCCAATCTTTCGTTCTCTCAATTCATTTAATAATGTCATGTTTTTAAATACTATTTCACATGAATCTTATAAACAATGAAAACTTTTCATTGAAAAGTATGCTATTTAGTAAGCATCATTGTTCTTCATTTAGATTAATGATATGTATGATTTCTATGATATATGACATAGAAATGATACTTAGCTTCTTTATATGGTCACAGAATTGCCCCATAGTATTTATTATCCTTTTTATTGAGCTATTTCGTTCTATGTTATAAAATTATGTAGTGGGATTAAGTCATTTAAAACACTGGTATATTCTTTAATAATACAAGTATAAAATAATTATTAAATAGATCAATCTATATTTATTACTTGATTTATATATTTGTGAATCTATTTTTGGCAAGGTCACACCACTGTGCTGTATACCAATTAATTATATAAAATATAAAAATATCCACTTCATGAATGGGTTGCCAAAGCTAGTAATTATCAGAACCAATAATTTAAGACTAAGACTTACCCAAATTAGTTCCTTTGTAATCTGCGATGTCAGTAAATTCTTAGCGGTCAAATACTCCGCGTGGAAATAAGGTTTCTCAGTATAATTATGGAGGTAAATCTGTGGATGAGCACAATTTCAAAGAGGTTTTGCAAAAACTTATAGCCTAGGGATTTCCAAAGCGTCCGAGCTAAATAACTGTATATTTATCGGATTAGACTGATTTGTTGGTCTTGAAGCACAAAATTATTCTGCGTTCTCCGACTCAGATTGAGTTTGATTAGTTGCGTTCGATTTTGGACACTCGTTTGCAGGTTCTAACTCTTTTGATGACTTTTTAGTTGAAAAATCAGAAGGGTGTGAAGGAGAAGCTGAATTAGTCTCATTTTCTGGTTGAGAAGTACAAATACGACCTCACCAAGCTCCCTGACAAGTTAAAGAAGCTCATGCAGTTACGTGCGCTGCGAACAACAGATTCAACTAAATACAGGAGATCCAAGGCAGATTCGAAACTGAGCGTCCTTCAAATCACTTTCCCGGCCTTAAAGATGAAGCTAACCCAACTAAAGCTTCTCCGCCAGCAAATTCCAGTATTATAACTATCCATATTTAATAAGAAGCTCGAAGTCCTTAAATCAAACTAAGTTCAGCACCTGATGTGGACGAGAATGTGCGGGAAAAAGCCAAAACAAAATGCTGTCAAACTCATCGGAAGCGACTACGTGAAATATAAAGAACCCGAGAAAAAAGAAACGGTTTACAAAACTGAAGCCCAAATTTTGTGCGAAAAACTTAACAGACTCAACGCCCAACCAGTTCGCAAAATTGAAGCTTCTGACACTAAAGAGAAAACACCGGAAGTACTTCCCACACCCAAAGTGGAAAATACAAAAGAAAATGTAGTGCAAAAAGAAGAAACTAAAGTGCAAGAAAAAGAGAACAAATAAGAAGAGGTTCAAAAAATTGAAGAGAAAGTGGAGCCAAAAATACTTTCGGACGACGAATTCGAGATGCAACTCAAAAGGGAGCTCAGGGTTAAAGCGGCGATGGAACTGCACAAAAATTTAGTCGCAAAATACACTAAGAACATAAACTAGAAACAAAACTACCAAGAAGCAAATAAAGCATACCTTGATAAGAGAAATAAAATAAAATCACTCCAATTCAAGAAAAATGAACTAAGACAAAAACACAAAGCTGCCGTTTTCAACAACCTGGAAAAACTCATGATCCGCATCGACGAAGCTAAAACCAAGTATTAATAACTAAAAGACAAAAAGCAATCCGAGAAACAGAGAGAAATGCTGAAAATGATAACTCTGAAAGGGCAACGCATAATCCGCATTCAAAACCTGAACACGCGAGGAAAGCAAACATATATAAATGTTGATCAAACCAAACTGAATTTGAGTAAGCTTAAATCAACGCTTCAGGAGTAGTCTCAGCTTCGAAAGCTGATAGTAAACATAGAGAATAAGCAAAAATTACTTGCAAAGCTAGTAGCGCACAGGTAATAAGTTAAATTTAGTATTATGCTCTCAAAAAAGCAATTCTGCCTGAAACGCCTCACCACTGCTCAGCAGTCACTAATTAGCAGCAAGAATACATACGCTCAGTTGAAGCAAACCAAGTGCGTTGAGGTGAATCTCGCCCTGTCCATTCTGAAGGTCCTACCTTTAAAGTCTTAGTAACTCTCTACGCTCTCTCTGTCTTTATCTACTTTATAAAAGTAATTTTAGTCTTCAAATGCACTGAAGCATTTGTAACAGTTTTATTTGGCTCTGAACCAGTAGTTTTAATCGTCCCTTTCGCAAATAAAACTGCTTCGCCTTCACTTTCAGGACTTGAATTAGCCGTTAATTTCACTGGGGAAAACGGCAATTTCCTCCAAAAATGTTGTTTATTTCGATCTCTTGCGTTAAAAACGGGTTATTTTGGACCGAAAACGAGAATTTATAGTTGAAAAGGCAAATGATTCGCTCCAAAAAGTTGAAACGGTCAAAAGTGCGCTTTAAATCAGCATTTAGTCGTTTTAAGCCGAATTAATTGAGAAACTGGAGCAGAAAAAGGTCAAAATGCAAATTATGATCGTCAAAGCGCAGATGAAGCACAAAGGGGAAGAAAAGGATATGCTGGATGAGTGAAATGAGTTATTTTTCAAGCGAGAATAATTAGTTGATTTATTACGAATTAAAAAATCTGTTCAAGGGTTACTTAAATAAAGATTATGTAATATTACTAATTGTAATAACTAATTGGATTGTGACACCAATATTAAATAATAATATACATGAAATATTGAAAAAATATTTACATTAACTTTGAAGTTAAATTTGTAACATATTTAATCATCAACTTAAATATTTTGATTTTCACTTCTGTTCTGCTGAAACTGTGGCTATTTGTTCGTTCTCTAGAGCTTCCTCCAGGATGACCTGGTCTTTACAAATGTCTAAGGTAGGTGTTTAATTGAGATTGAGCGAATTCTTTTGTATTATTATAATAGATGTCTAGTAATAAGAAGTTTTGTGATCGCGCTTTTGATCAAAATTTTTCACTCCTTTCAAAATAATTATGAATAATCGCGTCTATTTAATCAAAAATTGAACAGTTTTAAATTATGTCACTAAAAACAATATATTCTGGGATTTAATAATGTTTTACATAATATTGACCAAATACTGTTGAGTTAGTATTTTATCACATTTTTAGCTAAAATGATGCTTTGAATTTATTTAATTTCGTACCGAAACAATTACAATGATCAACGGTTTTGAACTACTTATAGTATATGCAAATAAACTATAATATATTTAACTTAAGTGTATATGTTTATATATGCTGTTATACAGACAAGGAAGATTTACAATCTATAAATTTAAATACATTTGTTATTAATTAACTATAACTTATAAGTTTCATCATAATTTTCAATTTATTTCTATATCAATTGCAATAGAAGTTCTACTGCGCGCACAGATGTATGTAGGTATATTGTTTAATCTAAATATTATATTAATTACATATCTTAGATTTAACAAAGAATATAATAAGTATGTAAGTTACCACTAAGTTCCAAAGTATTAAAATTTAATACGTTCTACTATGTGACTTGTTATATTATATTCAATAATTTATGTTTGACTTTGTAATTATTCGTAAGTATCAATTATTAAATATTTTGTTAGGTAAGAAGTACTGGAGAGAAGATGCAGAACTGATAATATCAATTGTATATTATGATAATTGTTAAAGTTATAAATATGAAATAAAATATATTGTTCACTCATGAATCTTGAAAATATCAATAAATCTGGATTTAAGCTAATATGACAATGTGGTGCATAATAATCTGATATTTGATTAATATTTTTATAACTAATGTTTTATTTATATAATTATCGAAGTCCGTAGTGCTTCAGTAGTTATCATAAATTGTTGATTTTGAACAATAATCTAAATGAGAGTATGGAGTTGAACAAGAGTCGAAATAAATATAGGTTGTTACTATTAACTTCTAATAATTTATTTTGTGGTTTTATTTTTTTTCAATCACAATATATATATCTCACTTCCTCGAGACGGCACAAACAGACTTCATTGAGACTTTCAAAAGCGAAACATAGGCTCTCGCACGCCAGTGTTTCCACTTTCAAAACGGGCTCAACCCGTCATTTATTTTTTTTCAATCACAATATATATGATTAATGGAAAATATTCAAGATTGTAAAACCTGTTCTTCTATTATTGTTTTTCGTGTATATTTGTGTTACTTTTTGAGAACATACTCAAAAGCAATTGAATATTGAAACCCAAGTTCAACTGATAATTAAATAGTTCATACTTGTATAATTTTAGTAAAAATTAGTTATTCTTTTGACAACAAATTTTAACGATTTATATCAGAGCATACCATAAATTTTATTATTGTCGGTTCTACTCAACATCATATTTGATGAAAACGTATTTTAATAATTTTTATTTATAGTTTCGAATAGCTGTTTTTAGAAACTCAATATTACAGTGTAAACATTGCTGATTTAAAACAGTTAAACGTATAATGATCTAATATACTAAAACAATGCAATAATCATATTTTGTTATTGGAGTGGGGTCAAAATATTGATGCCAAATAATTGTTTATTATATACCATGTAACCTAAATATTAAATAGTAGCCTCAGTATCCCTCTAAAAGACCCCCTATGGACATTTGTCTTTACCAGGTTGAGCTTCGTTTTCTTTTTCCTTCTTTTCTTTTTTCTTCAAATAGATGATGACGAAGATGACGATCAACACTAATAATGCTGCCGGAACAGTGATTGCAATGATTATAGCTTTGTTTTTGCTGTCTTGCTGGCACATACCTGTTACGTTCTTGAACTTTAACTTGCACATACATTCTTAACTGGCTGCATCCCATATTGAGTTTCTATCGAGGCTGGAGCAAGTTTTACATACCCCATCTACAAGATTTATTCGCTAGAATAACACAATGTGCATTTGGTTGGGTCTGCGCTTACATATCCATTTTACTCATCGCACATGCACGAATCAACCAAGAAAATATTGTCTGACTAGCAGGAGTTACATTATCCATTCGATACGATCTTGGAGCTACCCCAGCAGTTATCACATTAATTAGCATTCAATCCAGTGTAGCCCATTGACTCGTCACAAACACACTTATCTATATCAAATTTAGCTCCTATTTCACTAGCCTAACATTAATTATTTTCAATTATTTTGTTCTGGCCGAAGCAATCCATGCACTGATTAGCATTTCCTGCGTATCCAGATTGTTGATCACACTCACACTGATAACCAACAATTATCTCTCCAATTTCACAAGATTTACAGGAACCTTGATAGGATTGGAATTTTGTTCACGTTGGTGCAGTTCATGCAGCTGTTCGGGTCAGGTCCAGCGAAACCTTTAATTTCGTTGCACTTACTGTTGTTCATTTTGTCATAAACAGACCCGGCTGGACAAGGTTTACAAAAATATAATGACATTGCAATCAGTTTGTCCATTCCACAATCATAACAATTTAATGGATCTGTGCCCGCGAATCCAGCGTTATTATCGCAAATGCATATGTTATTACTGAACACAGCTCCAATTACGCATGACTAGCATTTGTTATTGACGATGATTTGGTTCTTATTATAGCATTCACGCACGTTACGGATTTGAGTTCACATATCCCTGGGCTTAATCGCACACACACTCATTGTTCTGGAAGGTTGATCCTTGGCCGCAAGACTCGCATATTCCACTGAAGATGGCCTTCGATAACTACGAACATTTTGTACAGGTTCCCGCATAATAGCCATAACCATTTGCTACATCGCACACGCACGTTTGTCCATCGAATATTGTACCTATGTTGCATGATACGCAAGACCCTTGCGAAATCTCTTTATTCTATTACCAACAATTTTCGCACTATGTAGATACACCTGCGAATCCATTATCTGAATCACAATAGCACTCACCATTATAACACACGGCTCCTGATTTGCAATCAGATGTACTAGTACATGGATCAGCTATGTATATCAGCTATGTATATTTATTTATTCATCATTTTTAACATTTTCCCTGAACATCTCATTAGCTTCATAACAGGAGTTCACACACTAAGAACCATCTGAACTAAGTTTCATTTGGCAAACACAGAAAGAACCGTCTTAAACAAACCCACGTCCACAAAGTGGTCCTTAGGCCTGAACTTGCAAAGTAAAAATCATTACTTACATTTGCTATGGTGGAGTGGAAAGTGGTATGATACAATTAAACTTTAAAACGTGATGTGTAGACTAAGGCTGGAAAAAACCGGGATTAATTCTCAGACCGGTCCAGTTTCCCGGTTTTATGTCCTGGAAAAAGGAGAAAAAGAGCAAATATTTTTCACTAAACCGTCTGATGATCCGGGATTTATTGATTAATTAATACTTCACAGATACTTACTTCACTAATTATTTATTATCTATCATAATAAGTTGTTAAGCTACATAGTATTTTGATGATTTTCATTCTTTTATTTTCAAGTTATTTTATTCAGCAACTAGAACTTACAAATTCTTACATTTAATTTGTGTCCAGAGTGTTATTAAATGCATATAAGATAAGAAAAATACATAAAATCATATACACACAATATGAAAAAATGAATAAAGTGATTTAAAATAAGAATAATATATTTAAATATATATTGAACACAAAAATAGTGATTTACCTATTAAATGGTAGAAGTCGATTTCGATAAATTTGATAATTATTTGCGAAGTGGAAATCGTCAAAAGCATTACATTATTTCGTTCCAACAAAATTAATAACATAAAATAAACCTCTCAATGTGAATTCTCACTAACCACAATTATAGATAAACCGTTGTTCAATTAACAAGATAAGTGACGGTAGTGTTGACGATTCAACACGAAGTACTATTTTTAGTGATTGTCGATTTGTCGTTTATTTGCATTTATACCGACGTATAGTGATTTACCATCTCACCTTTCCATCTCTCAAATGAGCTCCAACCAGACTTAAGCCTTAATAAATTATCTGTACAGTCAAAAATGATGGATTGACTATATTAAGTCAGCTTATAACTACAGTATCATTTCTAGTTAATTTAAATTATGTAACGTAAGTAATATTACAATCGATTTTAAGACGTTTGTATATCTCAAGTGTCAGCTTTATGAAAAATCTATCATTTTGAGATATTCGTAGAACTAGTATTTGTAAATCAATCACATATTAGAGAATTACTAAAGCGCCTATTTCAATATTTGCATATTTGTAAAATTTAGTAGAGATAAAGTCATCAGCAAGCGTTACACAACGTGGAAATTTAATTAATTTAACATCTATCAACTTAAAGCATTTTATAGCAAGGCAAAGTCGATATATTTAGTCTGACACTCATCAACATTTGGAGTGAAAAGTTACAAATAAAAATAAAATCAGTATACGTCAAGGCCTAGAAGTCATAACTGTAGCTTGGCTCCTTCCAGGAGTGTCTCCTTAAAAATCGAGGGGCTCATACAGTACCTTATCTTGTTAAGTTGTTTGAAGAAATAGTTTGATTTATTGATATTTATTGATATATTTATTGATTTATTGGTATTTATTGCAATGAAAAATTCAGTTAATCCTGGTCTAAAATGCAAATAAAAACATATAAAGTATACAATTTGTTAGAATTCATCCAAATAAAACTGAAAGAAAATAAAATTTGATAATTTGGTACATCTAATCGATTTTACTGCAATAGTCTTCGTTTCTATGTGTAAATATGTTTAAACAACTTTAGAAAATTTCTAAATTGAATAGCTATCAAGGTTGTTAAGTTAATTTGCGAAGGAGGACACTGTGCAGCGCGTAAACTATGGCCAGCTGTACTGTATCATGGTAATGACTTTCACTTTTGTAAATATGTATCTGTCTAGAGACTAACTCTAGCCACTCTTTCCACTCCGAACCTAAACAGCGCATTGATACACAAATGGTTGAAATGTGTTCATTCAACTATGTATCTTTACCAGTACATATACATATTGTCGATATATGATATATCGATATATTATAAATTATATTCAACAAAATCACTTTTTAGAGTGTCTTATTTTGACTTTTGTTTCTTTGAATATATGTAGTGTGTTCTGCGAAACTGGTGCGAATTCGTAGTGAATTTTCTGTCCTTTGATTTTGATTGTGGGTGATGTCTCTAGAATCTTGTATTTTCCAATTGGTGATAGTTAAATATCAGTTTATACTTCGGAGTTCTGTAAGTTTGCGTTTTAATTTATGAAGTTCAACTGCGTGCTCGTAATTCTGTCTATGCTGTATTTTATTTGGCTCTTATGCTATTCTGTATTATTTTGTTCGCCTTCATCATTATTCAGTTCATTGGTATTATTCTCTTTATCTATTTCACTTTTAAATTAGTTTTGAGATGTGCTTAATTATTTTTACTCGAAGTTGATTTTAATTTGATTTTAAGGTTACTCTTTTAATATTTCTTCGTTTACAAGTTATTTTTCATCTTGTTTTTCTTATTGAACATATTTTGTTGAATCTAACTGTTTTGAAGCACTTTAGCATTCTTAATCATCGTTTAAATCATTCAAGTGAAATATTATTTCTTCTTAATTTGGTTTTTGATATTCTTTAATTTAGCATTATTCATTTAATTCCATTATTGCTTCATTTTCAATTATATTTGGTTCGTAATTCGATTTGATTTGCTCTCGTTCAATATTTTGCTGGAGTGGAACTTCAAATTCCATTTTCACGTTTTCCGCTCTTTCAAATTATGTTTTTATTAGTTCGTTTTAGATCTCGTTAATCTTGGTTGAATCAGTTTTTGTTCCCTCAGCATGTATTTGATCAGATTCTAATTCGTTTTTAAGGTCATTTTGTAGTTCGATAGTTTATCTTAATTCATTAAATATGATTTCGTTTTTTACTTCTTCCGTTATTTAATTTTGTTGACTTTAAATCTCTTGCTAAGGGATTTGTTTAAATTCGGTATTGGGTATCTCGCTCAGCTTCAAATTATACGAATTTTGGGGATTAATTTAGCTCAGATTTAATAAAGGTTGAGTATATTCGCTTTCTTTCACTTATATCTAATTTTGAATCTAATTGGTCTCTTCTTCGATTTTGGAGAGCTCGTTGATGTGTCTTTTGAAATCTGTGGAATTCAGAGCAAGGTCGATGTTGCTCGCAACTTTCTGCAAACTAGATATTGACTAGTTGCTGTTTAATATTGGATATTATTAATATTCGTATTCCTTCTCAACTTTTGTTTTAGATTTGAGTTTTTCTTGGATCTCGTTGATCAATTTAGAGTTCATTTGATTTATGTTGTGAAGCGGAGGTATAATCCTCCGCTCAGCGCAGATAATTTTGTCGATCTCCACTTCACCCTTATTATATTGTTATTATATGAGACTCTATTACATGTTATTGACTGGTATACTGGTATTTGCAGTATATTCTGTTTTGAGGCCTTTTGATTTGTTTTAAAATTGGTGCAGGAGATTTTTATATGATGATGCTTGCTTTTACTCCGTTTATTCAACAACTTCATGATTTATTGGTAACAAGTTCAACTACTTAACGTATTCAAACGGAATCTGATCAAAGTGCTTGTAATCACCTATCTTACATCTAAACTGTTTACTAGACTCAAAAATAACTATTTGAGAGAATCCGAACAAGTCAGCCAAATCTCCACAAAAATCTGGAACCAAGAGAATTCTGAGCGATTCAGGAAGGAACTTGCAACGACCATCAAAATCTAAAATAGTCAACTAAAACAAGTTCTTGAAGCGCGGAAGCAAATCAAGCTAACTGTTATTTATAGTCAAAATACGAATATTCGTCAATGGAGTAGAAATGTTACCAACTAAAAGCTCAGAGCTTAGATCTAGCTCAATTATTTGACTAAAAAGAGTTAAATCTTGAGTATATAGTTGATTTAGCTACAATACGGACATTTTCTCACAAACGTTCGCTATTAATTGTTAACGCAAAAGCTTTGGTTCAATTGTTAGAATACGATCCAAATTTTCATAATATGTTTCTACTTCATGCATAAAATGATCAGAATCGTATTTCAATTACGTATATTTGTGGATATACAAATTATTTATCTATCGAGGATTGTCGTTAACATGGCACTCAACACCAGAGATTATAATTGACTTATTGATTATATTTGTACTCAAATCTAAGAATTCTAGCTTCGTAAAATTATTAATGTACTCGTACACTTTATCAGAAATGAAGTTATTTGCTAAATTTAACTTTACGAGTTTATTTGGAAGGAAATCGAAACATTTTACCGTCAAATAGTTTGTTTATAGATCTATATTGTTCAAACATTTCATCGCACTAAGAATTTCAAGTTATTAATTTTTTATATTGCAATTAGCCAGTGTTAACGTTGTAAGCTATAAAATTTATATGTGTTTAAGCTCATTGCAGTTCTTAGTGCATTTTAAATCTGTATTTTTTATTTTAAAACTCGTTAAGTTAGCATTTATATTACTTCTGAGGATCACACTGTTGTCTAACTCAAGTTCTGTTAGAAACCGTGATTCGCAGAGTTAATTTATTTGAGAACAAGACATTTCTGTGTTCAAGAATGATACAGCTGATTTCCGCTTAAGTGCATCTGAAAGTAAGTTAAAATGAAATTATTGTGTAAAGGTTTGATTTTCAATGTGAATTTACTCGCATTAAATGGCTTTAATTATCGGTGCGATTACAAGTAAGTTCTGGTCGACAGTGAATGATAGTTTGTGTAGTTTTTCTTCTGGGATCTAGATTAATACGTCAGTTAGTTCTGCTGGCTCACATCTAAACTAGATTATTAAGGAAATACGGTTTTCCGGTATTGAAATTTTTTCTGGTGGTACTTGGTCTAAGATGATTTCGCTGATTTGCATCTTTAGAGTGGTAATTATGTTGTCAAAATATGTTTAGTTATGTATTATTATTTTTCTTTTTGAGCTTCTATAGTGTAGTGGTTAGCACACTGGACTTTAGATCCCGCAGACTTCGGTTCGAATCCGAATAGGAGCTCTTTTTTGTATTATCATCAAAATCAATATAATGTAATTATTATAATTAATATGTTTTATAAAGATTATGTAACTTTTATATACTTTGTAGTTTTTAAAACAAAATTCAGTTTAAAGAAAATATTCCATTTTAAAACTTTGTCTTCATTTTAATTATATTATTTTCTTTAACAAATGATTTTCAATAATATCTATTTTATTATCAAGGCGCAAAATAATATCAACTAATAATTAAACACAAACAAATCTCTCTTTCACTGGATGTGGTTGGCGAAGATGTACGCCATGAGTTCGCACCATTCGTCAACTTCTAACTTTCCGTCGCCGTTTTTGTCGAATTGCTTCATGTACTTGTTCACACGCGCTCTCTCCGGGTCCAGTTTCATCTCAACCAAGAAGAGGTAGAGTTCTCCGTTAAAAACGCCCTTGTCGTGGTTCTGATTGTACTTGAACCACCAGTCCTCGTAGTCCTGTTTTGTGTACTTCATTGGGGAGTGGATAAACAATATAAAAGATTGGATTTGTGAATAATGAGAATATATTGTTCCACTCCATGTAATAGAAAAATTGTGATAATATATATTATCATTGCACTGAATTGATTGGGTTAATCTAAAAATATGTATAATTTATGTGAATAGCTATTTATAATAATATAATAATTTAAAGTAGCTCACTCTATTTCGTCCATGTCTTGAACGACATCGTTTATCTTTATAGCGTTCTTCTTGCTCTGTGATCTACGAACGGCGCAGCTGGTTATAACCTCGTACATTATTAACACGCATATGAACGCGCAGCAGCTAATTCCAGCGATAATTGGAATATTCGCGTCTTTCGTGGTGTCGGCCTGCTCTTGGAACTCCATCCAAATTTCAGAGTAACTGGTGTCAATCACCATCGACTGAATCGTCATGAGCACATTTTTCTTAGCTACTGAAGTCTGGCAAGCTGAGTCGCACTCAATGCATATTTACTACGAGTTTTCAACCGAGTAATATTTCGTTCCAGTGGCGACAGTTTAATAAATTCCATTTACCTCAATAACCGCGTTCACTGTAGATTTTTGCTCTTAAATTAAAGGACAACTCTAAATATTCGCATTTTCTGCGTGGAAACAGAGCTGGTTCTCTTGCAGTACAACTTCAACGGTCTCCCAACAACCAGTGGTGATAGTCCTAACTAAGTACGTTGCAAACAGGCCGTTGAACTTGAATGAGAAAAGGATTATAAGGTTCTCTGTTTTGCCAACAAGAGCTTTTAAGTGATTTTGGCATTGCTGCGACAAATTAACAGAACTCGCATTATGCAACATACTTATTACTTAATCGCAATATATGTACTACTTCATATAATTAAATGAAGTCAGACGGAAATCAAATACATTCTCAATTTCATTCGATAATTTGTTTGTGAATTGAACCTGAACATCAATCTCAGATATTTGCTAAGATAAAATATTTGGATTAACTGTCTACATTTAATAACCAATGTACTTGTTTTCAATTATTGCGGCTGCACCAGATCCAAAGTTTGGATTATCATATGATGTGATGAAATTTATGAGCATGGTGTGCTCCATTTCAATTTTGGAACAGCTGTAATATATTCTGAAAATGCTGTACAATAGCCCATCATTTAAATCTACTGGTTTCGTTTCTAGAATCTGGAAATAAGAACCATACTAATCAACAACCGGAATTTTAAACTAATTCCACTCTAAAAGAGATACATCAGTGGATTCAGAAGAAATCAACGTATCGCGATACTTTTCTTCAACGTACTTGGTCATTACGCAATCCGAAAACACATAACTACATGCTGCATTTGGATACAACTTCAGCATTTGATGTGTGCTTGATCTTCTCAGTGCACTAACTGAACCATCATAACAATCTGATTAATTTGACTTCTATATTACGATGGCCCCAATTGGAATCAAAGATGTGTATATCTCAGAGCTGATACGCATGCTGGCTAGAGTTGTACTAGTTATGAAAGAACAATCGGAGTTATAACACGGGAAGCAAAACTGATCAGTATGAAAATAGTCAAAGTCGCGTTATTGGGATCTCCAAGTAACTTAATTGCTAAAACTAAGATCATAAAATACACCCATTGGAAATTATGAACAATTTGTGCCCACCAATCTGGCTAGATGTACACAGGCTTGATTTGAGGCAATATCTACAACAAGTTTATTGATAGCTCTGTAACAATTGAAATCTTATCTTGTATATGGATAGGTTCCAACTGGTTCTTCTACTGATAGAAGTTGTGTCTCTGGAAAGTTCGTGAAACTTAGAACTATTTCAAATATCATTTGTGAAATGGAACGAAAATATTAATATTACATATTTACAGTATATTTATGCAAATCAATAATTGTTTGAAACTGTTTAAATACTAAACAAAGAATTACTTAAATTACCTTAAACACTTTGTACATTTTTTAATATTATCACTGCCACTAGTTTTAGCTAAGGAAATTAATTTTCAATTGTGTAATTTCAAATTAAGATTTAATCTAAATTTTAACAATTCGACAATCACTTACACAAACTAAACAATATACATTATATATTTTTGAGCTATTATATCTTTATAAATATAGATTTGTCACATTCATTACATTTATATAATGTAAATTGAATTTCAAATTCAATAAAAATATTGTTTTACTCGTAAGTCTACATATAATTTATAGGCTTATATTATTTATTCATTATAAAGTTAATTTATAACATGTACAGTACACCAAGCTTGTATAGATCATACTGTTAATACAGTATTTGCGAAAGCTCTGGCTAAAGAAGATTTACTTGGAGAAGGTTACACCATGTGATAAGATAACAAATATAAATATCTATATAATAAATGATTATAGTATTATTATCAATTAAATAAGTTAAATTAAACAAATCTTTCGTTTAACTATTAAACAATTTACACATTCTTAAAATTCTAAACAGCATTATGGAGTGAAAAAATCTAGACAACTTATGCTAGTTATTGAGAATGCATGCCCTTGATAATTAAAAACCTCTTAATCCTGAAACTCTTAAATCTGAAACTTCTCGAATTAAAAACGGCCCTCTTAAATTAAAACCTCTTAAATTAAAAACCTCTAAAAGGCGAAACCGACTAATCATGAAACTGGTATAAGTGATACCTCTAAAGCATGGAACTATTATATGTGATACCTCTAGAACCTGAAACTTTAATAGGTGAAACTAGCTTAAATTAAAAACTCCAGAACTTGCAAACTACTGTATTTATATATACATTGCTTATTCCTGAATTAGGCTTATTACCACAACCATAGCAGAATTGAAATGTAACTCCATTGTTTCCTTCTCTGTAGGTGGATTTATGTATAGACCTTGGTTTGCTCGATCTAGCTATTTCATCCGGAATATTTGTTATTATCGAACATAGATCTTAAATTTATAAGGTTGGTTGATAGATTTGTATTATAAACAATAATTTAGGTTCAGTAATTTGAAATATCTTTCACCAAAATGCATTTAATATATTAAGTTTAACATTAAATATAATGTATAATACGTGATAGTCCTAACTAATTTTTCTAGTTAATATTTTCCTCAATATAATACAACTATAACTTTACGTTAAATATTTTTTGATATTTGTTTTAAAATTAATTAATAGTGTAATAATTTTTACTTGCTTAATTATATTCATGCTCAGTCTTGTGATTAAATTTCAAATAAAAATATTATATTATAAGATTCTTAATTATATACAAGCATATTATCACACATATTAATAGTCTTCTTAATTAGTGAAAATACTTTCTTAAAGTTGTTTCATTTTAATAATTTATGACACGTCAGTTTTTCGTACCGATGTCAGAGAAGCGCCTCTTTTGTCCTTAACTATCTTATTCACAAGTAAAAATACGGAAATAACAGCTAGAACGTATAATGAAGAGGTGATTCCTATTGCAACTTTAAGCTTTATATCTGCTATCTTTTACGTATTTTTAACTTTTACTATTCCAATGGTTCCGTTTTAACTCTGAGTGTCATCGCTTTCAACCTGTTTTGTGTCGTTGAAATATTGTACGTTCAAAACACTCTGATAATATTATACGTTTATCTTCTCGTTACCAACAACGATCAAGTTTTTATTCACCCATTTGAGTTTTTGAACTTCATTTGAGTAGAAAACTTGGTCCCCGTTAAAGTTATAGCAGTCGAATGCAATGCATTATCCAATTCCGAATATTTCAGCTGTGGTTTGAATTATAAAGCCGTTATTGGCTGCTTGGATTGACTATATTGTGTTTTCTTGGAATTACCAACCAAAATATCCTCCAAATTGAATGTCTAATTTTGTTGAGTTGAATTGTAAATTATTTAAGTTTGGTTAGTCATCAAATGAGGCTCCGCAATAGTACAATTCCTAGCCTTGTGAGAAAAGGCTTGTTGTGTTTCCAACGGCGATTTGGTCGTAATCTGACACGTTAATTAATGCGATAGCATTCTTAGGGTCTTTGCAGAGTCTTCCGTATTAATTTGCTCCGTAGATATATTTGTGTCCGTTTTTAAGTTTAAATTGAATTGTCCAGTCTAATTCGGAGATGTCTTCGATATCTTCAGCAGTGAATGGGAATTCGTTTAAATTCATTTTGGTCCACATTCCATTGAATTTGGTTTATCCGTTGAATTCGGTGTCGAAGTCGTTTCCAAATTAGTTTTTTGTGCACAATCCGGATTTGCACGACCCTCTGAAGTAAATATTCGCGTTTGTGAGCATGAAATTCACACTATTATTGGTGTTTGAGGAATTGTAGAAGCCGATGATTCGTTTTACGGATTCAGTTGTGAAATCGGTTCGCTCTAAAACGCCATTTGTGTGCTTAGTTCCGTTTGTGAATGTTGCAAGTAGTTTTTACGAATCAAATCCGGGTGCTACAGGAACTAACTGGATTTAAACTACATTATTCAATTATATTCCACTTTGTAGTGTGTCGTTTTGAGTTAGAACGGAGCCGTTAGCAAGAAGAATGTATACCTAAGAGCTCGAAACAGCTATTTAAGCAATATTCAATTAGTTATTTGATATTGTGCGTATGTCAGAGGTATAATTGTAAGAAAACTACTCAAAACAAACTAAACCGATTAACTGCTTACTATTAACCTTAATAATATTCGGAGAGCACTCAATATACGTACACGCATACGCAGATTCATATAAGGAGCACGTATTAACACACGAAAACTTGTAATTTGGCTCAACTTACAACTTAGTTGAACAATTCGAACAAAACGCAAGCCCAAAAATGTAAATAGAAATTCCAGAATAACATGTTTACTAACACTCCTGCATGTCAGAAGTAGAACGCATAAAATCACAAGTAGCAATACACCTAGGTTACTCTATCCCAAATATTATTTAATACTCGTAGAAATGTGGACATTTCGCCTAACACTCAAAGCCAGTATCTGGAATAAACCGCTTTCCAGTAATAGAGCAGTCAGTAACACATCGTGGCCCATCACGGAATGTTTTGCAGGCTTCGAGACATAAAAATGGAGCAATATTATTTGTAAAACTTTGACATGTTTCACTATTTCGTTGATTATCTTTCATTCTGCAGATTTACGCACCATTATAAATATTATAATAATCACATTAAGTCAAACACGCCTGATCTACTTCAGATACATAATACTAGCAATTTGAACATTGTACTAGACTTGAAACATGTGTTCGCCCAAGTGGAAAATCGCAAGACAAGACACAATAATTAAAACTATCATTAATAGTAAAGAAGTGTGATTAGCATGTATTATTACAGTATATTAAATCCATCTAAATATATTAATTTGCTTCTTAACATGGAGTACAGTAAAACTATGTTGCTGAAAACTCCTATAAATATAATTATTCAGTTTAAGGACATTATGTTGAGCAAACACCCACTTATTTATAAGCTGTAGAAGGCCTTATATCAACATATTTAGTTGGACAGTCCAAATAACATACGCGAACGGTTTAACCTATTAATATTTATTCGGCATAACCTGAAAAACTGCCTTCACAAGATGACAAACATTTATAGTTTTGTATATCTACAAAATCTGGACAAGATGGAACACATACCATATTTAGTGAAAATTTATTCGTAGGATCTCGAATACAACCATTTTTATTGCACTCACCAGTAGAATATATATAATCTGAAGGTTCACACTCTATTAAACATTCGATTTATCCTGTTTTGATATCTTTTCTAAATACATTTGGACTTTCACAACTATTCTAACAGTAAAATACTTACAAATCTGATATTTTTGAATAAATTTTATTAGGACAATTATTTGAACATATAAATTATCCAGAATCTTATTAAAGAGCGTATTTCATATATTTAGGGCATGATAACTAGCATACTAATTCATGAAGAAATGTTTATGGAGGACATAAATTCGTACATATATTATCTAGACGTGAAAATGGAGTTGGTGGTTAGCATTATTAATTGCATTAAGTGTAATCATCTTTAATTATAATATAGGTGTATGGACTATAACATGATGTCATGCATTACTTTTATTGACCATCTATTCTATAAAATTTCGGGTCGCATTCTGACAAGCATTCTCGTGTATCTCCATAAAAATTTTAATGTAAAGGGCATTCTGCAATGCAAGATCCTATATTGCTGATAATTCGCAAAAACATTTGAGAATCGTCACATTCGTTTCTACACATGAGATGATCAATAATATTAAAGTTTAACTCAGTAGAAGTATTTGTAGAACACGTATCTATACACTTTCTAACTCCATTAACCAAAGAATAATATTTGCTTGTACACGATTTAACACAAAATAAGTCATCGATAGACCGAAATGGAAAATCTGAAGGGCAGCCACTTACGCATTAAGTAGCATTTTCAGAAATAGTTATTGAAATATTATTATCTAACGTGTCTAAACAATTTTAAAAACATTTTTTTATATTTTTAGATTCAATAATATACACAGGACATTCATCTACACAAATATATTCTTCATTTTATATGATATATTATTAACTAGAACATACTGAAACACATTGCTTGTAAATATTTCCTGCTTATAGTTATTCCTTGAATGTACCTAAAGGACAGTTTTTAACACATTATCCAATTCCATTAATAGTATATCTGGGGTCTAATGTTACATAATCTGCACATGATTATGAACAGACTTTTTATCCAAGATCAATAAAGTACACAGAATTAGATGGACAAAGTTCTGTACATTTAAATTATATTTTATTTGAAACAAACAACTTTCCACATGATTAAACACATTAGTTATCTATATTTGTATAAATATTTAAACCAATATTTATAATTTCTTTGCAAATTCCCGTAAAGCACTAATATCCAAATTATACTTAAGATGTTTAACATTTTGCCACACATTTATGTTAAGTTCCTTCCAATTCATAATATAAACAAGATTAACAAATAGAACTACCATTTTCTTATACATATTCCTTATTAAGACATTACTCCACATATTAATATCGTGTAGTAATTATTCCATTTAATTCCAAATATTTATATATTTCTTTGTAAGGATATTTACTTGTAATAATAGATTAGCAGTACTTTGTATCTTATTCTATATAGAAATCGCAGTCTGAATTACAATACGTGATTGTATCAATTACATTTATTGCAGCATCTCCAAAGCAATATTTAACACAAGTTTGCCCATCAATTGCAACCAATTTATTATCAGTTAACATACAATTTTGAACACATTAATTACCAAATATGTATGGAGTGTTTCCCACACAGCTTTGAACACAAATTTAAACACTGTTATTCTTAGAATATGGGATACTATATTATTCACATTAATTAACTTAACATTTGTACTAACTTATAGCAGTGATTTATTATTAAACGATGAATAAACAGTTATTAGTACATATAATTCCATTTAAAAATGGTTAAGAATTAGGACATTTTGAAACACATTATTTTAACCCATTTTCATCAACAGAATTATATGTCATATTAAGATCCGTGCACGATTAACCACACCGTTTTGATATTAAGTGTAATTAAGTGTCAATTATATAATAATTGCAATAATTTGTACATATTTTAGAAGAACCATCCCAAATATAAAATTAGCAAAATTAAACACAATTTAATTAATTTCCTAGTTACTAAACGAACATAGATCCACAATTTTGAGTACATAATGTTCTTTTATTTTCATCAATCAAAATATACGGCGGGTTAAAACCACCACAAGATGGTAAACATAATTTCAACGTTGGACTTTTAGGATCATTCATGTAAGGGTTGCATGTGGTCAAACATTCATTATCTTTTTGAAATGGATATACTAAGGGACATGAATTGTAGCACTCTTTCATACCATCATTCTAAAAATATTTATTACATGAATGATTGGCTGAAATGCATTAAAATTTCAATGTTGAAGTTTAATTTATAATATACATTCCAGAAGCACATGTTGATACACATCGTTAATTAATTTCCAAATACTTACGTTAAATATCACAAGTTGATATAAAACATTTTTGTGTACCTTAAAAAGTTTGAGTGTCATAATCAGGTAAATCTGGTGGACACTTATCATAACAAACATTTACAGAAACTAGATTATAAATTTCTTGAGTATATCCTTTAGGATATGAGCCACATGATGATACGCATTTAATTTTGTTTGTATTGGAAACGAATTATTGGTCGCAGTTTTAAACACACTCGAAACCATCATAAAATTCAAAAGATGTACAAAGGGTGCATGTATAAATATTAGCTTGTTGTTTTCTAATATTCTGACAATTTTAATCACCAGCAGTTTCACAAAACATTTGATTTGGATATTAATCAAATATTTTGCAATCTTTAATACATGTTTATAGTCTTGTTTTAGTTGTACCTGGTGGGCATTAATCATAACATCTGCGTTCGTAAACAAATTAATCCACTTTACACAAAGTATTTTCGCAAGCATCTTAGTTCAGATTTGGAATCTAGTTGATTTGGCACTTAGAACATTGAATTGTGTTGGGTAGAAATACTTCCGTGCTGGGACATTTTTCGGAGCAAAAGGTTCCGTTAGACGAAAGTTTTTAAGAACATGAGCAATCAGGCGCTTTAAATCCGTTTGCTATATTGCACGTGCATGCCGTTCCACTTCCGACTGCATTTGACGTGCATTCACAGGAAGTAGTTTTGAAAATACTCAGCGGGTTTATTATTTGACATTAGAGGCACTGATTATTAAGACCAGCTCCAGCTTTATCTAAAGCGCAGTTTGAAATACACTTGATTTAGGCGATGTTTAAGAAACCAGGAGAGCAGGCTGTTTTGGCAACGCAAGCGGTTTGTCCTACGTTCGGAACTTAATTCGAACATGTTTGGCAGCGAATATTGTCGTCAATGGAAACTTCTGATTCAGGACATGTATCCGCGCACACACTCGCGTCCGCCGTTATCTTTTTAGAGCACTCGCAGGAATTGGCTTAGGTGCTGAACCCAGTATTGCAGGAGCATTATGAGGTAAGCGTTGCTTTGGAAGCCCCCAAAACGCACACACAGCTGTTAACCGAAAACTAACTCAGAGCGTCTATTGAAGCGCATGTTACGCATTGGCTCTGCTGGTTGTAGAAAGCCGATTCGTCGAAACAGGAAACGATGCAGAAAGTTCCTGCCAAATTCAAGAATCCAGGAGAACAAGACGTTTTTGGAACGCAAGCATCTTAGTTCAGATTTGGAATCTAGTTGATTTGGCACTTAGAACATTGAATTGTGTTGGGTAGAAATACTTCCGTGCTGGGACATTTTTCGGAGCAAAAGGTTCCGTTAGACGAAAGTTTTTAAGAACATGAGCAATCAGGCGCTTTAAATCCGTTTGCTATATTGCACGTGCATGCCGTTCCACTTCCGACTGCATTTGACGTGCATTCACAGGAAGTAGTTTTGAAAATACTCAGCGGGTTTATTATTTGACATTAGAGGCACTGATTATTAAGACCAGCTCCAGCTTTATCTAAAGCGCAGTTTGAAATACACTTGATTTAGGCGATGTTTAAGAAACCAGGAGAGCAGGCTGTTTTGGCAACGCAAGCGGTTTGTCCTACGTTCGGAACTTAATTCGAACATGTTTGGCAGCGAATATTGTCGTCAATGGAAACTTCTGATTCAGGACATGTATCCGCGCACACACTCGCGTCCGCCGTTATCTTTTTAGAGCACTCGCAGGAATTGGCTTAGGTGCTGAACCCAGTATTGCAGGAGCATTATGAGGTAAGCGTTGCTTTGGAAGCCCCCAAAACGCACACACAGCTGTTAACCGAAAACTAACTCAGAGCGTCTATTGAAGCGCATGTTACGCATTGGCTCTGCTGGTTGTAGAAAGCCGATTCGTCGAAACAGGAAACGATGCAGAAAGTTCCTGCCAAATTCAAGAATCCAGGAGAACAAGACGTTTTTGGAACGCAAGCATCTTAGTTCAGATTTGGAATCTAGTTGATTTGGCACTTAGAACATTGAATTGTGTTGGGTAGAAATACTTCCGTGCTGGGACATTTTTCGGAGCAAAAGGTTCCGTTAGACGAAAGTTTTTAAGAACATGAGCAATCAGGCGCTTTAAATCCGTTTGCTATATTGCACG
This sequence comes from Hexamita inflata, assembly GCA_963988835.1. Lineage (NCBI taxonomy): Eukaryota > Fornicata > Diplomonadida > Hexamitidae > Hexamita > Hexamita inflata. The sequence goes on along the minus strand of CAXDID010000644.1, from coordinate 224,010 downwards.
TGCATGCCGTTCCACTTCCGACTGCATTTGACGTGCATTCACAGGAAGTAGTTTTGAAAATACTCAGCGGGTTTATTATTTGACATTAGAGGCACTGATTATTAAGACCAGCTCCAGCTTTATCTAAAGCGCAGTTTGAAATACACTTGATTTAGGCGATGTTTAAGAAACCAGGAGAGCAGGCTGTTTTGGCAACGCAAGCGGTTTGTCCTACGTTCGGAACTTAATTCGAACATGTTTGGCAGCGAATATTGTCGTCAATGGAAACTTCTGATTCAGGACATGTATCCGCGCACACACTCGCGTCCGCCGTTATCTTTTTAGAGCACTCGCAGGAATTGGCTTAGGTGCTGAACCCAGTATTGCAGGAGCATTATGAGGTAAGCGTTGCTTTGGAAGCCCCCAAAACGCACACACAGCTGTTAACCGAAAACTAACTCAGAGCGTCTATTGAAGCGCATGTTACGCATTGGCTCTGCTGGTTGTAGAAAGCCGATTCGTCGAAACAGGAAACGATGCAGAAAGTTCCTGCCAAATTCAAGAATCCAGGAGAACAAGACGTTTTTGGAACGCATTCATCTTAGTTCAGATTTGGAACAAGTTCAGAAGAAGTACAATACGAACAACTTGTGGCTTCGGGGAGGTAAACTTGGGTTGGAAGACAATTTGATTTGCATCTATTAACTTCCCACACTTGTCCTTCGAGGCAAATACATTCTCCATTTACCTTTGAATCCTAGAGGCGTAATGATGTATCGCACTCTGTGCATTTTATACTCCCATCCGGTAACTTTTTAATAAAATAATCGGTAACACACTTACAACCTCCATTGATTTTATCAGCAACCTAATTTTTCGATGGATCGCAAGATGAGCACACTTATCCATCTGTAAATTGATTATTTAGACAACTATCTTGACAAAGATATTATCCAACAGAGATAACCTTCCAAAACGGACAATTTTCGGGGAAATTATCTTAACAAATTTTTCTTGTTCCTGAAAGAGTATATTTAATGCATAAAGTGGTACATTTATTTCCATTCGGATCTAATATCAGACCTCCGTCATAAATAGTACTGAGGCAATCATTACATGCTTATGTACTAGATTACTAATATTGACCACTAGCGCAAGCTATTTAACACAATCCATTATTTTTCTAATATGGCGACGAAAACTCTTAACAATCATTATTTAAACCTATTACACCACTGCAAGTATCTTTATATGTACCAAGGGCTTTATTTTATTTATCGATATCTCTGTACATCCAAACTGGAGCTAATTTTGTGCATTGATTATAAAATCGTGCATCAGTTTATCCAGTAAGTACTAAATACTCACCATCTTGGCAGTTGGAAACTATAACAGGTTCTAAACAATTTTACCCATTTATAGCAGTTCCAGAAGGACAAGAAGTATAGCAGCCTTTCTTAAAAATATATTAACTACAAATTTGAACGGAGGTCTCTTAAGAAGCATAATAAAGCGAAGGAGCCTATTAACATATGTTACCACTACTTTTATAAGCTCCTAAATACTAAGGACATGTTTAGAAACAAGTTTAATTGAAAATATAATAATTCTTTGGACATTATAGGACACATGTTGACTAAAATGTAAATTAATCTAATTTTTCAAAGCATTAATCTCGAGTTATACAATTCTTCGATTTTAAATCAAATACTTAAGAGCCACTACAAATAATAAATTTTTCGTTTATCATAGCAACTGCTTTTGTATTTTCTTGGTAAATAACTATTGTGGTGCCCAAAAACGGGAAATCAACTTCTATCCCATTCTCATTAAATCTTCTTAACGTCATTCCTTTAGTTTCATAATATTTTTCTTGACTTATTTATAATGGATATGGATATAGATCGTTGAGTGCATTATTATTATCATTGCCTCCAAAATTGAGTGGGAATGGAAACCATGCTGTGATATACTCAATTTTATTAGCAACTGAATCAGTGAGTTAATAAGTGAAGTGGTGTATATTTGGATCATTACTTAAGTCATATGTATTAATAGTAACGTTAATATCTTGGTCAAATGCATTTTACATATTAATTTGAGCGCCGTTCAATTCTGTTTACGCTATAATCTCAACTCCATTAATATAATATCTTAAAGAGCTGGAAACGTTCCTAAGACAAAATTCATCGGCATATTCTGGATGATGATTAATTGAATCACACCCAAATCCAATATATCCAATTAACTTTGAGAATTTGATATCTTATATTTTATTTAAATCAATAGAGATATTAATAAACCCAGAAACAGAGACATTGTCAAAACGCCCCAGGAGAGAACCGAAAGGAGAAACATAAAGACTTGGTAAAGTGTCAATAAGATCTAATGAAACATTCAAATGGAAATGAGTGTATACAAGTGAACCGTTGGAACCTAAATCAATCGCTTTGTACATGGACGCCCGTTCGAAATCTGAACGGACAAGTTAAGAAATAGTTATTATGCGAGTATCAAGGAATTTTGAGTTTGAATTTATATTCTGGGCAGGGTTCGACCATGAATCTAAATTTAAATATTGATTTAGTTCACAATTAATATTTGGTTTCCATATACGAGATTTAAACATCCAATCACAGAAATACAAGTTTGTTGATATTAATTATAAATGAAGAATCATTTGGAAGCGGAAATAGAAATATGAGTTATAAATACATAAATATTAACATTATTGCAAAAGAAAAATTCAAATTATAATAGAAATTTAATAATTTCTGACATGAATAATATCAATCTAATATATATTTATATGCTTAATCAAATGGTAAAATCTATTGGCATTGTTTTATTTACGTTATAGGATGGATTTATTGCAAATAATGGTGATCAAACATTTAACATAGCCCCCGCAAAGAAATGAAATTTTGGAATATTGGAATGAAAATTAATATTTATATTAATAATGGTCTATAATATATATAACAATAATAATTTTGCTTGTTCTCATTTATCTATAGTTATTCATCAAATTTTCTTCACTACATTTTTGACAATAAACCATAAATATTTCATCAATAAGTCTACTATGCTTATTGGTTCTTCGTCAATATAAATTGTACTGATATATAATTATTATATTTTAATCATTTGCAGATATGTCAGCTGTGGACTAAACTACACTATTTTATCAATTTTGTAGTTTTGATATTTCTAGCTACCCAACTTCAATAAGTACTAAATTAAATAATTAGATTACTCATAATGAAATAATTAGTTTGTCATTTTGTATAGCTTCAATATTGTTTAAACAAAGTTTTATTATAGTTTATTTACTGATAGTATACTACAATTATTTTCGAATATGACTTATATAATATTTATTAACTTATTACTACTTACTCTTATATAAGTAATTATATAATTGCAGGATATTAGCAAATTCTACTAATTTTAAATTATTGATAAAATGTAAATATTTTCGTTTTTCTTGAACAATAACAAATATTCAGAGAAATAAATAATATGACCTTATTAAGCTCTATTCATGTAATATATAAAATATATCAGAGTACTGGAAACACAAGGTATTTCTAACTAAATACTAAATTATTACTATTTAATACCTGTTCCCGAACCATAGACAAGCTCAATATTCTTAATATTCAAAATTAATATGTATGAATGTATTATATACATTAATTCAGTATATTATATTTTGATCTCTGCTCTGAGTTATTCTATAAAAATATTTTGAAAATTAATGGATAAAATTTGAATATAAATTCATAAAAATAACAAATTATGGTATAATTAGTAGTATTCAATAAATATATTATATATGTAGGCTCTAGAACATCTCACTCAGATAACAACGATAAATATACAGTTATGGGAGGTGGAATTGCTTTTTCTTGTTTACTATGTGAGTAATTATATATTAAAATATTTTGCCACTTCTAATGCGGATGACAAATTCCAATAAATAATCTCAAGTTGGAGATTATTCATGAACTACTCATTAACACAAGAGGGCCAAAAATATGATTTCGATCGTATTAGACCATAATCGACTATTCAAAGTCGGTATTTAATATTCCAAAAAGGAAAAATAGAAATTACCACATGCAATAAAAGGACGGCAATGACAAAAATAAACGCGGTAGAAGATGTTTAGGGAAGGTCAACTAATTCACTTAACAAACTTGGGCAGTTCTGAAGCGTTTGTATTCTCTTCATTTCTGGGTCCAACGGATGAATTCATAAAATATTGTACCAATCTGAACTAGTTATATCACTTGTTTAAGATGTCCCTGTGTAATTTCTACGTTTTAGTCAACAAAACTAATTTATGAAAGATTTTATCTCGAAAATATATGGTAGTTAAGCCTGATTGGAGAAAAGAATAAGAGGATCCAATGATTGGTATACGGACGCAATATGCAATTTATAACTAGTAGCGCAAGCACTGGACCTGCAGAGGACCTCGGTGTTCATCTTCAACTGGGTCAATCTGAACGATTTTAGGTATTTCTTAATCACGAAAAACAATGGAGGACTTTTTCTTTCAATCTCAACCGGGAGCTCAAGATGAAGTATTGGTACTTCGCTTAATTAGAATTATAATTCAGGTGGTTACAGTCGCTTTCATTCTCAATATTCAAATAATGAATGCATTTTTGTTTCTTGAAGAATGGAATCAAGTGGGTTAGTCGGGCCCAGCATTAAATAATATATTGATGCTACTCTAAAACAACAGTTATTTTACTTATGATCTTCCACTTCCATTTCATAATGAGAAATCAATTTTCTTGATTGTTAAATTATACAACGTTAGGTAAAGTTGAAACTTATTATTGAAGTATATACAGAGTTATATACGTTAATTATTGTAGCACAGCTATCCAAGGCTCAACCAGGCCTTGATGTGATTGAAGCACTTTACAAATCAATAGTAAATAGAGTTAATGAGTGTATTGATGAGGAGGGAGAACACACTCATTATTGAGCCGGGCAGTGATATAAGTAAGATTCAAATAATAAACTTCATTCTTCTTCCTAATTCAAAAAAGCATTTCGAGGGCCCACCACTGTAATCGAAGCAAAGATTAGCATACCATCTTCAGTTTCTATCACAATGAAATTATTATTCAATAGTACTGAATACATTTCATAGGAACGCCAGCCCTCCTCTTCTATTCATTTCCAAAATATTCATATAAACTGAAATTATGGTAAATGTTGTATTATTGTATCTAAATGATATATAATATCAGCTAGAATATTATATCAACACTTTTATAATAATAATATAATACCAAGTATTTCAACAACTTATAATTATTTGGTATCTTTAATATTTTTTAGATTATTGTCAAATTTCTACGATTACAGATATGTTTTAGAACGACTACATAATTTTTGTAGTTACATAAGTTAATAACTTTAAATCCTGTTGTTGATGACTTCTCATGAATCAAATTGATCTCAGAATAAATTCTGTCAATAATATTTGATTTTCTTATCAAATTTGACAGTCTTAAAAAATTAGGCGAAATATATACATATTGGTCTATTACTATTTATTCATAGGATTATGAAGCTTTCCTACAACAATTGTTTCTGAACAAATTCTAATTTTGAGCATTTTGGATACTAAGTAAATCGCGGCAAAGAGTATGCTCTTGTGATTAATATTATCTTCAGTGATTCTCTTGAATTTACTATACCGTTAGGCTGTCGAACTTATGCCAGCTAACTTATCATTTATTAAATTTTCAAAATATGCAATTTTCGGTTTATAATATCAGTTACAATATATTATAGACATGCTGATGAAGCTTATGATATCTTTTTACAAGACTTAATTAATTATCTGGAAAAATTATTGGAATCCTATATTCTATTAAAGATTCTTGATATTTCAGAACATAATGATAATTACTGTAGTTATATTTGGAATCTAAAAGCAAAATATATGTGGTAGTTAGGAATTTATCTAAAGATATCTATTTGTAACTAATCTAAACTGAAGTCAAGTGATACGTCAGTTTTCCGTTTTCTATCTTTAACAAATTTTAACATAGGCTAGTAAATCAATAAATCTTTGCAACACATTCATTTTAATATTTATAGCTTCGGTTGCCATTGTATGGCTTATCGCAAATGTTTAATATTCATCTGAACTGTTGAAATTTCATTTATGGATGTTTTGTGGCGCGGAATTTATAATTAATTTAGAAAATGTCTATAAATTACGTTAATACATATATTTCACTTCACTTAAGCTATACACACTCGTTGCAGGGGCTATCATTTAACTGTGATTGTAGTGTATTACCAGATTTACGTATCCTATATTAATTATTTCTCGCTACAAGCATACAACAGAAATATACCTACCTATCTCACTCTCTATATTGTCTATTTTTAATCTAGTCTATCTTATTTATAATCAATTTTTCTGCATTTTAACTATATTTACAAACATTTACTTATTTCCACTCCATTCTCCAAAACCAGAATGTCGTCAATTTCGACAACTTTCATGGCTAAGGAAAACTTGAAGCTCTAGCAGTTCCAGGGGCACAAAGACGATTTGTAATTCGCTACGACTACGAATGCTCTGCGTGACTATGATTCCATTATGAATTAGCTCGACGAGCTTCTCATTTTGAAGGAGACAATTCGCGCTCAGACAGCCGAAATTGAGCGGTTGAACGCTGAAAACAACGATTACAGCTTAAAAATTACCACTTTAGTTCGGGAAAGAGATGACGCGTTATTCGGCGCTCAAATTACTGAATAACAAGTTGCTGAGCAAAAGATAATGATCGCAAAACTCCTCCACGCGGTTAAAACAGCAACTACTTCAAATAATAATTAAGATAACAACGGATACGGAAGTTTATTCCACGAATTCAAAATCCCACACAACTTCAGTAAAAAAACTGCTATCGGATTTATGGGCAGATTCGAACGCATGAAAGGAGACAATGAAGAATGCGGAAAATGCTGCGGAGAATTCGGACAACAAAACAACTACGTAGAAGGCGGAGATAACGAAGGAGACGGAGTCAGCGCAGACACCAGCGGACCCAGAATCAAAACACTTGAAACACGCATTGAAAGCATCATTCTCGAAAAAGACGGTATCACCGCACTCCTGACCAAACGCATCTCAAACCTTCAAGCTAGCCTCAGCAGAATGAGATAAACACTCAACACAAGACTGGAACAAACAGAAATACAACTCAACGAAAACACAAAACAACTCATCATGGCCACTAAGCTAAAAACTGAAAGCGATACCAGATGCCTCAAACTCGAATCAGATATTGGCCTATTGGCAGCCAAAGGAGCTACCGCAGCACAAAAAGCAAGAGACAGTGCAAAAGAAGCTATCAGAGGCGCACGCAGAGAAATAAAAGTATTCGAACTCAACAGAGAAAGGGAAATTCAAAAACAAAGAATCGATGCTGATAGAGCTCATGTAACTGAAATTCGAAAATTGAAATCGGATATGATAGGAAAAGACCGTAGAATTTAAGAAGCTGAAGCTGAAACCCTCCGAGCAAGAGAAAGAATCGGCAGACTTGAAAATAGACTCAGAGATCTTGCTGATGAAAACGCATTAGTCAGACAAGCCCTCAAAGAAAGACTTGATATGTGAATGGAAATATTTTAATATAAATTTATAAATGTAAATAATTGTGACAAATGAAATCAGAATCCTCCGTAGCCTTCTTCATCATCTTCGTCATTTCCTTAAGTTTTGTAGTTCATGTCTTGGGTTTATTGAGTGAATTTTTGTTATTAATTCATTCCTTCTTCCTCCCAATCTTCGTACTATTATTGTTTATACTGAGTAGCTCCAAATTGACTTTCTCTAGCTTTTGTTTCTTCAACAAGTTTTTCAGCCACCTAAGTCTCCCCTATTATGCTTATACAACGTCTAGGAACTGTTACTTTTTTCTCAGCTAACTACACTTCAATAAGCTTACCATCTTCGCCTACCTATCTTAAAAAGATTCCTTCTCTTCCTAAGTAATTTGGATCAGTAAGCTTAACACTTGCGCCTTATAGCATTTAAGCTTAACTTCTTTTATTTTTACTAATAATCGGTCCTCCTTCAACACAAATAACGTTTTTGGCAAGAACTGCTTAGATACCGACATCATCACCTGAAGATATTTAAATAAATAGACACGACCCAGTTTATTGAGATGAAATCTAAACAACTTTACCACGAGTTTGAGAATCTTTAATTCTAATAGTTGAAGATAAAGATACTGATTAAGGTGGATTGGATCCGTCTTGAACAATAGGAATTCTCTTTTTGTTGAAAACTGGTTGAAGTTCGGAAAGTGCCTGATTTACTACTCTGTTTTCAGTAGTTACTATTCTGGCTGATTTGTACAGCAAAAATGTGACCACTCCATCCATTCCAGAATTAAGTTTAACTAACTAGTTCTTTTAGAATAATTTTTCGTCAGCGATAACTTCATCTAGGGAAATGCAAGTGTCTGACGATATGATTACATCATCTCCTGTTATCTTATAGGAACGATCAATATATTCTTCAACAACATCAGCTCTAAGTTCAAGGTATATTTTGTCATTTTCTTCAACTAGATCGATGACGCGGCCAGTTAATCCGTAAAATTGTTCGGAAATGACTTTTACGTGTGATGAACGGGGGATGTGTTTCATAAGTTGGAATCGTTCCACTTAAATAACTTGGTTGTTATATTCTGGGTAAACTGCTTTGGTGATTAGAACGTCGTAGAGAAAGTCTTAGTTAAGTTCACGTACTATACCCAATGAACCTTGAAGATTTTTCCCGCTTTCAAGAAAGTCTTTAATGATGACTTAGTCATCCAATAAGAGTGGTTTCAGTTGTGTGTTCAACTAAACTGCTTGGAAGTCGTTAGTTCTCCCGCTCAAAAACAGTTAATTGATTTATGCTTGATCCACATTCTTAATTGTGAGTAAGTTTTCATAAGCAACCTGAAGCACCAAAAGCCCTTGGTAATAAGTCCCTGATTCAAACGCAAGTTCTTGATTGAATGACTCTTCTGCTCCCAATTCCCTGTATTCTTCCAAAGCAATTCTATGTGGGTTTGTTTTCTCTTTTGAGTTCAAGCTTCTATACGGAGTTAGTGTTAAAACGCTGGCAGTCGCGGTTTTTTGGTTAGTTTTTAAGACTCTGCATAACTTATTCTTGAACGTGGCTCCAATTCCGGCTCTTTTGATTAAAAAGTACTAATCTGGTTTTATATCCATTTCAGATTCACGTTTCTTAATAAAGACTTACATTTACTCATCTTGACGGTCTAATTGATGGATTTCCTTAAGTATTTGAACACGCTTTGTATGCGGCTGACGATTGTACTTACGCACGAAAGGCATAACATATGACTTAAATAGACCATTACCTGCAAGACGCTCAGCGTCAATTGGATCATGAGATTCTATGTAAAGACCTTCTGGGTCGTTGGGTGCATAAGTGACTGATATAACATTGTAAGATAGAGTTGAGAGCTTCTACTATACTTTGTAATTCTGTTTAGCCAAAAACTAAGTCATATGCATGCAGCATTTCAAGCCTTGCCCACGGCGCAAAGGAATTCTGTACAAATCAGGATCCTTATCATCAACTGCTGTTGTTATTATTTCTTCTTCCGCAAACTTATCACGGATCTACTGCATTTTTAACTACTCGCGTTCCTTTTTCTGCTCATTTTGTTTGTCTAACTCTGCTTCTATCTCACGCCTTGATTTTACTGGACGCTGCTCCAAATCGTCATCATCATCTGCTATAAACGAATCAGCGACATCATCTTCATAATCTTCTTCTTCTGTTAGCAAAGATTAATCGTCAACGTCCTCAGACGAAGGTTCTGGTTAATATTTTTTGGACATGATATTGTGAAGCGGATGATTTTTACTCATATCTTATCTTTTTAAATTAGTTGTCACTAACTTCAATTTTTACATTTAAAAATATTTAAAATGGTATGCAGACTCTCGAAGATAGTACTCACCACAAAACTCGGTTAAAGTACTCGGTCACTTAATGTCTTCAAAATTAGACTATTAACGAAAAGTGATGAACGATATTGGATTACACACTATTCCAAAACACAAAACTTAATATGTCACTATAATCAAAGTGTTAAGATTTGAATTTTAATATAACTTATTTTAATCATTAACCAGTAATATCAAGCGATAGAATAGAATCACGCATTTCAATATATAAGATTTGGTATTCTCATCTCAGTTAATGTCTTTCAGTTTTCGGTTAATGAACTATTTTAGATCTAAACCTCTCACTTATAGTACCAAGTATCTCAAAAGACATTAAGTGATTCTAAGATAGGTCATTAAGTGAGTTTGGGGGTGAGTACTATCTTCGAGAGTCTGCAGTATATAATGATGAAACACATTTAATATCATTTAATTTTAATAAACTGTATTTGAATGCAGAATGATCATATGTAGAATGATCAGATCCACGTAGAACATTGGCCTTGCTAACATAGAATAAAGCTAATGTTTTATTTTTCGCTTTCATATCAGCTTCTGTTATACTCATTCAACTTAGAATTTAAACCTTGAAAACTATTATTTGAACTACATATCAAATATAATATTGTTAGACGACATTTATTTTCAGCTGTTACTTCACAATATTAATGATATTATTTAGTCCCAATGATTGGAGCGTTTTTAATTCATATATTGTTTTTATTATTTATTTGACTAAATCCCACTTCATCCTCTTCACAAATGGCTCAACAGCTTCCATCTCCTGTAGCATACTTTTCAAATCGTCATGGTTCTGAATAGAAGTAAATGTCCATGCATTCCGATATATCTAGTGTTCTTCCAAACGAATTGTTTTAGATGTAAAGTTAGAACTTTTCAGCTTCTTCAGCATTTCCAACTTGCACGTCTCTTCCTCGAACAGGTCGCTTGTAAAAAGAACTTAAACTACCATTATTTGTCAATTTTCAACCTTTTGGTGAATAGTGTGAGTTAGTTGAGCGAGCTCCTGTTCGTTGTAAGCGTTGCAAGGCATATCTCAATAAATTCAATAAACTATTGCCGACTGAGTATACTTGTTGTATTTGTGGTAGAGTCAACGAGCTCCCAGATCATTTCAAACAAGAAGTTGATGGCTAACTTGGAATGCTGAAAGCTGGTGCTCAAGTTCCTGAGCTGCAACACAACTAAGTTGAGTACGTGGTAGAAGATTTGCAGTATTTACCAGCCTCAGTTGATCAAGCTGGTTTACAAAAGGATCTTTTATCTCCAGCTGAAGTTTCTCATGTGCAAGCCAACGTTTATTCCTATCCGACTGTGAAGCAATCCATTCCAGTTCAGCCGAATAGAATTTATGAGTCTGGAAAGAATATTCAGATTCCAACTTCTAAGCGTATGGACGAGAAGCAGTTGCCAGTTGAGTTTAATTTTGAGAATATTCAGAACTCAGTCTAAAAAATTGATTTCAAGCTCAGGTTCATGTAGATCGTGATAATCCCAGTTACTTTCAACACCGTGTACCAGGGTGTGTTATAAGAGGCCATTTTTATAATTTAGTAGAACGTGGAGGCCGGTGCTCAGATAATTCCGGTATTTTACGTGAATAGTGCGATTGTGTTCGATAAAAACATGACCATGTACGAGTTGGTGATGGATCCGTAAACTGGTGAGGCGATGCTTCCATTGCCTGCTGATTAGTTGATTTACAATCCCGAGCACACTCAGAAGATATTGAAGTTGTTTTACAGCATGAGCAAGCTCTTCGAGTCGTAGGTATTCAAATTGGGCGAGGTCCTTGCTGGCTGCGTATCCTCTTTGCAAAGAATTGGTGGTCAAATTACTCTTATTTTGTCCGAGCGGATTAATTCTGGCCTTGGTAAGTCGCTTCCTGACGACAGGAGGAGTTACGAGCTTACTAACTCAACAAATTTGTAAACGTGTACAGAGAAGGAGCTTTTTAACTACGACAGCTTCTTCACGCGCTTAGCCGAAGAGGCAGCTGCTCACAACGTGGCCGTTAACGTAATTGCTTTGCCGTTCAACTATTGCAATTTATCTTTGACGTAATTGGCTCCGTTGTGTGTGAAAACTTCCGGGACGATGCTTTATAATAAACCTGCTTATTACGTTTAAAACATTCAGAAAACTGGTAACGCCTTGTTCATATCAAATTCGTTAGCTTATATATTGTAAGTGCAAGCTTTGCATGTGACGTCAACAATAAGGTCCAGTTAGGGGGTGAATCTGAACGTATTCGAGGACCAAATCAAATTGAATCAGCAATTTTCAACGAAGGACGAATTTTACGGATCGTTTTAAAAGATTTCGGACGTAGAATTCAGTTTCGGGTAATTGCTGAATAAGCAAACTGTTTCGGTCGGATTCTCAATAAACCAAATTGAAACCGAATCTGCTTATATACAATTAGCAGTTCTCTACACGAACAGGACTGGAAAGAGAATCGTGAGAATCAACACCGTTCAGTTCAAAGTTGATAATCAGCCAGCGAGCGTGTTCAACTCATCAAATACTTTTGGTATCATAAGTTATTTTATGAGAAAAAGCAGTATGAATTATTTACAAGCTCAAGAGATTGTTAACGTACAATTATAGAATATAACCAAAAAACCAGTTTGCAGCCAAAATATGCAGTCCAGCTTCAACGAAACACAAAAAGACAAACGCTTAATTGTTGAAGAAGACAACAGAACAGGAAACCTGAGCGAAAAAGACATCAAAGAACTACTCGGACAAATACATGGCAATTCCGTACAAAACGATGGACAACAAAAATTACAAGCTCAATACGAAGGATTCAAAGCACTGTACGAATAATTCGTCGGAATCATGGCCGCATTCAAAACAGAATGCGGACAAAAAGGACAAAGCCGCTTATTAGTGCCCCAAACACTACAATTACTCCCACTTTACATATCCGCATGCGCTAGAACTGCGATCTTCCACCCACACAGATAAAAACTCGAAGGAGGTGCATTCACCGCCGACCAAAGAACAGCAGAAGCCATGTTCTACATGCAAGCCCCAGTTCTGGACGCATCGGTCGCACTCTACAATAATATCTACAACCTGAGCGATATGATCGAAAAACAAACTCAAGGACTTCCATGCGCATATTAATGCAACTCAATGTGGCTCAAAGATACATACAAGACCGTTTACGCCATTTGCAGCCCACTTGGATTCTATGTTATAGTTGGAAAGAACACCCCTATTGAAATCCTCAAAGAGTTGTTCGGAGCTGAAATTAATAGTTACGATGATGTAAAATTAATTGAAAGCACTAACAGCCTTTATCATCCACAATGCGATAAAATATTGAAAGAAATGAAGAAATTACACGGCTACAGAGGTAGCTTCTATATCACAACTGCTGAAAGCGTACTTGAAGAATAAGCCAAATGGAGCCTCGTTGAAGACGCCATGTAAAAGGATAAAAGCTATTACGACTTTTTAGGACAAATATAGATGGACGTGGCCGCTAAGTGATACCAATTTCATCCAATATTGAAACATTTTAATCATGATCTTAATATTATTAAAGTTATAAAGCTAAACAAACATAACATTTTGAGGTATTCATTTATGTTATGTTATTATTTGATACTAGTAATAAATACTATGATTACTGAAATATATTAGATTGTAGAAAGAATATAGATGAAAGAATATAAATTTGTATTTAATGCTATATATTGATTGATTGAGAGTTTAAAGATACTATTGAATAATTTGTTAATATATGCTACAAATGTCTCTAACTTACTGTATTAGTCAGTATATTTAATAATTTTAACATTTAAAGATATTATAAGATTTGACATTTGATGATAATAAATTTGTATACTGTATTATAAAAGTATTGAAGGTGTATAATATAACACACTTCTAAGTATATTGAAAAATGATGCCTTTTTATTTATTTACTATAACATAAGTATAACAAAATTATGGTTTATCCCGTTAGTACTGTAGTTATAATCATGAATAATTTTCATATAAATTTAGATACAATATATCATTTCTTCACAAATAATTTGTAGTATTATCCTCATAGTACATCATATTTATAAACTCCCACCTCCAGATTCCCAACTAGATTTCGTGCTACTTACATCGTCACCAACTGCGTTTTAATAGGATTTGCGCTAGGTCTTGTAGTCATTTTAGAATATTTTCGTGCAATCACATAAGATTACTCCATTTTAGGATTTACTTGGTAGTGGTACGTTACAATCACTGACCTAACTTCCATTAAATTAGTGTATTTCTCGTTTGTAGAAGATAGTTCCGCTGAATTCGCGTGTTATTTTCACAGTTAAGTAGCGTTAAATCAGATTTCTTGTTCTGGATTGTAAGTAAATCAACAAACCTCAATAACCAGAAAGAAATAGAATAATAGCGTTTGATCTTAGGAAAATGGAGGTCGATAGTGTCGAGCGCCTGTTCAATCTTTACGGTGAATCTTAAATTCAATACGATGATAGAAGTTTCGAGCAGAGCTTCGAGTACTTGGAGCGGAAAGCTGCTTCATACCCTTCCAACGTCCAGGAACCTTAACAAGCAGTTGAGCCTTAGCCCCTTCATGTTCAATAGAGTCAACCGAATCAGAATATATTCTAACAATCAAGAGTGTAGAATATATAAAAGGAGAAATCGTCTCCCGTTTCAATTCTGAACCACTTCGAGCCTGTTTTAGAGATAGAGGTGGAAACGAAGCCTCTTAACTCTCCGAAGGCCTCGAATCCCCAGCTTTCCAGAACGATAAATTCGCTGAAGGACCTTAACGAAACGACTTAAAATAACTACGTGTCCCAGATTCGGACCCTCGAGCGCCAGTTCGAGGAGCTGCGGAAGGAAAAAATGATCGTTGAAAAGGGGAAGAACAAATTAATTGAAGAAAACGAAAACATGAAAAACGAAATCGCGGATCTGAACAACTCTCTCAAAACGAGACAAAACAGAATCACAAAACTCGAAAACCAGATAAAAAGCATCGGAGGAGTGGAAATAAAACAAGAAAATGAAGAACTAAAAGTACAAAACAGCTAACTTGTAAGTGAAGTGGAAAAACTCAAATCGTAATTACAAGCGGCAGAAAAAAGAGTACACAAACTCATGAACTCATCACAAGAACTCAGAAACCAAATGAAAATGATGGCAGAAGTCATATGAATATAAAGTGAGAAAGAGTATAATAATAAGAAGACATCACTCCGTAAATTACGTCTATACTAGAGTATAATAATATATGTATGTATCTTTGAGATTGTACAATTGCTTCACTCATATAGATATAATACATTTTTGTTTGTACGAAGTATGTACTAAATACGAACACGTATTGGTCATGTTGTTAACATAGAGTAACAATTTTAATACTAGAAATAAATAAAGACAATTCTAAGATAATATTACAAAGAATAAAAATGTGGTTAAAATTTGTGAATTATACTATTGATTGATTGAATTTAAAGATAATTATTAAAAAGTTGTGAAGACACTGTTTCGCGTTATTTATTAAACTTGTTAGTCAGTATATTAAATAATTTATTAGTGGATTTTAAGATTTGAATAATTGTATGTTTTATTATTAAAGTATTGAATAGGTTAAATCATTCATTGCGTCTAAGTATATTGAAGAGCAAAAGTTAATTAAAAATACTTTATATTTATTTAATACGGTATAATAAAATAGTAGGTAACAGTTGTTAAACATATGACTAGTATATATGACTATAAATAATTTTTATATAAGTAAAGATACAATATATAATTTGTATCAATACTTCACCCACAAATAATTTGAAATACATTACAAATCACTAGATATTCAGCATAGTTATAAACTCCCACCTCCAGATGCCCAAGATATTTTCTTAATAATTCAAAGATTAGCTGTACCACTACGTCCGTTCAGACAAACGGACACACAAGAAGCAAAACGTCTCAAGCGACAAGAGCCGCGAACAGAAGACCCAGTACCACAAGTGGAGCCAGAGCGAGGAAGTAAAGCTCGCACAGCTTATTTCGCAGTTCTCCACCGACTGGGACCTGCTCCACTGCCAATACTTCAGAAACCTGTCCATCATCCAGCTCAAGAACAAGTACCGCGAGCTCACCTGCGAGTACAACCTGTACCTGAATAGTCAAAGATTGCAGAAGGAAAACGAATCGTCCAACAATCTCTCCGAGACGAAAGAGCTAGCAAGCCAGCTACAGAGACTATTTAATTTTGAGTGAACAGCATGTATGAAATTAAATCTACCAAAATTCTTTTCGTGTTAGTAAATTAAAATAATATATACATAGTTATGGCATCTAATAGAGAGCTATACAAACAAAGTCCATTGCACATGTTAGTAAATAAACATGAATAACAATTTTCAATCAATCAAAATTGTAAATATGATAGTATACACAAAATTTCAGTTATAATTAAGATGCATAAGTTAAATATTAAGTATTATATACATAATTTAATGTACAAAGTACCAATACGAATTGTAACATGCTATATCGTGTAATTTATCGTTAGCTCCATTCTGTAAATATTCAATCAATCAAAATTAATTTAAGATTTTCCTATTACACTCAGATCAAATAACGTTGAACTAAAAATCAATACAAAAGTTGAAATAGTATCATCAAAACATATCAAAGTGCTTACGAACACTGCGTTATTATCGGTTTAATTGGTTGTTCAGTTCGCTTCACACAACACAGCTATATTAATCAGGGATCAACTGTGATGATCACCGAAAAAGGCCAGTATAGACATAAAGCATTATATTTATATACAAAGCTCGAAATTATGATTATAATTATGCAAATCTCATTCAGTTGTTCTGATTATCATATTTATCAAAACTTTTGCACTTCTTTATTTATGAGATATGTTACTTATTTCTAACTCTTTTTCTTATCATTTTAATTTTCTCATTGTAATAATTTTATAATATTCTAAACCTATCAATAGCTGGCCGTTTGTTGGTATAATTGCCGATGTAGTTCGCTTCACACAATACATAGTATTTAATCATCGAAACGAACTGGCGCAATCGCGCTCACAGAAATATCATTCACTCGTTTGTCCGTTTATTTCGGATTGCTCGTTTCCCTTGAAATTTATGAGTATTATTTCTGACCCCTTTTAACTAAACACAATTTTCTCATCTTACGTTGAATCACGTTGGACCTGCGTTCTGACTCACACTGGTTCATTCAACACGATTTAAGCGCACCCACCGCGACAAGCTGGACACTTTTCCGTTTCACTTTCCCATTCTTGAGAAGACGAGCGCTTCACCTGGATTTCCACCAAGCCAAAACGCTTTCACCCCCTTTTTGGGACAGTGTGGGAGGTTTGGGCAGAGGTTCGAGTTGGACTCGATTTCGGCCGAAAAGCACATCAAAGGTTTTGGAGTGGGATTGCTAAAGTGCTGGGAATAAATGTGGCTGTAGTATTTTAAAGTAACTTCTACATTACTATTATTAACATCGATAAATTAGAATATAAGACACTAACCACAAGAATTATTAAAATATATATTATTTTTACTTGGCTATGGTAAAATAACTAGTATATATTTATATATTGCGTTTACATGTATTGTTGGATTGTTGCTGTTGAGTGAGTCATGTTATTATATAAGATTCTGCAACATCTGATTTGCTCGAATGGGAACGCTTGCATTCTTGTGTGCTTAACTCCTATTTAAGACCATTTTTGAACAAAAAGTGATGATGACTTGTATATAATTTAGAATGAAACCTATCGTAAAACATATTAGTAAATTTCTAGCTTAAAATTGATATCTGTCTTATAAATGCTTCGTATCAAAGTACCTAGTACTTATCGAAATTTGATAAAAGAAGGTAAATGGAAAAGCTGTAATCAAGAAACCGATTCACTCGTCACTGGCTGGCCAGGAGGCTCCGGAGCACGCGGTACACCTCCTCTTCCTTCTGGGCCGAGAGCTCTCCGGACGCGCCGCCCTCTCTCTTGGCGCGTTCCTGCTTCTTGGGCTTCTTGCCGAGGTGGAGGTTGAAGTCGCTCACGATCTCCCGGTACTTGTTCTTCAGCTGGAGCACGTTGAACTGCGGGAGGTACTGCCTGTTGAGGAGCTCCCAGTTCGTGGAGTAGCTGGCGATGAGCCTGCAGAGAGATATCTCTTCCTCGCGGGTCCACTTGTGGTACATGGGGTTCTTCTGGCTCTCCTGGCCCTGGGACACCCACCTGGTGCCGGTCCTCGGGGCGCTCTGGATGAAGTCGGCCACCTGCTGGGTGAACTCGAGCGTGAATGTTTTGGGCATATGATGATGTGGGAATAATTTATCAACTATAACGCTAGATAACTGCAAAGTAATAGTATACAAATTTATCTATATTATAATATTATATATATAATTTATAAAACAATCTAAATCTATCAGTACATAACTATGTTATATTAATTTATATTATTTAATAACATATCGGTGAAAATATATAAATAATTTACAAATATGTATATAGAAATATTATTGGATATGTATGCGTACAGGTAATATTTCATGGTATTAGCATTTCAAACTGACATTTAAGCATTTAAGCATATTTTAAAATAACACTGAACCTCAAATCTTGTATTAAATAGAATCCATAATTTATTATAGTGGAAATAAGAATTATAATATAAAATTTAGCGTTGTTTTAGTATATTAATGTTCATATCAAACCAGTATACAGATTGTTGAATACATAGTAAGAACAGATTTAATACATGATTTTTACAATAATTTGAAATTAAAACATTAGTATACACATAAGTAATCATAAGTATACTATATATTATCAATTATATGATTACTTTTGAATCCAAATTTTAATTTTAGGGAAATAATCTCATTATTTATCTCATTATTTATTCAAAGTAGTTTTATTAGAAATTTATTCTTTAGACTGTAAAGTTTAGAGGAATTCCTTAAAATAGTTTTACAACAAAATTTCTAAAACAATCCATTTCTCACTTGATGAGTTCTTCCCGTTGGTCTTTTTCAATTTTTTCTTCGAAGTCCAGTGTGAACGGGAATACTAAGTTGAATATGTAAAGTGAGTAGACGAAGAGGTTCTCCCACATTGTGAAGTCGAATATGGTGTACTAGCTTGCTTTTCTGAAAGAGGGCATGTTCGGGTCCTTCGCCTTCAACTTCGGGTATATAACCAGCCACGAGCAAATCGCAGTGGTGGTAAGTAAAAACATCACAATAATAAATGACACAGCCAAATCCACCTTCAAGTGGTTCAAAACCCTCTTTTTGCACCTGTCTATGACCGAGAGCACACCGTACATCACATACCCGAATAAACAACCTGCGAACCCGAGGTAGCCAATGTTGTTGTGAAAATCGCCCCACATGAGAGAACCGGACAGAACCTGCTCAGAAGCCGGAAAGAAACAGAGGAAGAACTGACAAACGGCACCAGTGACCATTCCAATACAGGCCAGGATTGAAACAGTTATATTAATAGGTTTTAAACGCCTGTGCTGGTAAAAGGCCATTGGAAAATTAACGCAAAAGCTTACTAGTTGCAAAAGGGAGTAGAAATACCAGCCGCGGTAGTTGCTCTCCTTGTCAAAACTGCCCAAATTCGAAAAAGTCTTCTCCATAATCGTGTAATGGTTCTACTTTGGATAAAGGATAATGGCCGTGAAGTAACAAAATAGAATTAAAACAAAACCGCCCAAAACGTGAACGCGCATGTGTTTAACCGAGGCAAAACGGCCAATCACGTGATTCTTAAACGAATACTTGACAGAATAATTTTACTGAGGGCTTTTAAGCTTCACATTGTCATTTAAACTTATCGTCTCAGTCGATGAAAGCAAGTTAAACCCCGAATTCAGCTTTTCTGATTAAATCGATTTCATTGAAGTGGAATGGCATGTTAAAAGTTATTATTGTGTGTTTAAAATTGAAATAGCATAATATTTTATAAGATATGATAAGTAGACAGGTTATCATATGTTGAATTAGATTTCAAATTTTTTATTGATATAATAGTTAGTTATAATAAAGTGACAAGAACTTCACAAATAAATATATTATTTAATAATATTTTATTGTGTAACTAAGTTTGGATTTGTGGATTGTCATGATTTATGAGATGAAGATGGAATGATTGAATTGAGTCTTAGTACTGATGATAAGGTTACAGTTAAGTGAGACCTTTTATTTAATAATGTTTTTCAACGTATATTAACTAATTGTGAAGAGAAATTAATAATATTAAGGTTACAGTTAAATGACTTGTATAGTTAAAAATTCTGTACTAGTATATTGTAAATTAATTAACATATAATAATAAAGTGTATGTGTATTGTAAAGAATAGATAAATAGTAAGGTGTCCCAAAACGACGGTTTTGCGGTTTTAGACCGACGGTTTCGACGGTTTTCACGACGGCTGTACATATTTGACCAACGGCGGTTTTTAACCGTTTTTTCGGATTTTTCCCTATTTTTGAGCTAAAAAATGCAATGACCTGGAATTGAACCAGCGACCAAAGGTATATCTACCTTATGTACTACCCTCTAGACTAAAATGTCACTATAGAAATATGATGTTTATCTGAAATACAAAAATATTGAAACTACTATCAATATATTTCCACAAGAGATAAAGACAAGAATAATATGATCATATTGATCATATATACGATATATGCCATTTATACAAAATTTTTCACTTTCATAAAAAATGAACTATAATCTAAATATAACTTGTATCTACCTATAAACAGTAACATATATCTAGTATATTAGTTTATATTATTAAAATATCTTATGTAATACAATATAAATGAATATATTTATGAAATAAATGGTTATCTGAATGAAGTAACAATATATATAATGCTAATTGCTGTTATAATGAATTATATTCAATTAAATGTAGTATTATTAAGTATTACTATATAATTAACATAACCGTCGAAAAACCGTATTTTGATTGACTGAGATTGAAAACCGCGATTTGTTACTATTTATTAAATAGTTATTAATTTATATAACATATTATATTCATTTAATAATTTTGTCCCAACAGATGTGTATATTATGTGGTGTTTGATACCTAGATATCGTAAAGCATCCAGAAAATAATATTTATTTATGTCATGATATTAAAATATATTAAACTGAAAATACAAATATATTTATAAATAGTTATTAATTAATAAAGCAACTGAAAAAATGTTGATAAATTATTCCCACATCATCATATGCCCAAAACATTCACGCTCGAGTTCACCCAGCAGGTGGCCGACTTCATCCAGAGCGCCCCGAGGACCGGCACCAGGTGGGTGTCCCAGGGTCAGGAGAGCCAGAATAATCCCATGTACCACAAGTGGACCCGCGAGGAAGAGATCTCTCTCTGCAGGCTCATCGCCAGCTACTCCACGAACTGGGAGCTCCTCAACAGGCAGTACCTCCCGCAGTTCAACGTGCTCCAGCTGAAGAACAAGTACCGGGAGATCGTGAGCGACTTCAACCTCCACCTCGGCAAGAAGCCCAAGAAGCAGGAGCGGGCCAGAAGAGAGGGCGGCGCGTCCGGAGAGCTCTCGGCCCAGAAGGAAGAGGAGGTGTACCGCGTGCTCCGGAGCCTCCTGGCCAGCCAGTGACGAGTGAATCGGTTTCTTGATCTCAACTTATCAGTTTACCTTCTTTAATCAAATTTCGATAAGTACTAGGTACTTTGAAATGAAACTAGTTATAAAGCTGTTAGTAATTTTAAGCAAGAAATTTACTAATATGTTTTACGATAGTTTATATTCTAAACTATATACAAGTGATCATCACTTTTTGTTCAAAAATGGTCTTAAATAGGAGTTACGCATACGAGAATGCAAGAGTTCCCATTCGAGCAAATCAGATGTCACAGAATCTTATATTCTAATTTATCGATGTTAATAATAGTAATGTGGAAGTTACTTTAAAATACCACAGCCACAGTTATTCCCAGCACTTTAGCAATCCCACTCCAAAGCCTTTGATGTGCTTTTCGGCCGAAATCGAGTCCAACTCGAACCTCTGCCCAAACCTCCCACACTGTCCCAAAAAGGGGGTGAAAGCGTTTTGGCTTGGTGAAAATCCAGGTGAAGCGCTCGTCTCTTCAAGAATGGGAAAGTGAAACGGAAAAAGTGTCCAGCTTGTCGCGGTGGGTGCGTTTAAATCGTGTTGAATGAACCAGTGTGAGTCAGAACGCAGGTCCAACGTGATTCAACGTAAGATGAGAAAATTGTGTTTAGTTAAAAGGGGTCAGAAATAATACTCATAAATTTCAAGGGAAACGAGCAATCCGAAATAAACGGACAAACGAGCGAATGATATTTCTGTGAGCGCGATTGCGCCAGTTCGTTTCGATGATTAAATACTATGTATTGTGTGAAGCGAACTACATCGCAATTATACCAACAAACGACCAGCTATTGATAGGTTTAGAATATTTTAGAATTATTACAATAAGAAAATTAAAATGATAAGAAAAGGAGTTAGAAATAAGTAACATATCTCATAAATAAAGAAGTGCAAAAAGATTTGATAAATATGATAATCAGAACAACTGAATGAGATTTGCATAATTATAATCATAGTTTCGAGCTTTGTATATAAATATAATGCATTCTGTCTGATCATCACACTTCATTTCCTTTCTCAAGATCAATCAATAGTTTATTTATTATCATAATTACTATCTATTTTTAATGTCAAAAACATTTTGAATTATGTTTAATAACTTTTGATTATGTATATAAATTGTACAAACTAAATAAATGTATGTTTTAACATTACACGTGTTTTGTGGAATGCTAAATGCTTTATCATATCAGGGATTCTGTATTAGAAAGTGTCCCAGACTTCAACGTATTCATGAATCTTTTATGTATTTACATAAACACTAATGATCACTAATGTATACTATTAATATACTGGTAAAATTTCACGAGAATACCAATGCCCTTTTTCGGTGATCATCACAGTTGATCCCTGATTAATATAGCTGTGTTGTGTGAAGCGAACTGAACAGCCAATTAAACCGATAATAGCGCAGTGTTCGTAAGCACTTTGATATGTTTTGATGATACTATTTCAACTTTTGTATTGATTTTTAGTTCAACGTTATTTGATCTGAGTGTACTCCAGAGTCAATAAATTGTTTGAAAATCTTTAAAAATTTTTGATTGATTGAATATTTACAGAATGGAGTTAACGATAAATTACAAACTATTACACGAGATAGCATGTTACAATTCGTATTGGTACTTTGTACATTAAATTATGTATATAATACTTAATATTTGTTAATATTAAACTTATGCATCTTAATTATAACTGAAATTTTGTGTATACTATCATATTTACAATTTTGATTGATTGAAAATTGTTATTCATGTTTATTTACTAATATGTGCAATGGACTTTGTTTGTATAGCTCTCTATTAGATGCCATAACTATGTATATTTTACTTTAATATACTAACACGAAAAGAATTTTGGTAGATTAAATTTCATACATGCAGTTCACTCAAAATTAAATAGTCTCTGTAGCTGGCTCGCTAGCTCTTTCGTCTCGGAGAGATTGTTGGACGATTCGTTTTCCTTCTGCAATCTTTGACTATTCAGGTACAGGTTGTACTCGCAGGTGAGCTCGCGGTACTTGTTCTTGAGCTGGATGATGGACAGGTTTCTGAAGTATTGGCAGTGGAGCAGGTCCCAGTCGGTGGAGAACTGAGAAATAAGCTGGGCGAGCTTTACTTCCTCGCTCTGGCTCCACTTGTGGTACTGGGTCTTCTGTTCGCGGCTCTTGTCACTTGAGACGTTTTGCTTCTTGTGTGTTCGTTTGTCTGAACGGACGTAGTGGTACAGCTAATCTTTGAATTATTAAGAAAATATCTTGGGCATCTGGAGGTGGGAGTTTATAACTATGCTGAATATCTAGTGATTTGTAATGTATTTCAAATTATTTGTGGGTGAAGTATTGATACAAATTATATATTGTATCTTTACTTATATAAAAATTATTTATAGTAATATATACTAGTCATATGTTTAACAACTGTTACCTACTATTTTATTATACCGTATTAAATAAATAAAAAGTATTTTTAATTATCTTTTGCTCTTCAATATACTTAGACGCAATGAATAATTTAACCTATTCAATACTTTAATAATAAAACATACAATTATTCAAATCTTAAAATCCACTAATAAATTATTTAATATACTGACTAAGAAGTTTAATAAATAACGCGAAACAGTGTCTTCACAACTTTTTAATAATTATCTTTAAATTCAATCAATCAATAGTATAATTCACAAATTTTAACCACATTTTTATTTTTTGTAATATTGTCTTAGAATTATCTTTATTTGTTACTAGTATAAATATTATTACTAATATTAAAAAGTAACATCACCAATACGTGTTCGTATTTAGTACTTCGTACAAACTAAAATGTATTAACGCTCATGTTTTCCCAAAGATTTAATGTATAAATTACGTTCATTATCATCCTTACAATCATCTTTACACAAAAGATGAATCTCAATGTTGAGTTATCTATTGATATCTATTTCTATTTTGAAATATTCTATATTATATCTATATGAGTGAAGCAATTGTATTATCACAATGATATATTATTTATAGATATATTATTATACTCTATCTCACTTTCTTATCTCATTTTCTATCTTCATATGACTTCTGCCATCATTTTCATTTGGTTTCTGAGTTCTTGTGATGAGTTCATGAGTTTGTGTACTCTTTTTTCTGCCGCTTGTAATTACGATTTGAGTTTTTCCACTTCACTTACAAGTTAGCTGTTTTGTACTTTTAGTTCTTCATTTTCTTGTTTTATTTCCACTCCTCCGATGCTTTTTATCTGGTTTTCGAGTTTTGTGATTCTGTTTTGTCTCGTTTTGAGAGAGTTGTTCAGATCCGCGATTTCGTTTTTCATGTTTTCGTTTTCTTCAATTAATTTGTTCTTCCCCTTTTCAACGATCATTTTTTCCTTCCGCAGCTCCTC
Source organism: Hexamita inflata (assembly GCA_963988835.1). Classification (NCBI taxonomy): domain Eukaryota; phylum Fornicata; order Diplomonadida; family Hexamitidae; genus Hexamita; species Hexamita inflata. The sequence goes on along the minus strand of CAXDID010000644.1, from coordinate 198,891 downwards.
GAACTGGCGCTCGAGGGTCCGAATCTGGGACACGTAGTTATTTTAAGTCGTTTCGTTAAGGTCCTTCAGCGAATTTATCGTTCTGGAAAGCTGGGGATTCGAGGCCTTCGGAGAGTTAAGAGGCTTCGTTTCCACCTCTATCTCTAAAACAGGCTCGAAGTGGTTCAGAATTGAAACGGGAGACGATTTCTCCTTTTATATATTCTACACTCTTGATTGTTAGAATATATTCTGATTCGGTTGACTCTATTGAACTTGAACGGGCTAAGGTTCAACTGCTTTTTAAGGTTCCTGGACGTTGGAAGGGTATGAAGCAGCTTTCCGCTCCAAGTACTCGAAGCTCTGCTCGAAACTTCTGTCATCGTATTAAATTTAAGGCTCGCCATACAGATTGAACAGGCGCTCGACACTATCGACCTCCATTTTCCTAAGATCAAACGCGATTATTCTATTTCTTTCTGGTTATTGAGGTTTGTTGATTTACTTACAATCCAAAACAAGAAATCTGATTTAACGCTACTTAACTGTGAAAATAACACGCGAATTCAGCGGAACTATCTTCTACAAACGAGAAATACACTAATTTAATGGAAGTTAGGTCAGTGATTGTAACGTACCACTACCAAGTAAATCCTAAAATGGAGTAATCTTATGTGATTGCACGAAAATATTCTAAAATGACTACAAGACCTAGCGCAAATCCTATAAAAACGCAGTTGGTGACGATGTAAGCAGCACAAAATCAAGTTGCTGTGGAAGCTATTGATTCGTAAATAACTCCTATAATAAAGATCCAAAGTCAGAACAAACCTCCTCGAAATTAACCCGCAACTTTTCTGAACCGGAACTAAATAAGGCCACGTTTTCACAGAAATTCACCAAGTTTGATTACGTACAATACATTTTTGAAATTGGAAGTGGAATATTTATTTATCATAAAATATTGTAGTATAATAACTAAGTTATTTATATTCAAATTATAACATATGAATAATGTGATTATTCATAAAATTTTGTGATTGCAGCATAATAACAGATATATTATTCAATAAATAGCAAGATATACAATCAAAGTACTACAGTACCTTGTTTATAGAGACCGTCACTTTTTCCGTTATAGAGACCGTCGCTGTTTACTTATAGAGCCCGCGAAAAAAAGCATTTCCTGAAATCAAATTTTTCAATATGGTCTCTATGGCTAAGTTAGACCGTAATTTGGCTTCTATAACTAAGATAGCCCTCCATTGGATTTGATTCATATTTTCTGATATAATTGAAAATTCATACCACCTCCATCCTTTTTTAATTAATGGAATATTCAGTCGACCCAAGCATTCTCTAAGAATAATCGTTTCTTCATGACTATTCAGAAATATGAAGCTGTCCGAACACTAGCTTCTGCTCCTGCTCCAGCACCATTTCCTGTTGGTTGCCGTTGTCATGATACAAAGGCCTGATGTTATAAGCAGGTAAATATCCAAGTTTCCCCTTGCTTTTAAACAGAATGTAATTTAAAAGTACCATCTGTTCTAAGAAAAATCCTGATCGAGCCAGAGAGGTAACTTTAAAGTACTTTCTCCAAGCATTTCTGTCCTAAGAGGGTAAAATAATGCTCAAAGACTCAAACTTTGAGCACAGATCTAAAATTTTAACTGTTGAACCCTAAATTGAACAACATCTACAGAAGTGCGTTGAAGAAAGAGATTGCATAACTACGGATGATCTCAGACAAGAAGCCGAACTTAAGCGTTCTTAACTTCCTTAAGACCATCCTGAGTTATCAACAAACCTGAATTAGTTGAGGGAATCGAAAGACTATTATTTCCAAATTATGAAGTGGTTCCAACAATAACATTGCTTGAGTGATATATTAAATATTAGGTTAAAATATATGCAAAATTGTTGACAATTTGATTATTTTCATAATAATACGGCCTCTAACTAAAGACAGAAAATTATCAGATTCGTTTTGGTCTTAGAGACCGCTAAAAAACGAAAGTCAAAACGGTCTCTATAACCGGGACTGTAGCGGTCTCTATAAACAAGATACAGTAGTATGTAGTTATTATAATCAAGTTAACCCAAAATTATTCTAGCTCAACAATTCATCCAGTGAATTCTTTTTAAATCGATTTTTACTCGTCATTTTTAATATATTTGTTGGTTCCACACCAACTTCCATAAATCATATTTAAAAAGGACTTTTTAAGATTCTTGTATAGATATTGTATTTGTAGTTTTGTATTATATAATGTGTATTTTAACGTAATACAAAATCACAAAGGTGTAAATTGTTTGTATTTTTATATATTATAAAACTGTTAAAACGAAACGCTGTTGTCCTCAGGCAAACAACCTGACGAAGCTATTCAGATTGAGTCTTTGAAGAGGTATGGATTATTGGGATAAGTGATAGTGCTATTAAAAATTAAGATTTGTTGATTACCATGATTTATGAGATGAAGATGGAATGATTGAATAGTACGTCTGATTACGTGATATACTCGGGTATAAAGCCAAGCCAAATCATGTATACTAACATGTCATTATTGTGATGATAATAATAAGCAATTATTTTACTGACGTTCAAATATCAAAGTCCGAACACTTTATATATGCTTATATGAGGTTCAATTAGGTCTTAACGTGAGAAATCTTACAATATCTGATTCCGAGTATTTTCTTGAATACAAACTTAGCAAACAATTTCAATAATGATTGAAACAGTTTAACCTAAGGCTCCCTTTTCTGCAGTATTTGCAGTAAATCGTCGTTTTACTGCAGAAGTAACTGCATGCAGGACGAAAAAACTCCTGCAACTGCAGTAGAAATTCTGCAGTTTTCAAGAAGCCTGCAGAATGATTGATTGATTTTAGTCATTTAGAGGCGTTTTTTCCAAAATATTTTTACAATATTTGTATAGAATACTAATATAATATACAATACTACATTTTAATACCACTTCAAAGTTCATCAAGAAAATGTTAATCATCATTATATAAAATATACGAATTATACTACGCTATTGACATTAACATGTTTAAATATACTTATATGTGATAACCATGTTCTTATAATGATTTCAAACTAAATTAAAACATATTAAAAATATATTAGCTAAGACTAAGTTAATAGATTATAAAATAAGAAACCAATAGTATTGGTAGTTTTCAAAGTATTATTCACTAACTATGTAACGAGATATGATCAATAAATAGATTTTATAATTATTTAGATTAATTTATATTCAAATAATGCTGAAGGAATGAATAATATTGGAATATTATATGGTTTCTATAAGAATACGATTATGTATGAAGGTATCTTATATTTTTATATTTTCCTATGATTTCACTCCAACATGAATGAATATTATATTCTATTATATTCTTAAGTAATAACATATGCTTTCATTTTTACTAACATGTAAAGTTATTCTAATCGTTAATATTCATATTACACATATTAATCAACGTGGTTTATGAATAAATAATATAATATTGTTTTGCAGTAGACGATTCGCCTGCAAACTACCTGCAGGCTACTGCAGCTGCAGTAAAATATTCTACTGCAGAAACAGGTCAACTTACTGCAGAAACTGCAGAAATAGTTCGATTTACTGCTGAAAAGGGAGCCTTAGTTTAACCTCTTTTTATGAATTAATTCAGAAATAGAAGACATCACACAGTAAATTATGTCTATACTGGTCATCATTTTTCTCTGATGATTATCTTTCCTTTCCTTTCTAAAACGATGATCAATAAAATTAATTCAGAAATATATGGTGTTAATATAAAATGATTCACATAACTGTAACCTTATCATCAGTACTAAGGCTCAATTGGTGTTAATAATGGTGTTAATATATATGTTTATTGTTTACAGCGCTGAGCTCATTCAAAACAATTAAGACATTTTACACAATTTCGTACATTTAAATATTAAATTTTTAAATTAAAAGTGAAATTATTTCACCACACCACTTAAATGCTATTTATAGCTATATTTTCAGGAACTAATTACAAACTACTATACTACGCTTAAGTTGTATAGTTATACACAAATAATCGCCTGTGCGTAAACCAGCTAATCACGAATTACCAACAATTACAATATTGCGAAAAAGTCGATCGTTTGTCCTCTAAAATAGTAATCGAGAACATAACGCACGTTTAGCAATCTCAAATGCACTACGCTCTATACGCGACAAAAGTTCAAAGTACTGTAATAAATTTCGCTTTCAGTCACTCGAGTCTTTCTTCGTTCGCTTTGTTTGGATTGAGTCAAGAGCTGGTAATAGATAACTCTAATCTATCCGTGAAGATCCCGCATTAATCAGCGTAGTCCGCGTTGATCTGCTTCACCTGCGATGCAGTTGTGTAAAAGTCGCTGTTGTCTTTCGCGTGCTCTGGGTTCAACGTGTCTGGCGTGGTGCTGTATCCGTTTAAATATTTAACTTTGAGCTAAACCTTCGTCCAGAGCAGACTGAACGGATCTTTGAATTGTGGTGGTCTTTTGTTGGTTTCCAGCTCCTTGATCATTTCAATCACAAACTGTTAAATCTAAAGTTATTTGAGCAACGGAGGTTTTATATCGGCTACATCCGAACTATCCATTTTATCCATCGCGAGTTCCAGTTTGTGCTCGAATTCGAATAATAATGTCAAAGTCGGCTCTCTATCTGAAACTGGGTCGTTTTTACTTAGCTGCGATTTGTGCGTGAATTCATACAACTCCTTCGGCCTGTGCGAATCGGCCCTTGAATTTGGCCACGTGTTCGAGAACAGCCTGGTGTGTAATTCCGGCTTTGTTTTCGACGGCTAAAAGTGTGTTTGTCTTACAGGTACTCTATTCCAAAGCTCTTGTGTAGACATCCTCCAAAATCTGAATTAGGTCCTAAGCAACGATAAGACACTGAATGACTTCACTCTGGAAAATAGAATTCTAAATAATATCAGCAGACTCACGGGCGAGCTGGACATTCCCGGAATCCACCAAACAGCCACCAGTTTATCAGATTAGTTCGCTAGCCTCAAATAAACCGTGTTGAGCCAAAACGCACTCATCGACCAGAACCAGAAAACGATTATCGATCCCGTTCTGAATTTGGTGAACTTAACCGTGCTGAACTTAACCGCCCAAAACGCGTTTATAGATAACGTTTACACCAAGGCGGAACTGGATAACCAAGTCCAAATGAATATGAACACACTCAGAAACTCGCTCAAATCCAGAGGAGTTGGCGAAGTAACGCAATCGTTCGTTTACAAGGGAGATCAATATGTTCATCAGCACTAGACTTACGTGTTGTGCACTGGAGCAGCCACGTAAGGAGTCTATCCGAATCTTTACGCGATGGGTCTAACAAATATTCCAAACATGAACGATTCATATTTAAAAGGAACCGCTAATTAAGCTTAGAGTAACGATCAAAATTACTATAATGCAAATTACATTACTTTAACAGTTGATTAACTGCCAGCACACACGCATACATCAAGGGGTTATTCCGATACAGCTGGATACGGCGGGTGGGAAATAACTGGCGAAGGAACACCATATGATTACGCAACTTCTTCGACTGGTGGAGGATAATCGGTGAACATTGAACCAAGGCACAAAGTTGTATATTATTATATTACAGTTGACTGACAATTATATTTTATTCAATATTGATAATATCTTGTATGGGCCATACATTTTAGAAAATTTGGAAATAACAGTATGGTGAGCGATTGCGCCAAACCTTATTAAAATCCGCGCGTTTCAGCGCATAATCACTGATGGCTCGCCCATATTGAAGTGAAAATAATTTGTTCATTTTTTCTAAGCATTTTGAAAATCCGAAGCATTTTCATTTCATTGCGCTCATGTGATTTTTGAATTAATAATAATGAAAACTACCACTTCAGTAACCCAAAAGTTAGTATTTAACCACACCACTGAAATGACTGATTTTGGTTTCTGCATCATTCTATGACGTGTGCAATGCCTTTGAAAGCCACAAAGCCCTCATCAGATAAAACGCCAAATTTAACGAAACAACGCCATTAAAATATTAAACTCAGTAAATATACTAATAAAATACTAAATATTCGCCTACGTCATTTAATCAATCGAAACTATCAGCCTGCTAAAATAACTTCAGAACCAAACATAATATAGTTACTTTGCAATGGACACAGAATAATAACTTAATCGTTTTTGGTCCAAGTAGCTGATGAGATTTCGAGTAGATTCAATGTTCTTAAATCAATACAAAAATAATAATACAAGTAGTACAAAACTGTGGACAAAAGGCTCTCAAATATCTGCTAAAATATTAATTCGCCAAAATTACAAAAATACAATTTAGACAGACCAACTTTATGATATCAGTGAGTACAAAAATTCATGTTACTAACACTTAGTATTCCAACAATACAAATAATATATTGTTTCAATATTTTATTTAATTCATTGTTGAAAGAAATTATAACTGATTTTCAATTTTAATTCATAACTTCTAATTTTGCAGTGATGTTATTATATCTTGTTATACTAGTTAAATAATACATCAGAATATATATCATATGAATATATTTTGAAATAGCTCATTTGAGATAACTTTATAATAACGATCAATTATTGAGCCATACTGAAGGTTTATAATATTATTCACTGAATTAATTCCATATTATACTGGTATTACTAGTTTCATATTATTTACTCTAAATATTAATATAAATGTAAAAATATACTTGAAGTGGAAGAGAAATTTTTAACGACACATAAAAATTTATGAGTATTTTTTCTGCGTATATAATGTTATAAATTAGTTATAAGAAGTATGAATTTAGTACATTTAGAATGAACATTAGCATAAAATTTGATTGAACCTCATCAATATATTTGACATATACTGAATGTATCTAATTTAATCAAATATTATATTTATATTATACAATACTATTGTATATATTTTATATCACTTATGATATTAAATGTCATATTTATTTCTCAAATAAAACAATCAAAATTATATAATATATAATTATATAAACTAAACCAGTACAAAACTGAATCAACTAATTGTTATAATATAGTAACTATTTAATGTAGTTGCGTAATATTTTTATATTTTGTATGTTCGTAGTAGGCTAGAATATAAGTAAATATAAGTATACAAAATTTTAAATATTGTGAAGTGGTTGAAGTAATAATATTGGAAATTTTAACTATTAATGTAGAAAGTACTGGCAATAATTAGTATATTACATCCAGCACTGCACTAGTCATAACAATTTAATAATTTACTATAGCATATGAAAATTTTCAGCTGTAGTGAACTAATTGGTATAAAGTATTACATAAATATATTAGTATATATGCATATATACATTATATTAAATATTAGATATCATAATTTTTCAAGCTACTCTGAATCATGTACAGTGATACTTACTATAAGTGAAATATTTATCTTAATATTAAATGTTAAATTTAATATATTCAATATATAATTACTACAATCCCTTACTTTGGACTCGTACTTGTGACTGGTCCAGTTATATTATCTATTTCAATATTTGGAAATATTTAATCACCAATAAACTTAAAACTAAAATTAAATATTTAAATTAATTTCTTGATATAGCTTTGATATATAAATGCTAGGTGGACAAATATAATTATTTTTTGATTTAATACAAAATATTTTCAAATATACAAAAATTATTCTGTTGGGTATCACTCACAGTATTTAAAAGCGCCTATAATATTAATAATTTATATTGTATCCACAATATAGTATATCGTCCTCAGCTAATCTGTGCAGTAGTTTAATTCATAAAAAGTGATAAATTATAAATATCATTTTCAAATCTAAAATCAACTCAGATATGGAGGTGAAAACATTATATATTATCAATACATATAATCACTAATAATGATATTAAATAGTTTCGCTATGACATCTTTCTTAACGAAAAAAATAGTAAACGCTCACCCTACTGAAATAACACTATTTATAGTTTCATTAAATTCTTATTGTAAAACTAGTATTTCATCAAATAATAACAATGCGATATTGATGATTGTAATTCTATAGCGTTTCTTTTTAATAAGATTTAAAATTTCATTGAATCTTGTGATTGCATATTTACTAACTTTCCTATTGATAAGTTTTTAATAATGATATTTATGATATTTTACGATAACATCCACTCCCATTCTAAAGAGAATGTTGCTTTTCAGCCTTGTATTTCCCAGTCGGCTATTTCAGGTGGTGGGCGCCACTGCCGTTCTGCGCTCTCAGTTTTCCCAGCAGGACGCGCAGGTGTGCGTGCGCGCGCTGCAGATGAGCAGCCAGCAGCTCGTTTACTGCGAGAAGTCCGAGTTGCTCTCTGCGCGGACGCTCTCTTTGAACCTGTCCGCCGCCCCTCCGTCTTCGGCGCACTACTCCATGTACACGAGCAAGGTCCAGGACCTGGTCGCGAATTTCACGTTTTCGCACCAAAATCTTCCTTCGTTCTCTCTGTTCGGCGTCAGTACCCAAATCACCATCCTGGACTCGAACCTGGTCGTGGAGATCTAGAACGCGGCGGCCCAGGCCAGCTTGGTTTGCTTCAGCTGCGACGTGAGCCTGCTGACTTCCTCTTTGACGTTTTCCTGCTCCGCGTTCAACGTGTCCGGCGTGGTCATGAGCCCGGTCTCCAGCTTCGTGATGAACAGAACCAGCTTCCAGGGCCGCCTGCTCGGAAGCGCGTTTTCGGGCGGCTTGGTTCTGAATGTGTCCAACTAGGCCGTCCAGATCGAGCAGTGCGAAATCAACAGCTACCTGGGCGGCACCTGCGGGTATTTCGCCGGTATAGTTCTTGAAGCCAGCTCGGTCACCGTAACCACGACCAAGATGTGCTCCAGCTCCAGCGCCGTGGCCGGAAGCGGAACGAACATTCTCACGCTGGCAGGCGCGTTCGAGATGAGGTGCGACCTGTGCGCCGCGCTTTTCTACGTGTACGGGCTGTGCGCCGACCAGCTCCAGTTCGGCGAGACCAAGGACCGAAACATCTCCTGCGTGGCCGGCTTCGTGTTCGACGGAGACAGGTGTGCGTGCGGAGAAGGATAAGTCTTGAACGGAAGCGCGTGCGTCGACGTGCTCCAGATCACCAGCCAGATGATCCAGAAGCAGAGCGAACTCGAGCTGGCCGCGGGTCCGATCGACCAGCGAATATTCAACAACATCTCGGCCCTGAACGCGAACATCACCACCAACCTCACCGCCCGTCAACGTGACGCTGGACTCGATCACGAGCCAGTTCGCCCAGTTCAGGCAAACTGTGATATATCAGATATAATCAATTATTCATGTTAATTTTCAATAGTACATTGTATGAATAATAATATATGTATCATATGAAGTGAAAATATGTAGATGTAATATTTATATAAATATAAGTATGATAACTTAGTTGTATCTCAATTAATATACTACATTACCTCGAATGCAGACCCCCACCCCTATTCACTTACAGACCCCACAAGTGCTCAGTTACAGACCCCATCAATATTTATAAATAAAAGGGTGTATAAGTGAACTTTATTTGGGGTAGCTGAAATGGTTCGATATTTATTATTGATTAAATAATATTGATTCTAACGTGTTTTAAAATGGAAAATCAAATCTGATATAAAATATGAGCCATAATCAGCCAGATTTACTCTCACTTATAGACCCCTTGAATTATTTTGAGAAATCAGGAGGGGTAGTAGATTGATAGAAAAGTTTTGTTCATTTGCATTTATAAAATATTTATTCCACTCCAAAGCCTTTGATGTGCTTTTCGGCCGAAATCGAGTCCAACTCGAACCTCTGCCCAAACCTCCCACACTGTCCCAAAAAGGGGGTGAAAGCGTTTTGGCTTGGTGGAAATCCAGGTGAAGCGCTCGTCTCTTCAAGAATGGGAAAGTGAAACGGAAAAGTGTCCAGCTTGTCGCGGTGGGTGCGCTTAAATCGTGTTGAATGAACCAGTGTGAGTCAGAACGCAGGTCCAACGTGATTCAACGTAAGATGAGAAAATTGTGTTTAGTTAAAAGGGGTCAGAAATAATACTCATAAATTTCAAGGGAAACGAGCAATCCGAAATAAACGGACAAACGAGCGAATGATATTTCTGTGAGCGCGATTGCGCCAGTTCGTTTCGATGATTAAATACTATGTATTGTGTGAAGCGAACTACATCGCAATTATACCAACAAACGACCAGCTATTGATAGGTTTAGAATATTTTAGAATTATTACAATAAGAAAATTAAAATGATAAGAAAAGGAGTTAGAAATAAGTAACATATCTCATAAATAAAGAAGTGCAAAAAGATTTGATAAATATGATAATCAGAACAACTGAATGAGATTTGCATAATTATTATCATAGTTTCGAGCTTTGTATATAAATATAATGCTTTATGTCTATACTGGCCCTTTTTCGCTGATCATCACACTTCTTTTCCTTTCTCAAGATCAATCAATAGTTTATTTATTATCATAATTACTATCTATTTTTAATGTCAAAAACATTTTGAATTATGTTTAATAACTTTTGATTATGTATATAAATTGTACAAACTAAATAAATGTATGTTTTAACATTACACGTGTTTTGTGGAATGCTAAATGCTTTATCATATCAGGGATTCTGTATTAGAAAGTGTCCCAGACTTCAACGTATTCATGAATCTTTTATGTATTTACATAAACACTAATGATCACTAATGTATACTATTAATATACTGGTAAAATTTCACGAGAATACCATTCAATATAATTTTTCATAGATTTTATTTAATACAAGATTTGAGGTTCAGTGTTGTATAAATTATCAGTAGAAATGAGTTGATGAGATTATAGTTAGCAGTGCACCAGAAACGGAAATACAGGAATGAGTATCATACCTGTACATATCTTCTTCATTATTTTTTAACACACATGTGTAGTAATTACAATTTCCAGTTTGTCCCATCTACCAGTATTGAAATAAATAACATAGAATTAATAAATTTTGATTGTTTTATAGCGATCTTAGATTGTATAAATATTTTCAACCAGCGCGTATCTGCGTTATAGTTGATAAATTATTCCCACATCATCATATGCCCAAAACATTCACGCTCGAGTTCACCCAGCAGGTGGCCGACTTCATCTAGAGCGCCCCCAGAGCAGGCACCAGGTGGGTGTCCCAGGGTCAGGAGGGCCAGAATAATCCCATGTACCACAAGTGGACCCGCGAGGAAGAGATCTCTCTCTGCAGGCTCATCGCCAGCTACTCCACGAACTGGGAGCTCCTCAACAGGCAGTACCTCCCGCAGTTCAACGTGCTCCAGCTGAAGAACAAGTACCGGGAGATCGTGAGCGACTTCAACCTCCACCTCGGCAAGAAGCCTAAGAAGCAGGAGCGGACCAGAAGAGAGGGCGGCGCGTCCGGAGAGCTCTCGGCCCAGAAGGAAGAGGAGGTGTACCGCGTGCTCCGGAGCCTCCTGGCCAGCCAGTGACGAGTGAATCGGTTTCTTGATTACAGCTTTTCCATTTATCTTCTTTTATCAAATTTCGATACTTACTAGTTACTTTGATACGAAGCATTTATAAGACAGATATCAATATTAAGCTAGAATTTTACTAATATGTTATTTAAAGTTTTCATTCTATATTATATACAAGTCATCATCACTTTTTGTTCAAAAATGGTCTTGAATAGGAGTTAAGCACACGAGAATGCAAGAGTTTCCATTCGAGCAAATCAGATGTCACAGAATTTAGCACTACTAGATCGCCGATGTTAATAATAGTAATGTGGAAGTTACTTTAAAATACCACAGCCACAGTTATTCCCAGCACTTTAGCAATCCCACTCCAAAGCCTTTGATGTGCTTTTCGGCCGAAATCGAGTCCAACTCGAACCTCTGCCCAAACCTCCCACACTGTCCCAAAAAGGGGGTGAAAGCGTTTTGGCTTGGTGGAAATCCAGGTGAAGCGCTCGTCTCTTCAAGAATGGGAAAGTGAAACGGAAAAGTGTCCAGCTTGTCGCGGTGGGTGCGCTTAAATCGTGTTGAATGAACCAGTGTGAGTCAGAACGCAGGTCCAACGTGATTCAACGTAAGATGAGAAAATTGTGTTTAGTTAAAAGGGGTCAGAAATAATACTCATAAATTTCAAGGGAAACGAGCAATCCGAAATAAACGGACAAACGAGCGAATGATATTTCTGTGAGCGCGATTGCGCCAGTTCGTTTCGATGATTAAATACTATGTATTGTGTGAAGCGAACTACATCGCAATTATACCAACAAACGACCAGCTATTGATAGGTTTAGAATATTTTAGAATTATTACAATAAGAAAATTAAAATGATAAGAAAAGGAGTTAGAAATAAGTAACATATCTCATAAATAAAGAAGTGCAAAAAGATTTGATAAATATGATAATCAGAACAACTGAATGAGATTTGCATAATTATAATCATAGTTTCGAGCTTTGTATATAAATATAATGCTTTATGTCTATACTGGCCCTTTTTCGCTGATCATCACACTTCTTTTCCTTTCTCAAGATCAATCAATAGTTTATTTATTATCATAATTACTATCTATTTTTAATGTCAAAAACATTTTGAATTATGTTTAATAACTTTTGATTATGTATATAAATTGTACAAACTAAATAAATGTATGTTTTAACATTACACGTGTTTTGTGGAATGCTAAATGCTTTATCATATCAGGGATTCTGTATTAGAAAGTGTCCCAGACTTCAACGTATTCATGAATCTTTTATGTATTTACATAAACACTAATGATCACTAATGTATACTATTAATATACTGGTAAAATTTCACGAGAATACCATTCAATATAATTTTTCATAGATTTTATTTAATACAAGATTTGAGGTTCAGTGTTGTATAAATTATCAGTAGAAATGAGTTGATGAGATTATAGTTAGCAGTGCACCAGAAACGGAAATACAGGAATGAGTATCATACCTGTACATATCTTCTTCATTATTTTTTAACACACATGTGTAGTAATTACAATTTCCAGTTTGTCCCATCTACCAGTATTGAAATAAATAACATAGAATTAATAAATTTTGATTGTTTTATAGCGATCTTAGATTGTATAAATATTTTCAACCAGCGCGTATCTGCGTTATAGTTGATAAATTATTCCCACATCATCATATGCCCAAAACATTCACGCTCGAGTTCACCCAGCAGGTGGCCGACTTCATCTAGAGCGCCCCCAGAGCAGGCACCAGGTGGGTGTCCCAGGGTCAGGAGGGCCAGAATAATCCCATGTACCACAAGTGGACCCGCGAGGAAGAGATCTCTCTCTGCAGGCTCATCGCCAGCTACTCCACGAACTGGGAGCTCCTCAACAGGCAGTACCTCCCGCAGTTCAACGTGCTCCAGCTGAAGAACAAGTACCGGGAGATCGTGAGCGACTTCAACCTCCACCTCGGCAAGAAGCCTAAGAAGCAGGAGCGGACCAGAAGAGAGGGCGGCGCGTCCGGAGAGCTCTCGGCCCAGAAGGAAGAGGAGGTGTACCGCGTGCTCCGGAGCCTCCTGGCCAGCCAGTGACGAGTGAATCGGTTTCTTGGTCCGAGCTACTCTAAATATCTTCTTTTATTAAATTTCGATAAGTACTAGTTACTTTGAAATTAAGCATTTATAAGACAGATATCAATATTAAGCTAGAATTTTACTAATATGATTACAATAGTTTTCAATCTTAATTATACAAGCGATCATCACTTTTTGTTCAAAAATGGTCTTGAATAGGAGTTAAACACACGAAAATGCAAGCGTTTCCATTCGAGAAAATCTACTTGATGTTACAGAATCTTATATTCTAATTTATCGATGTTAATAACAGTAATGTGGAAGATACTGCTAAATACCACCGCCACATGTATTTCCAGCACTTTAGCAACCCCACTCCAAAGCCTTTGATGCGCTTTTCGGCCGAAATCGAGTCTGACTCGAACATCTGCCCAAACCTCCTGCACAGTCCCAAAAAGGGGGTGAAAGCGTTTTGGCTTGGTGGAAATCCAGGTGAAGCGCTCGTCTTCTCAAGAATGGGAAAGTGAAACGGAAAAGTGTCCAGCTTGTCGCGGTGGGTGCGCTTAAATCGTGTTGAATGAACCAGTGTGAGTCAGAACGCAGGTCCAACGTGATTCAACGTAAGATGAGAAAATTGTGTTTAGTTAAAAGGGGTCAGAAATAATACTCATAAATTTCAAGGGAAACGAGCAATCCGAAATAAACGGACAAACGAGCGAATGATATTTCTGTGAGCGCGATTGCGCCAGTTCGTTTCGATGATTAAATACTATGTATTGTGTGAAGCGAACTACATCGCAATTATACCAACAAACGACCAGCTATTGATAGGTTTAGAATATTTTAGAATTATTACAATAAGAAAATTAAAATGATAAGAAAAAGAGTTAGAAACAAACGAACACTGAAATAAATAATAGATAAGAAATGCAAATAGTTTTAATAAATATGAGTATAAATTTCAATTAAATATTCAGGGAAACGAGCTTTCTGAATTAAACAGACAAACGAGTGAATGATATTTGTTGGCTATTTCTAAAACGTGATTGGATCAACTGGTTCGTTTTGTTGCTTAAATGGTTTGAAGGGAACTGGACAACAAATAAACCGATAATAGCGTGGCGTGGCATATTTTTACATTAGACTCTAATGATTAGAGACAAAAATAGTCAAACTGAACTAAAAAAGCACTCTTAATATTTCGAATTGATATTTTTTGGGAAATCAGCAGAGGGTCTGTAAGTGAATAGGGGTGGGGGTCTGCATTCGAGGTAATGTAGTACAAACTGTCAATTGCTGTTCATAATTTGAAAGTAAGTTTTAAATATTGCGAATATAAATATTCATTCTTACCATTTGAAACACAATTATATTTTAACACTAATTTCCACTCCAAATGTAAATTCAGGCCAAGTCTCAGTTATCTATTTAACAGAAGAAGGCCCTTTTCCACTCCAAACAGCTCACACTTCAATTAGGAAATAAAGAGCTCCAAAAAATAGTGAACGAGCTTTTACAAATATAAACTGATGAGGAGCGCGAACACAAATTGGAGCTGCTTTACACCGTTCCGCTGTTCAGGGAGTTTTAGTGCGTTTTGGAGCAAATCCTCGAAGGCTCTAAACCGTTTAAGTTTTATTTTGAGGACTGAGGGCGATTTTTTGTTTTATTTAGTTTAAAAGATTTAATTAAATAATAATTTCGCAGATTATTTGTCTTTAATGAAATTATATTTTTGTCAACTATATTATACATTTGTTTTACTTATTATCAGTTTTTAAATCTAATTGATACTGTGGGTTTCAGTATGAAATGCACAAATTTTCGGAGCTCATTTGGAGTGAAATAGAATTTTAATAAAGTTATTATAGTATATGATTGTAACTTCAACCGCGCAGTTTATTTCAACGCGCAATTTATTTCAACTACTGGGATGTACGGGGTTTGATTGTCAGAGAAAATACGCCCATAACTCGAGTAATCGTGAGAATTAATTAATTTCCTTCTATAACTACTAATAATAGATATTTAATCATGTCATGTTAAATTTTAATGTTGTAAACTTCTCACTTCAAATTGGACTTGAGATATAAAATAAGAAAGTATTCTTTTCAAATCAAGTTGTGTTTGTGCGCTGCATAAAATGAAAATATAATGTTAAAAGAAGGCATGAGGAGACTTTTGAATATTTTAAATTCAGTTGAATTTGTAAAGTTGAATTTATGATCTTCTTTCAACAAGTGATAAGTATTGAACTACTTCACGTTCAAAAGATTGAATATGACATTCACAAAGAATAGTCATCATTGATGTTGTTTTCACTGTGATCAATGAATCCAGCTTTTATAGTTCATAAAGAGATTGATATTGGGTTCGGCTAAATCAATTCTACTCAGTTCGCTAGCTGGTAGTCAGCTTTCATATTTTATGATTCCACTAACTGAGTAACTTATCAGGTAAATTTATTTTCGGGGTTTTTGTTGGAATTGTTTTGGTTAGAACTAGAGCCACCCAACGTTTCATTTCTAACGTACGTTAAGGATTTCTAACGTTTTTCGCGTTAAAACAGACGTTACAAGCACGTTACACTTTTATTTATTTTGTGGGGATTGACGTACAGTGGTGGGCCCTCGAAATGCTTTTTTGAATTAGGAAGAAGAATGAAGTTTATTATTTGAATCTTACTTATATCACTGCCCGGCTCAATAATGAGTGTGTTCTCCCTCCTCATCAATACACTCATTAACTCTATTTACTATTGATTTGTAAAGTGCTTCAATCACATCAAGGCCTGGTTGAGCCTTGGATAGCTGTGCTACAATAATTAACGTATATAACTCTGTATATACTTCAATAATAAGTTTCAACTTTACCTAACGTTGTATAATTTAACAATCAAGAAAATTGATTTCTCATTATGAAATGGAAGTGGAAGATCATAAGTAAAATAACTGTTGCTTTAGAGTAGCATCAATATATTATTTAATGCTGGGCCCGACTAACCCACTTGATTCCATTCTTCAAGAAACAAAAATGCATTCATTATTTGAATATTGAGAATGAAAGCGACTGTAACTACCTGAATTATAATTCTAATTAAGCGAAGTACCAATACTTCATCTTGAGCTCCCGGTTGAGATTGAAAGAAAAAGTCCTCCATTGTTTTTCGTGATTAAGAAATACCTAAAATCGTTCAGATTGACCAGTTGAAGATGAACACCGAGGTCCTCTGCAGGTCCAGTGCTTGCGCTACTAGTTATAAATTACATATTGCGTCCGTATACCAATCATTGGATCCTCTTATTCTTTTCTCCAATCAGGCTTAACTACCATATATTTTCGAGATAAATCTTTCATAAATTAGTTTTGTTGACTAAAACGTAGAAATTACACAGGGACATCTTAAACAAGTGATATAACTAGTTCAGATTGGTACAATATTTTATGAATTCATCCGTTGGACCCAGAAATGAAGAGAATACAAACGCTTCAGAACTGCCTAAGTTTGTTAAGTGAATTAGTTGACCTTCCCTAAACATCTTCTACCGCGATTATTTTTGTCATTGCCGTCCTTTTATTGCATGTGGTAATTTCTATTTTTCCTTTTTGGAATATTAAATACCGACTTTGAATAGTCGATTATGGTCTAATACGATCGAAATCATATTTTTGGCCCTCTTGTGTTAATGAGTAGTTCATGAATAATCTCCAACTTGAGATTATTTATTGGAATTTGTCATCCGCATTAGAAGTGGCAAAATATTTTAATATATAATTACTCACATAGTAAACAAGAAAAAGCAATTCCACCTCCCATAACTGTATTATAGTATTATACAAATAATAATATACTGTATTTCCACTTTACTTAAAATATTTGAAATATTTATAAATATTCTGTTAGCTTTAATCTTTAAAAACCGACAGAGGTTTTCCGAAAAAATTAAATAGAATGTAGAATAAAATCAATATGATATATGTACTAGTGAGATGTTGTATATAGTTCATTTTTTAATTTCACTCCATATCCAGCTAATCCAGAGTTGAAATTAAGATCACTCAAATTATGAACAACTATGATAGTAGAAGCATTTATATTACAATATATTACATATAACATCAATGTTTATAAATATTACTGTAGTTAATATCACTTGCATTTATTACTGCGAAATTCAATAATAAATATATTATATATTTATGAACATGATAATTTTTGGAAATTTTGAGATATGGAGTGAAATACATATATATTCTAGTACATCACTAAAAATGTGCGACGAATAAAATTCATTTTCTTTTGAATATTATTTTTAAATATTGGAATAAGTAGGGGTGTTATTTGGGTGTTCTGCTCAATTGAGCTAGGTAAGCAGTATTCTCCTAGTTATTTCTCATAACGGGGTCATATTTATAACTTATCAGGTACGGGATATTCCCTTACTATTCTTGTTGCTGGATAGCAGTAAATTACACGAATACTTACTTACTCATTTTCAATTATTGAAGTCAATAAACTATCTTTTTAAGTTAATCAAAGTATTAAAAATTGTTGTCTAATATATGATATAAAATATCAGCTTTAATCGACTTTTATATTTTCAGGTACAGTTCTCCAAGCCTAAATTTTTGAATAATTTATTTTTATTATATTTCATTGGAGGCGGACTAGGTTTAAATCAATATTGTAAAAATGAAGAGTTGTACTAACACTATCTATCTACAGTTCCTCATATCAAATAAGTTCTTAGTTTCCAACTTAGTTACTTTAAACATCCATTGAATTCGAATATTAAAATACTAATTCGGGTGACGCTTACATTGTAGTTATATGTCTACTTAGCTGAACTAATTATAATAGTAATATGGGAATTTGATTTCAACGGTAACTATTTATTTATGAAGTCGACCATTATGTTGATTTCGATTATTATTCAAAGAATAATAATAGGCTCATTTTCTTAAATTAAGCAACTCTAGGACTAACTAATGCTGTTGGATAACTTCATCCAGATTGTAAACTTTAACTACAAGTTCACAAGAATTTTAACTCTCAAAAGTGACGTAAGCTTAGAACCAATAACTTCCAACAAACTTTATTAATACTATAGTTTAACTACAATATGCTATGTATTTGATGTTTGTGGCAGCTCATAAACGTCTCTCATTACTTTGTATTAGTTAAAATTTGAAGAAAATTTGTGGAATTCTATTATAACTGCAACAGCCCAGCATTATATTTTTGTTATCACTGTAACGTAATGTCACTAATATATAGCGTCAAGATTACGCAAATATATTTCTTCTTAGTTAGTTAGTATTTACAAATATCTAAAAATAGAATAATTATCATAAGTAATCAGTTAGATCTTATATTACAACTGAAATTAATCTATTATACTTATTAGAATACCAGAATATTCAATTATTTCGCACTTAATTAAATTATTGCGTTATTATTAGCAATTTGTTGAATATCACAAAACGCTCATTTGCAGGAATTTCTTATGATTTAATGTAGCGTTAATTAATTTACTAAATTACACAAATAACAAGTTATTTTCCACCGAATATCGACTGTGTTCATTTTAGTCCTTGCTGATATATTTTCTTTTTGTTGGTTTAACTACATGAGCATTAACTATAGCTAGCTGATCTTGGCATCTATGTTGAGTATAGGTATTACCATTTATATTTTTGTTTGTGTTGCCGTTTCAGCGTTGATTTCCATTTTACAGAAAATTATATGATGAACTTGATTTCACAATAAAACTATGACTTATGTTCTTTGTAGTGTTAGTAACCAACCTAGTAGCTCCACATACTTTGATCGACTCCAAGTCCTGTGTGGATTAGAGTTTACGATTATCATTTTAGTTCATCAGAATTCCTCAAATTTCAAACATATCTTGTACAGTCTAAATTCTCCCAAGTTACTTCAACTTTAAATCAAAAGCTATCTCTGTATTCGCGTGTTTGATAAGTAGTTATTAATATAATTTTGGAATTTTGGTAAATGAAAGCTGGTCAAAATCTAAGTTTTTCATAATATATTAAAATTATTAAATGGCATACCGTATAAACAATATATAAACTCTATAAAGAGCGAAAAGTTTCGTCTCAACTAATCATTAAGACTTTTGTGGCGGTGATCTCATTGTGTTTGAAGTGGGAAACAGATCTCAAGAAAATAAAAAATAATGATCGCACATATTTAAAAAGCATTAATAATAATAACCCAAAACTACCAGATTCTTCAAAATATGAGAAAAAATCATGTATTTATGATCAGGAAAAAGATAATTGGAAGTTAACTGAATATTATTTCAAGATAGTATATAACTATATTGATTATGACTTAATAGTTTATGTACTTGAGTATTTGCATAATTTAAAAATTATTGTATGATTTACATAAACTAGTTTTCAGTCGGCTTACTGTATGTAAATTAATAGTTACAAATATAGTATCATTAATTTAAACTATATTATTAAGTTTATTGTATATTTGTTGAGATTCACAACTCATAAATTCGAAAAAATTAAACTATTTCAATTCAGTATGAAAATGGGGTAACGTAACTTATGACCAAGTTCTGACACCAATTTTTTGTAGAAGCTTATTTCATCATACAAAATATTTTGGTAAACTGAAGTTATAAGTCAAAATATGATATGAAGTGGACTTATTATTAATTTGTAAAAACTAGATATGAAAGAGTATAATTATATAATATTAATTTTAATATGTTGTATTTTACTTATCAACAAGTTAAAAAATATATCACACTAACTGTTTCAACGTACATCTTAAACTTCTTGCCTCAATTTTAACTAATTTTTATTAATATTTTATGGTTAACATAATGATGTATTTAAATAATCTTACTAGTTGTTTTGTCTTTACCGTATTCCTAATTGTGGTAATTATTTTCTTTGTTAATGTTGACTCTTTTATTTTCTAGCATTAAACTAATAATTTCTTTAAACTTGTTACTAAAATTTATTACCAAAACCAGTTAGCTTAAATAGAGATCAAAATTTAATAAATTTAATATTGACGACCTAGTAAGCGAATAATTTTTTGAAAGCATGTTATCACAATCTTACTTGAATAAAAATGCATTTTTTATTATTAACTCGTCTTTAAACTGTTTTATACATGGAAATATTAGAATTTAATTAAATTAGTATGATGCAGGTGTGATATAATATGATTCAGTTCCTATTATAAGTAATCTGCACTAATTCCGCTTAGTAGAAGCAATATTATGATATGTAATATTTTTAAGCTTCAAGTCTAATATTTCTCATTTTCTGTTAAAGAAGTGGGTCCAAAAATTGAAAAAAACTGAATTGTCGACTTACTATATAATGTAACAATATATAAATTTTTAGAACTATAGAAAACAAAAAAACCCAAATTAACCCGACCGGTTTTTAAAGATTAAAATGATGTTAATGGTAATTTTAACATTTAATATACAATATTTTGCTCAAAGCACTGAAATATAACGTAGAAAGATAGTTGTAAAACAAGTATAATAATATATTATATTTTATCGTTTTTACAAGCGTCTAAAGCTTTAATTGAATGAATTTATCCATTTAAATTAGTTTTATTACTATAATACGATATAATATAACTGTAAAGTTGATTTATATTGATTATTAAAATATAGTGTAAATAATGATTAAATTTCTAACGTCATGTACGTTAGAGACTTTTCTAACGTATTTTCCTTTTCTAACGCGTTATAACGTCTTTCTCAGTTTTCTAACGCTTATTGGTTGGCTTTAGTTAGAACCATTCAGAGTTACAGGATAGACTTCAGTGTAATTGAAGCGAATGTAATAATAATTCTATTTTTCAGAAAAGAAGATTTTTAGAAAAGAAAATATATCAGTAAGTTAGCCCAGTATCATCAGTGTACAATTATATACCCACCCTGACTCTTGTTGCACATGCTAACCTTACCAAAGAGAACGCAGTTAAATACCAATTTGTATTGCCTTATTATCACATATTACAATTTATTATAAGATAACAGTTATTAAAATTTACGGCAATGCTACGAGTTAGGGATATTTGATGTGTCAACCCAGGTCTGATACGTCTATTTCTTGCTGGGAATCTCCCAGTTTTTATTTTTTAATGTTTTTATTGTTGGTTATTGCTGGTAATTTCCCAGCACAAAAACCAGAAATCTCCCAATATCTCCAAACTCCCAGCAAAACCTATACTTTATCCCAGCAAAACTGGGAAATGTTAAGCCTTAACTCCATACATGAATCTCGTGTTTTTTGTTTTTTAAATTTATGTTCACCGAATTCTAAAATCCCAAAAGATAATTGTAAAACAATAATATTCTAAAAACAAATTCTATATTAAAGATGTAAATTACACTTATCATTCGATCAATATAGAACACAATAGGTCATTATTAATGTGTCTACCCACTAAAATGCAAAATCTGCTATTTTAAAAGCGTATCGTATAAAGAAAGCTTTTATTATCAAAACGGTCGATTCATTCATGATAAATGAAAATTACTGAATTTATTTTGTATACATATGTTATTTCATTGTTCTTACTTATATTTCAGCCCATTTTTAGGATGGGAGTGGGAAAATTTACATTTAGTATGCAATTTTAGTAATATGCACATCCCCAAAAGAACGCAGATCTTCACATACATGCACATGTTTTTGAGATCTATGATCAGTATATGATCAGTAAAAACATGCACATTTTTATAAAGACGCACATGTTTTTGACGATATGCAGATGGTCTAATAATTGAACTGATAATTTAAAACCTAACTTAATAGGCGAATTACCCTCTTAATTAAAAAACTCCTAATATCTGAAACTGCTTATTTATATAAATTTTTAGAACTTAACGTACACAGTTGTAAATATATACATAAATTTGTTTATAAGGGGGTAACCTTTTCACTTACATGGATTATTATGTACAAAAATGATATATTTTCATTTTAAATTTTGTGATACATTTTTTAATATTTGAATTGAGTACAACTTTTAAATCTAATCCACATTTTTATAAGTTGTTTTATTGACGATGATTTAGTAGCTATTGAGAATATTATTACTTAAATCATTTTAATTTATTAATTAGAATTAACTAAACAAACAAATATTGAGTAAACAAGAAAATAGTTTGAATAAATATTATAAATAAATAATAATATTATAAATATTATATAATCATTCTTCAATCAACCACAATGTAGTAAAATACGAGTTTGTGCCTAGGTTGTATGTCAATAGGCTTCGAACCACCTGTTGATGAAGTTGGATAATCAAATGCGGTGCCTGATCCTGTTATTTCCCACCCACCATAAGCGTCTTCACCAGAATATCCTCTAGATGTGTGCGTGTGTGCTGGCATTTAATCAATAGTTAACGTAATATTGTTTGCTCCATAAAAGTTTTAATCGTTGCTAAAAGTTGAGTTTGTTGTTCCTTTTAAGAAGGTTTCGTTCATATTTGGAATATTTGTTAGACCCATCGCGTAAAGATTCGGATAAACTCCTTACGTGGCTGCTCCAGTGCACAACACGTACGTTTAATTTTGGTGGATGAAGGTATGATTAAAATAGGTAAAAGTTACCAACATTTCACCTATTCCTCTAGGTTTGTGTTAATTTAAGATTTATGAAACATTACCCAGAATAATAGAGTCAATCTGTGTTTTGTTGTAGATGTTATCTATGACGGCGTTGGAGGCCGTGATGTTCAGCGTGGTCATGTTGATCGTACTCAGGTTGAAGATGTTGTTGAACTGGCTCTGGCTCTGAATGGTTTCCTGCTGCTATTGAATGATCAGGTTCTGGTCGATGACCGTTTGCCTGAACTGGGCGAACTGGCTCGTGATCGAGTCCAGCGTCACGTTGACGGCGGTGAGGTTGGTAGTGATGTTCGCGTTCAGGGCCGAGATGTTGTTGAATATTCGCTGGTCGATCGGACCCGCGGCCAGCTCGAGTTCGCTCTGCTTCTGGATCATCTGGCTGGTGATCTGGAGCACGTCGACGCACGCGCTTCCGTTCAAGACTTATCCTTCTCCGCACACACACCTGTCTCCGTCGAACACGAAGCCGGCCACGCAGGAGATGTTTCGGTCCTTGGTCTCGCCGAACTGGAGCTGGTCGGCGCACAGTCCGTACACGTAGAAAAGCGCGGCGCACAGGTCGCACCTCATCTCGAACGCGCCTGCCAGCGTGAGAATGTTCGTCCCGCTTCCGGCCACGGCGCTGGAGCTGGAGCACATTTTGGTCGTGGTTACGGTGACCGAGCTGGCTTCAAGAACTATACCGGCGAAATACCCGCAGGTGCCGCCCAGGTAGCTGTTGATTTCGCACTGCTCGATCTGGACGGCCTAGTTGGACACATTCAGAACCAAGCCGCCCGAAAACGCGCTTCCGAGCAGGCGGCCCTGGAAGCTGGTTCTGTTCATCACGAAGCTGGAGACCGGGCTCATGACCACGCCGGACACGTTGAACGCGGAGCAGGAAAACGTCAAAGAGGAAGTCAGCAGGCTCACGTCGCAGCTGAAGCAAACCAAGCTGGCCTGGGCCGCCGCGTTCTAGATCTCCACGACCAGGTTCGAGTCCAGGATGGTGATTTGGGTACTGACGCCGAACAGAGAGAACGAAGGAAGATTTTGGTGCGAAAACGTGAAATTCGCGACCAGGTCCTGGACCTTGCTCGTGTACATGGAGTAGTGCGCCGAAGACGGAGGGGCGGCGGACAGGTTCAAAGAGAGCGTCCGCGCAGAGAGCAACTCGGACTTCTCGCAGTAAACGAGCTGCTGGCTGCTCATCTGCAGCGCGCGCACGCACACCTGCGCGTCCTGCTGGGAAAACTGAGAGCGCAGAACGGCAGTGGCGCCCACCACCTGAAATAGCCGACTGGGAA
Source organism: Hexamita inflata (assembly GCA_963988835.1). NCBI lineage: Eukaryota > Fornicata > Diplomonadida > Hexamitidae > Hexamita > Hexamita inflata. The sequence goes on along the minus strand of CAXDID010000644.1, from coordinate 174,357 downwards.
ATACAAGGCTGAAAAGCAACATTCTCTTTAGAATGGGAGTGGATGTCATAATATTACTTTATAAATATTATAATTATCGAATTAGTGAAAATTAGATGTATTGCAAATTTGTAAATTCAATGGACTTCAAATCTATAAAAAAGAAAATATATTATATAATAATATAGCTACGTGTTTATTCTTATGAATATTATAAAATATTTAATGTAATTACCATAAATACTAAGTGTTAATTTAATAACTAAATGAATGAAGGTCTTCAAGGAAGACTAGCTATATAATGAAAACATGACATTTAAAGATACTTTAAGAAAATAACTTGATCTCTTTAATTACATTAAAATTATATTTATTATCCCATAAAGATCCATAAAGCTATTCTAAATTTAAATTTCTAATCATTAATCAGTCTACAATGATGTAGTAATATACAACTTTGTGTCTCGGTTCAATATTCACCGATTATCCACCACCAGTCGAAGAAGTTGCGTAATCGTATGCGGTTCCTTCGCCAGTTATTTCCCACCCTCCATAAATATCTTCACCAGAATACCCTCTGGATGTATGCGTGTGTGCTGGCAGTTAATCAACTGTTAAAGTAATGTAATTTGCATTATAGTAATTTTGATCGTTACTCTAAGCTTAATTAGCGGTTCCTTTTAAATATGAATCGTTCATGTTTGGAATATTTGTTAGACCCATCGCGTAAAGATTCGGATAGACTCCTAGTGTTGGTCCACCTGAACAAAGAACATATGTTTAATGTTAACTAACATATGTTTACCCCTTGTAAATGAACGATTGTGATATTTCGCCAATTCCTCTCAGTTTGAAGGAATTAATTACTTAAGTTACGTTTTGCTGAACCAAAGAATCAATAATGGATTTGTTGTAGATGTTATCTATGACGGCGTTGGAGGCCGTGATGTTCAGCGTGGTCATGTTGATCGTACTCAGGTTGAAGATGTTGTTGAACTGGCTCTGGCTCTGAATGGTTTCCTGCTGCTATTGAATGATCAGGTTCTGGTCGATGACCGTTTGCCTGAACTGGGCGAACTGGCTCGTGATCGAGTCCAGCGTCACGTTGACGGCGGTGAGGTTGGTAGTGATGTTCGCGTTCAGGGCCGAGATGTTGTTGAATATTCGCTGGTCGATCGGACCCGCGGCCAGCTCGAGTTCGCTCTGCTTCTGGATCATCTGGCTGGTGATCTGGAGCACGTCGACGCACGCGCTTCCGTTCAAGACTTATCCTTCTCCGCACGCACACCTGTCTCCGTCGAACACGAAGCCGGCCACGCAGGAGATGTTTCGGTCCTTGGTCTCGCCGAACTGGAGCTGGTCGGCGCACAGCCCGTACACGTAGAAAAGCGCGGCGCACAGGTCGCACCTCATCTCGAACGCGCCTGCCAGCGTGAGAATGTTCGTTCCGCTTCCGGCCACGGCGCTGGAGCTGGAGCACATCTTGGTCGTGGTTACGGTGACCGAGCTGGCTTCAAGAACTATACCGGCGAAATACCCGCATGTGCCGCCCAGGTAGCTGTTGATTTCGCACTGCTCGATCTGGACGGCCTAGTTGGACACATTCAGAACCAAGCCGCCCGAAAACGCGCTTCCGAGCAGGCGGCCCTGGAAGCTGGTTCTGTTCATCACGAAGCTGGAGACCGGGCTCATGACCACGCCGGACACGTTGAACGCGGAGCAGGAAAACGTCAAAGAGGAAGTCAGCAGGCTCACGTCGCAGCTGAAGCAAACCAAGCTGGCCTGGGCCGCCGCGTTCTAGATCTCCACGACCAGGTTCGAGTCCAGGATGGTGATTTGGGTACTGACGCCGAACAGAGAGAACGAAGGAAGATTTTGGTGCGAAAACGTGAAATTCGCGACCAGGTCCTGGACCTTACTCGTGTACATGGAGTAGTGCGCCGAAGACGGAGGGGCGGCGGACAGGTTCAAAGAGAGCGTCCGCGCAGAGAGCAACTCGGACTTCTCGCAGTAAACGAGCTGCTGGCTGCTCATCTGCAGCGCGCGCACGCACACCTGCGCGTCCTGCTGGGAAAACTGAGAGCGCAGAACGGCAGTGGCGCCCACCACCTGAAATAGCCGACTGGGAAATACAAGGCTGAAAAGCAACATTCTCTTTAGAATGGGAGTGGATGTTATCGTAAAATATCATAAATATCATTATTAAAAACTTATCAATAGGAAAGTTAGTAAATATGCAATCACAAGATTCAATGAAATTTTAAATCTTATTAAAAAGAAACGCTATAGAATTACAATCATCAATATCGCATTGTTATTATTTGATGAAATACTAGTTTTACAATAAGAATTTAATGAAACTATAAATAGTGTTATTTCCAAATTTTCTAAAATGTATGGCCCATACAAGATATTATCAATATTGAATAAAATATAATTGTCAGTCAACTGTAATATAATAATATACAACTTTGTGCCTTGGTTCAATGTTCACCGATTATCCTCCGCCAGTCGAAGAAGTTGCGTAATCATATGGTGTTCCATTACCAGTAATTTCCCATCCGCCGTATGCCGGAGTATCGGAATAACCCCTTGATGAGTGCGTGTGTGCTGGCAGTTAATCAACTGTTAAAGTAATGTAATTTGCATTATAGTAATTTTGATCGTTACTCTAAGCTTAATTAGCGGTTCCTTTTAAATATGAATCGTTCATGTTTGGAATATTTGTTAGACCCATCGCGTAAAGATTCGGATAGACTCCTTACGTGACTGCTCCAGTGCACAACACGTAAGTCTAGTGCTGATGAACATATTGATCTCCCTTGTAAACGAACGACTGCGTTACTTCGCCGACTCCTCTGGATTTGAGCGAGTTTCTGAGTGTGTTCATATTCATTTGAACCTGGTTATCTAGTTCCACCTTGGTGTAAACGTTATCTATAAACGCGTTTTGGGCGGTTATGTTCAGCACGGTTAAGTTCACAAGATTCAGAACGGGATCGATAATCGTTTTCTGGTTCTGGTCGATGAGTGCGTTTTGGCTCAACACGGTTTATTTGAGGCTAGCGAACTAATCTGATAAACTGGTGGCTGTTTGGTGGATTCCGGGAATGTCCAGCTCGCCCGTGAGTCTGCTGATATTATTTAGAATTCTATTTTCCAGAGTGAAATCATTCAGAGTCTTATCGTTGCTTAGGACCTAATTCAGATTTTGGAGGATGTCTACACAAGAGCTTTGGAATAGAGTACCTGTAAGACAAACACACTTTTAGCCGTCGAAAACAAAGCCGGAATTACACACCAGGCTGTTCTCGAACACGTGGCCGAATTCAAGGGCCGATTCGCACAGGCCGAAGGAGTTGTATGAATTCACGCACAAATCGCAGCTAAGTAAAAACGACCCAGTTTCAGATAGAGAGCCGACTTTGACATTATTATTCGAATTCGAGCACAAACTGGAACTCGCGATGGATAAAGTTGATGATTCTGATGCAGCCGATATATAACCTCTGTTGCTCAAATAACTTTAGATTTAACAGTTTGTGATTGAAATGATCAAGGAGCTGGAAACCAACAAAAGACCACCACAATTCTAAGATCCGTTCAGTCTGCTCTGGACGAAGGTTTAGCTCAAAGTTAAATATTTAAACGGATACAGCACCACGCCAGACACGTTGAACCCAGAGCACGCGAAAGACAACAGCGACTTTTACACAACTGCATCGCAGGTGAAGCAGATCAACGCGGACTACGCTGATTAATGCGGGATCTTCACGGATAGATTAGAGTTATCTATTACCAGCTCTTGACTCAATCCAAACAAAGCGAACGAAGAAAGACTCGAGTGACTGAAAGCGAAATTTATTACAGTACTTTGAACTTTTGTCGCGTATAGAGCGTAGTGCATTTGAGATTGCTAAACGTGCGTTATGTTCTCGATTACTATTTTAGAGGACAGACGATCGACTTTTTCGCAATATTGTAAATGTTGGTAATTCACGATTAACTGGTTTACGCACAGACGATTATTTGCGTATAACTATACAACTTAAGCGTAGTATAGTAATTTGTAAATTGATCCTGAAAATATATTAGCTATAAATAGCATTTAAGTGGTGTGGTTATAAATTAGTATAATAAATGAAATACTATTAGCTGCTACCATTTTATGTACAAACTATAAATTACATTAAATTATAATCTTTAATAAACTTTGAAAACTAATTTTTAAAAATTAGTATTTGCAATATGTACAAACTTTTCTACCACAACTTAATAATTGAGGCGATATCTTCATCTATATATATGTAATCTTTCAATTATTTCTGTAAATTTTTACTATTATCCATATTTGACCGATTATTTTTATTTGTTATGTTTTAAACAAAAAAATTATTTTTCTGGTTAACTCTTTCTGTAAGCTTCCAATATATTAACATTTAAATTGGTGTGGTAAAATATCTCGTTAAATATTAAGCAAACAAATTACATTTAATTCACATTTCATCTTAAACGCATTTATTTTTAAAACGCAACCAAATTAAAATGAAAATGATAGTTTAAGTTCTTAAAAGAAAAAATTAAAAATTAAACGGTTGAGTTTTAATAAATGACATCAGGTAGGTACCTACCTTTTCAGAAACTGGTTCTCAGTTTCTCTTTGCTTACGGTTTGATTTCCAAGCCAAGAAGAAGAAACTCCAAATGGAATATCAGAAATAGTTTATCTAACAATAAACTATAAAGAACTAAATAAGATATCAGCGAAGCTAAACTTCAGGAAAAAGTTAATCCATCACCGGCAATATACCCCGAAATTAGGAATTTGCAAAATCAAATAAACTAAGAAGGACCCCAGGTACCTAATCAAGTTAATGAAACAATGCATCAAAGGCAACCACCACCAAGCAATGCCAATACAACGGAACAACCTCCCGTGCAAGCCGAAGGAAATAACGAGCAAAGAGAAACTGAGACGCGAGAACCAGTTTCTGGAAATTAAGTTAGCGAATCAGGTAAAACTGGTCCGCTGACGACTCAGTGAGGACCCTGTTGGGTCTTTACTGAGTGGGCATAAATGACGGGTTGAGCCCGTTTTGAAAGTGGAAATATGGGCGTGCGAGAGCCTATGTTTCGCTTTCGAAAGTCTCAATGAAGTCTGTTTGTGCCGTCTCGAGGAAGTGAGATATATATTTAGATTATATTTAGTATTTATAATAATTTATGTTTTATATAATATTATTTTGAAAAGCGCTTTACTAGAAATTTACATAATTGTATATTGATACATTTTTACTTTTTTGCTAAGATAATTTGAACACTGATGAAATCTCTGATGAAGTACGCAATATTGAGGACATCATTAACATCCACATTGATCCCGAACAACTCGATCCACTCAGAAGAGATAATTCTTCTAAGTGTAGCGAGGACTGAAAAAATAACATGACTCACCAACACATAATCCGATGAATACGGATAATGCCAATATAACAAATATATAGAATACACACATTAAATTATAATCAAAATAAATAAATGACAAATAGAAAATATATAATGAACTATACTGAAATATGAATTAAAATGAATTTGCTATTAAAAAGAGCAATATAATTTTATCCAAAAACAAAAGTTTCAAAATTTTTTAAAGTAATATCAAATATTAAAAATACAATAAGATAAAGAAAAATCTGATTTAAATGTACAATTAATGTAAAAACATACTTTCTACAAAAAAGATCTTAAATGTCTTTTAAAACCATAGTAAAAAACTAATTAAACCACTACACACATACGTAATATTATTAATATTATGTATATATTTATCCAATACATATTTATCCATACATATTTATCCAATTAATACGGATAATATGTTAAAATTAATATTATCATAATATTAATTCAATAATTAATAATTAATATTAATTTATACATAATATTATTATGTATATATGTTTACATTTCATACCATAAAATAAAGTAAAATAGTTACTTGATATTAAAAAAGAAGTTAAATCACACATAGTAAATACATTAAAGCTGTTACATAAATGAGGAAGCAGAATCACTTAGATTGGAAAAAAGATGAAAACCATTTTAATTAACTGGAAATTCACTAACCACAAGAATTATTAAAATATATATTATTTTTACTTGGCTATGGTAAAATAACTAGTATATATTTTTTTTATTGCGTTTAGATGTATTGTTGGATTGTTGCTGTTGAGTGAGTCATGTTATTATTTTTAACATGTGTAGCTAGGGTCTTTTGATAATAAAAATCTATTTCAATTAATTATAGATGTATTAATACGTTATAATAATTTTTTCATAAATATCAATCCAAAATATTGATCCACTTCGTTTCTTTTACAGTATGAATACATGATTTTTTCTCATATTTTGAAGAATCTGATAGTTTTGGGTTATTATTATTAATGCTTTTTAAATAAGGCTGTTATGGGGACTGGATTTTCCAGTTTTGTCCCGGTTTTAGCTAAAGCCGGGATGACTAAATCCAGCCGGGTCCCGGATTTCGCCGGAAATTGCCCTCCCGGTTTCTTCCAGTTCATGAAATATTGCCGGGATTTTATATTAATTGAAGTGGGAAATAATTGATAAATAGCAGTATATCGCGTTATTATGTAAGAATATAAGTTAATTTTCCACTTTACAAATATTAGATTAGATAAGTTTAAAAATAGACTTCAATAAGCAAAAAATAAATTGTGAAAATTACTAAGATACAATATAGTTATATACTTTACGCAGAGCGTTGACAAAGCCTGATTTTTTGAGATTCTAAAGTTGTGCGCAGAGGCACCTTTGAATCGAACATAAATGGTATCAAAATTGTTCTATCACTCTTAGCAGTAAAATTATTCTTAACATTTATTGAAATATTATTTTGCAGCTTTCAGTAATATTCAAAGTCTTCCATGTCATTGTGTACGGGGGCAGTGTAATAAGATAACATCACCACCACCATGCTCGGTCTCTTCTGCTTCTAAAATTATTAAGTGAAATTATTATTTTCAAAAATCAAAATTTTATTTATAAACTGTGAAGATAAAACTTAAATATTCAAATGTTTAACTTCTCTTAGGGTCTATATAAGAGAATGCTTTTATGGACTTACTTCAATTCCACCTGTGCACTCACGATAATCCTAACAAAAATATTTCTCGATTAATACAAAGTTTCTAGATTCCTTAATGTTATTCGTAGCGAAAATGGGTGGTGAATGAACGTTACCAGCCACTATTTGGTAGTGTTTGCACCTAAACCACTAGAATTTGTCGAAAATTTATATATTATATATTCCCCAGAATTATATTCGTTCTTCATATTTTTACTTGCATATAGTAATATAATTAATATTAACGAATGTTTATACGTCAATATGAAGATTTAAACGAACAATTCATAAATTTTAGAATTATTTTATAACTCAGACGCAATAGAGTAATATTACAATACAATCGCAGGAGTAACTGTTGAGAGAAGTAATTTAAACACCGTTTATGACTCTTTTGTACAACAAATCGAAGTTAAAGTCAACAGATTAATTACAAATATACAATATTTTGTAATTTCTACTATTGTTGCTCTATTCAAGCGTTTTAGAACAAAATGCGATTTCTAGCACATTTTCTTGTGGTTTTAACCGGGTTAAAGCTAAAATCAATCTGAAAACTAGTAATTTTTAAAATCTTGTTGATTATGGGGAGTTACCAATTAATTTAAGCTTTTTAATTAGCTTAGATGGTTGTGGTGAATGTTAAACTCTATCAGTGACCAAGAAAACATAATGCTCAATAATTTTCTAAAAATAGCAACAAAATTATCTTTCGTATGAGACGAAAGCATTCAGTCTAATTATAGATAATTAATTTTATATGTGCATGGGCAACATATTTAATACAGCAATGGATTTCTGCTGAGCCAACAAAGTTGAAAAATCAAAAGTTGTGGACATCTAAAGTTTCATTGGATCAAATTGTACTTATTATATCGCGTGTAATAATTATAAGGTTTAAATGTTCTGAATCATACATCAAACAATATTCTTATCATCACCAAATATTTCTTTAAGTACGTGAAGCAAATATAATTTAAAATTCAACGCCGCTGAATTCAACGCCGCTGATAAATAGTTAGGGTAGTCTGTGATTAAGTTCAGGATCATCCTATTCATATGTGGAGTGTGTGTATAAGTGCGTCTACGATTTATAATATTGAAAATCAACACTCCAAATGAAAGAATGGATAGTGTAGGAAATAAATATGCTTAACAATGGATTTCCAAGAGCGAATAAATATGAATGATGTGAAAGTATTTCTATAGAAAATAATTAAATGTAGTAAAATAGGTACTGTTGAAGTAAATAACGCCTAGCGAACAATTTCTGTTTTTACCAACCCTCTCTTTACGCTAAAGGATTGTGTCGTAATTTTAAAAAATGTAGTCCGTCAGCTGAAATTTTCTAAATGTCTTTATAACACTGAGTATTAACTATTTGTATACGATTGGGTACCATAATCCTGTTGATCGCTGTATTCTCTAAGATTCACAAAAAATGTAAAATTACTACACCTAACTACTATGATCAAATATAACATAAATAATATTATATTTGTTATTATATGGACCTTATACATTTGAAAGAATTAGCCAGCTGTCACTCAAAAATTATAGCCATACATGTATATATAGTAATATTTTCAGAGTATTTTTGGAATTTAGGAGTGAAATTTTATTAAAGTTAAGATTAGTTATTGGAAAGTCCAAATAAATTCAATTAATTATTAAGTGAAGAAAAGGGAACCGGGTTCAATTCAGACTAAAGTAGCATTAATTGCTAGAATTGTTAAATATCTCACTCTTAACCTATCTATTTATACTTATGTCGCTAACACAGCCCGCACCAACAACAAAAATGAAAACTGCAACAAATACAAAAATAATTATCTGAACTTATTTAGTAACAGCCGAAAGGTCCAAACAGCAAATTCTTGGTTCAAAACCACCACAAGAAAATGACTTGAAATTTTATGAACAGTTTTTGTAACATAATTCAAGAGAGGAATAAACGATCTCGCACATGCGAAGTGGTGCATTAATATTGAATTATCGCAATTAGCGTTTATATAACAAGTTACAGTTATTATTATTGTATATCTGTTAATATCTAGTGAATAGTATTAGGTGAATATAATTATAATTATAATTATTATTTAATTAACTGATTTTTTCGCAGAGCTTAAATCTCTTTATGTGTATTTTTGAGAATGAAAACTTTAAATACACTATTCATTAATTTTATATATTTTGTGGCAGTAACACTACAGAATGCCACACCACCAACAGAAAATGTAAATGACGATCATATTCAGGTCATTTCAAAATATACGTTTCTATTTTTAATAAATGTTACCAACTAATAAAAGTTTAAATTTTTATAAGCGGTTCAAATTAACAAGTTTTTAACCTCTATTTACCCAGTATAATATTATTCAAAAATAAATTGAAGATTAACTAATGTTTAGTTGACTATACCAGTAATGAAATTCATTTTAAAAAAGTTCTCAGATAATATGACTTGAAAATAGCAGATGAGGCACTTAATACTTTTCTAGAAATAAATAGATGAAATGAAATTTCAAATTGTATTAAAAATAGAATTTGTGACGATTTATATAATTATTTGTGTTATTTAATTATTGTTAAGCTATATATTGTGATTTAGTCACTTTTTGTCGATGGTGTGGCATTCTGTAGTGTTACTGCTACAAAATATGTTAAATTAAGTATTATCATATTAAATGTTTTCATTCTAAAAAACATAAAGAGAATTTATCTCTGTGAAAAAATCAGTTTAATAAGTCATAAAGACATTTGCAAAAATGTTGCGTTTAATTTTAAAACGTAAAGCGAAATAGGTATACCTACCATGGTTTTATGCAGAGTTTTAGTTAATATCTGTTGATATCCTATTATTTGATAATTTGAGATTATAAAACATGAATATGTGTATCCATAGATTTATTTTGAAAATACGAATGATTAAATACACAATAAATGGTAGCGAAAGAAAAACCATACTACATTAATATAATAACATATATAAGTTAAATTACAAATGTTATAAAATTGATTATTCACTCAACATAATTCCTGACAAGAAAGTTAGCCGTACTGTCGTTCTCGTTTTGAACATATGCTGTATCCAATAACACACAAAACTAAGATTACAACAACTGCAACAATAACAATTATTTAAACTCTGTTCGAGATAGGAGAAAGGTCCGAACAGCAAATCTGCTTTGCAAAACTACCGCACGTAAACGATTTATACTTATGCTAACATTATTAGTAGCACATTTCAACGGAGGAATAAACTGCTTCAAACATGTAAGTGGAAAATACAGCTAAAATATTTGTATCCATCTCAAGCAAATTATCTCAAGAAGTTTAATCTCAATAAGTTTGATAAAATATCTGTTGATATAAATAACATGACTCACTCAACAGCAACAATCCAACAATACATCTAAACGCAATATATAAATATATACTAGTTATTTTACCATATCCAAGTAAAAATAATATATATTTTAATAATTCTTGTGGTTAGTGATTCTCCAGTTAATTAAAATGGTTTTCATCTTTTTTCCAATCTAAGTGATTCTGCTCCCTCATTTATGTAACAGCTTTAATGTATTTACTATATGTGATTTAACATCTTTTTAAATATCAAGTAACTATTTTACTTTATTTTATGGTATGAAATGTAAACATATATACATAATATTAATAATATTACGTATGTGTGTAGTGGTTTAATTAGTTTTTTACTATGGTTTTAAAAGACATTTAAGATCTTTTTAGTAGAATGTATGTTTTTACATTAATTGTACATTTAAATCAGATTTTTCTTTATCTTATTGTATTTTTAATATTTTGATATTAAATGGGGGATTACTTTAAAATATTTTGAGACTTTTGTTTTTGGATAAGATTATATTGCTCTTTTTAATAGCAAATTCATTTTAATTCATATTTCAGTATTATATATTTTCTTTTTGTCATTCATTTATTTTGATTATAATTTAATGTGTGTTTTCTTTTTTTCTTTGTTATATTTGCATTATCCGTATTCATCGGATTATGTGTTGGTGAGTCATGTTATTTTTTCAGTCCTCGCTACACTCAGAAGAATTATCTCTTCTGAGTGGATCGAGTTGTTCGGGATCAATGTGGATGTCTCAATATTGCGTACTTCATCAGAAATTTCATCAGTGTTTAAATTATCTTAGCAAGTTTCCTTGCTAGAGACTGCTGAAATATCTTCTTTTTCGGCGTGTTGTGCTTCTCCAGGTTTCTTCTTCTTCGGTTTTGCTTTTCTAAAGACAGGTTGCACTTTGAGTTTCGATTGGATGTTCAAATGTTGCAACTCAAGGTAGTTCTTTACCTCCTCCTCATACATTCTGGATTTCTCTACTTCCATTTTTATGACATTGTAGGCAATATCCTTATACAATTTCTGCATATCGCAATATTTTTTCATTTACTCAATTGTCTTAGGATACATTTAGAGTTGTGGTGATACTACAATTGGGATAATGTCTCCATAACCAAGTTTTTTGTATTTATTAATTTTTTGGTTATATGCTTTCTGAGTGTCAATGGCAATGGTAACATCAAAATGTTGAGAATCTAGTTCTGTCACTATGTCGGGCCTGCTATTGCTATTATCCAGGCCCAGCTCTCTTGCAGTTACTGCAGCTTTTGGCTTGTACTTCTTGTAAATAAGGTGTACAATTCTGTTGACAATATCATCATGGCTGGTCATGTGTTTGGAAATCATCTGTGAGCACGTAAGGTAATGATTACTCACTTTAACATTTTAGTTGCAGAGGTTGCATTTGTAGCATGCATCATGTTTGAGGGGATGTTAATTATTTTAATTTGTAAAGATTATCTTTGTAATTTGGTCAAACATTTCATCATCCAGAAGAGCTCTTTGAATGAGTGCATGGTGTGCGATATTAAAATCATTGTTTGGGTTTAATGATTTAAAGAAATCTTCTACTTCCTTTTTTTGGATGGCCTTCCTACAATCATGATATTCTTTATATCCTTTAGTTACATCATCTGGGTATTTCTATACAATTTATGCATCTGAGAAATATTTTCCTGGCATTGTTAGTTGTAGGCCTTAAGTTTGTTTAGGAGCAGACAAGAAAGTCTTCATTTGCTGTTTATTTGGGCATTTGAAAAGGTCCATGCAGAACTCTGTGATTTAATCATCTATTTAGTTATATTCCTCAGCTGTAGAGTCTAGATCAAGGAAAATACTGTAATTTACGGATGGTATTAATATCATTTCCACAAATTTCTGAATTAAGTGGGATGGAACCTTCTTTTCTTAAAATTTCTTTAATTTATTAATGAGTTCGGTTGCTTTTTCTTAGACTTTGGGTGCTATTTTCATTTCAACGCTCTTTTCCTTTCCAAAAGTGATTCCCATGAAGTCTATTTCTTCATCCTTGCTAAATTTACATTTATCTCTGTTCAGCTATAAGCCCAGTTTTCTAAATTTTTCTTGAACAAGATCTAGGGCTTCTTATGGGTCTTAACCATCTTTAAGCGCAAGTAGTATATCCAAAACCAACTCACTCGCTATCTTTTACGCCGTTTATGGGGCTTCCTTTGCGAGTGATTCTCGCTTTAGAACCTGCGTGCATGTTTGGGTTCTGAGGCCAAACAGTACGAGTTCTTAAACCCTCGAGCTCAGCGTAGACGTCTCCACCTTTGTCAGCGCCAAACTAACGAGACCCGTCGCTTTGCAACAACATCAGCCTCGCTTCGCCCGACCACCTAATCCAGTGCTAGCCGTTTCCACGTACACCCGCAGGTTGCAGATTCTAAAGTAGTTCCCAGCCGTGCGCATTCCCACACAGCTGCTGGTTCCCGACTGTACATTAAGCCATCCCTTGATCTCCGTTGATGCGCAGCTGTTGGGGCTTCTGGACCGAGTCCTTGCAGGCGGCCGACGAAACCGATCTGCAAACTCCATTCAACCGCGCCAGCACCTCCTCGAAGGTCCGTTCAGATCTCCAACCCGTTTCCAATCTAGTACAGCGTTCCAAAGTGTGGCCGAAAACACTTTGCTCTCGACCGAATCGACTCCTAGTACAACAGCCTTGCTGTTCCCCCGTTCAATGAATATTCACTTTGGTCTGCTGCTTTTCAATTTTGGCGGAGTGGAAAAATGAAGGATCTCTCAGAAAATTCCTCAACTTCAACCGAGTAGACGACCCACGCGTGCTACCGTTGGTGTTTATAACTGTTGCCAGTACCCAACGCAGTCTGTCGCGATATCTAGCAGATACCGACGGTCTTCTCCCAAGGTCGGGCCTTGACCGTTTTCACGCGCATCGCCATGCGTACTGAGCCATCTCGCTGCCAGCGATTCAGGCTCATCTTTCTAACTTAAGTTTTGCATGACTAGCCTTACCAGAGGTCTTGGCTGCGACATCTTTCGTTGATATCTAGAATAATATTCATTGAATATATTTTATAATTTGTTAATAACGATATTTATGCACTTTCAAATATAAATTGCGTTTAATTTTAAAACATAAAGCGAATTAAATTCTATACAATACAGCGTAATTTATTCCCAGCTCGTTAATTTCAAATATCTGTTGATATCTTGTAATTTGAAAATTTTGAGATTAATAAAACATAAATTAAAAAATATAAATCTTTGGCCTTATTGATTGAGAATATTGAAAAAATATATAAAAATATGATACTTTTTGAATAAATGATATTATAATAGAAGTGTACTTAATAAGTAATCACAGAACATCGTCTCTTCTTCTGTAGTTGATGACGCTTCCACTTGGTCTGACGTAAACGCTTCCGCTGCTTGTGTTCAAAAAGTTCACATGTCCAGTTTGCTTTTCACTGAATTTCGATTTTCCTGTTTGTGGTCGTTGATTGAGCGATTATTAGTTCTTTTCCATTTTCTCGTCTAGTTTGGTTATTTATTCGCCCATTTTAACGATTTGTTCTTAAAGGTCCAAGTTATTCCTGTCCAGATACGCCGTTTTCTGGTCAATCAGGCCAGATACGTTTTTTGTTACAGTGGAGGAGATCTCAGTGAATAATTTTGAGTTCTTCATAATATCCTTGTTACTATTAGAATTTTCCTATTGTGCTTCACGCTTAACATATTCGCCAGTTGGTGTCGGGTTCTTCCGTTTGTACGGCTCGAGTGACTCTGTGGACTGGAAGTTCACAAGTGGGGTCGCGCTGGTGACTATTTCGGGATCAAAGTTGAGCATGTCGCCCAGGCCGACTGTGCCCATGGCCTGTTTGATCATGTTCTTCGTGTGTGTTCTCATATGCTGCTCAATTTCGAGGAGTTTTGCTTCGAATTCGCTGTTCAAGGTGTCCATTTTCTGGTTAATTTTTTGCACTTCCGTATCCAGTTTTTCGTTTTTCTAGTTTTCCATGAGCATTGAGATTTTGGAGCCCATTTGTCTGATACCTTGGAGTGATTTTTTGATTACTGGCTCATCTCCTTTGGTTGCTGGTGGTAAGCTTACTTGCGATTCAATTCCTGAACTTGCAAGTGGGGGTCCGTGCTCATTTAGTGGTGCGAGTTTGAAGTTGGATTTGAGTACGTCCTTGAACTGAATCATGGGCGAGTTCATCTCCTGTGTAGTTATTGGGACTGGGAGATCGCTGTGGCTTACAGATTAGTCCGATTCCTCAAATAGATCTTGAACTTGCAATATATCTCTTAGGAGTTAAAATTTATTCAGACCCTTGTCATATTTTCTTTTTTTTGACGGATCATTTTGAAGAGCTTTATTCAGGAGCTTCTCATCTAAAATATTCTCTGTAAGTAAACGTTCGAATAAAATCCGTTTTGTCATTTAATCCAGGGAAGAGAGTTTTATAAGCTCCTGTTTGAGAACGTCTGGGTCAGTTATTTGTCTTAGGTGTTGAATGGGGTCTACTGGGATGAGTTCCTTGACGTCTTGAAGTTTAGCGGTGAAAATAACGTTCTGTTCTTTATATTCGCTTCTTAGTTGAAAGAGTTCGGCTTTCATGCTAGCGGCTGCTATTTTCTGAGCTTCATCCATTAATTTTATGTTCAGTAGTTGGGATTGGTGGTTAGCGAGTTCGTTTTGGAGCTTTCCGATCACCTCATCGTTGGACTAGGCACCACGTTGTAAGAACTAAATTCCAGTGTTGATATGGATCATTTTCTGCTCTGTTTCTTTGTGATTTTGCTTAAGCCCCTCGCTTATATCAGCTAATTGCTAATTAACGCGAATTTCGATTTGGCTGATATTTCTGTTCAACTGGTTCATTTTTATATCTGCTGCCTAGATAGTTTAATCAAACTGCTTAAGTACCTCGTTCTATTTTGCGAATTGCTTGTTGACAGATTCATTTATTTGTTGCAATTTATATTCTTATATCCGTTAGAGCTCATTCATTTTTTGTGTTTATAAAAGCTCTGCTGCAGCCTTGAACGAATCAAAATTTCTGATTTGATCCCTTTCCATTTTATTTATCTTATCTTCAATTTGATTCATAAGAGCATAAATGTTAGAAATGGTAGACTTTGTAGCATCTTACTTTTTTACCATCTGATCTACTTTGGAATAGCACTCGAACTAGGTTTTATCTAACTACTCACGTAAAGATTAAGTATGCAACACAAGATCTTACTGTATCACCGAATCCTTACGTTACATCGCCATTAGTTACTCAGTTACCTGCAATAGGTATTTTACATTATCTGCTACTACAGGCGTTATCAAAAGCCATTACTTCTCGTCAAGTGCTGGTTTTTATATCGTTAACATTGAAGCGGTTAATTTACTTTATTAAAAACTCACTGTGAGAAGTATGGTTTATGACGAGAAAATTCCACTTCAATGGCAGTACAACCACCTGGCACCACTGAATTGCAGATTCAAGAGCGTATTCCGTTATTTAGGCGCACTGAAGCTGTGTTTGAGAAAGAATTGCGTGATTTTGAATCACAGCAAATGGTGGATCTTGGCACGAACAAGGACTGTGCGTATGAGTGTTAGGAGAAGCACATTAAGAACGCTGTGTACAACAACAAGCAGATTCCGACCAAGCCGATTGAGAAGGAGCCGTATGACATTAAGGGGCATGTTCCCAACGGTCCGTACACCGTGTACAGCATTTCGAAGCCGAATCCGGCCATAATCTACGACTTTTCTTCGGCGGACTACGCCTTTTTGGACTAAAACCCGCAGATAGCCGATTTGGAGTTCGAGTTCACGATGACCGTGCTGGATCTAATGTTCCCTTCCAAATACAGGAACGTGAACGCGGACATTGGCGGGTATGTATTCTAGTAGATACAGGCCGGTGTGTAAAACGTGGCCAGCAACCCGGCCTACTACGGTTTGCAGTTTCCGAAGATTTCTGCTGCCTCGCTCACGTCAACCGACTTAATCTACGCCCATTTTGTGAAGCAGAGGGACATTTACCACCAGCCGCTGATTCCGCACCTTTCAACCGAGACCACGCATCGGGACAAGAGGGAATACTTCTGCCAACCGGATAAGAAACTAACCAAGGTAAACATCCAAAAAACAAAGCAGTACCTCAACACAGTTCTGTTGTATAACATGCTCGCCGAATACGCAGTCGCACGCGAACTGCTCAACACGTACTTCTTCAGCCTCAAGTACTTCGACGGACTCGCTTTGATCGACAATGAAATCACCGAACTGAACACTAGTCAAGGCCCGTTCACCCAAGTAGTGGAGGAGCACATTAAAAACAACACCGTTTAAACCCTCAACACCCAAATTAACCCCGTTTACCAAGTGATGATCCCATACAAACCGTACTTGGGCGCCGAACAGCTCAAACAACAGCTCTCAAGGGCCATGGAGCACCACAAGAACCTGTTCACCCCCTTGGAAAACACAAGAGGAATCGTAGAAAAGGTCAAAAGAGAGACGAACGAATTCCTGGAATTCTACAACGAAGTCATGGACGGAGTCGAAACGGAGTGAAGTATGATTTGCTAAAGTGGAATAATAATCTAAGAACTTTTAGACTACAATTAGTAATCCCAATAGAGTTTTAGTTCTGTAAGAAAATAGAAGTTTAACATCAATAACAAAAAATAATTTTATACTCAGATTTTCAAAATATTTTGAAAATATTCGAAATACTCTGATAAATAATTCTCATAAGTTAGAATATAACGGATTAAAATGCGATTATGCGATTATGAACATGTAATCGAATACAACATGAATATCACTCATATTTTGAAATACTAGTTGGCGAAGTTATGAACGGAGTCATTATGCTGTTTCTATGTTCACGTAATTGCTGAAAGATGCTGCTAATTATTATAATTAGTTGGCGGGAAGCTGCAAGATATGTTGCACCTTGCTCTTCTGGGTAGTTAGAACGTTTCGCACGCGCTCGAGCCGTTTCAAGGAATCACTGTATTTCTTCTGGATTGTGATATTCAGATTCGAGCTGAACAGCAGATTTCTAAAGCTCTTGGCGTGCTACTGAGTGAAGCCCCGGTAGTTTTCGTTGTGATACGAAACAAGCCGCTGCTCGAAGTCCGGCCCGAACAACTTGCGGAGGATCTCGGGCTTGAGCTGAAATCCGTTAACGCCCAGAATAACGTTGTTGCTGAAGTTTTCTAGATCAAATTATTGCTCTAGTTGCTAAATAGAAATCACAGTTTCGTCCAACATGTTCAGAACCCAAAACTGGGGTTAGCCAACATCACATCGCACTTAATTATTTTTCATTACTATTGTGCCTCCACTGGCAAATATAATCTTTACTTTTGCAACTGCTTACAGCCGAACAAAAGAGAAGTTTCTATTAACTTTATGTATACCAACATTGTTCACCGCAAATACTTTATTATAAAATTAGTAATAACAATTATTAAAATGTTAATCATCGACACACTCTAAGTGATTACCATTTAACTTAAACAGCTTTGAGCAATTGTTATGAATATAAACAGTGTTATCTAAGACAAATATTTATCCGCTGGAATTGGTATTTGTTTGAACGCTATTGTATCGATTAAATTGCGGTAGCTATGCCACTAGATGAATTTCAAGATTGTATTTTACCTCGAATATCATGTCTAATACACTGAAATATATTCTGTTTTGATTGAAAACAACGTTATTTATTTATGCACTAGGTATCTATTGTTTAGTCTCGTAAATAATATATTTTAGTGACTTAGGAAAGTTAATATAGTATAAATATGAACAAAAATTTTGTTATTCGCCTGCTTTAAACGTGTACTTAACCTTTAAAGAGTTTATATAGGTTTAATCCTGAGTAATTAGGTTAAAATACCCATCGTTTAGAGACAAATACAAATTGATATACGAGAAAGGTTTTAAAGTTAATACAGCTTCTTCTTGCATGCATTTCTAATTAATTTGAGTTATTTAGCTAGGTTTCAGCATATTTTTAATTCTCTTCTTCTCATATTTTTTTGTGGCATGAGCAGAAACGAAGCCTTGTAGTATGGAAGACATTAGCAAATACAAACCCCAGAATATAGCTACAAGTAGTAGAATTGGAAAGAATATTACACACAGCAATATTTGTCCTGAAACTTTTAAAGACTATTTGCATTTTTGCGTTACCATTGAAGTGGGAAATATCTAAACAAACTCGTATTTCCCTTTAAACGTCCAATCATTATATCAAAACCTTCACTTCTTGAAAACGCAGTACCAGTTGTCGTGGTCGAAGTATTCCTCATCTTCAGCTGCTTCTCCGTATATCTCTCCGTATATCTTCCTTCCCATTTCAGTGTCAACTTAAAATCCGGCCTGTTTCCCGAGCGCGCTCAGCTCCCCTTTGACGAAGAAGTGGTAGAATCTATTTTGAATGACGCACTTCTAACGGTTCACTTCCGTTATTTCGGCCTCTTTCTGCCCACAAAAATGAGCCGAATTGTCAATTTATTGGCTCCAGGGAATGAAATTGTCCTGAGCCGAGAGGTTCTGCTCGAACGCCCAGACTGAAACGAGCACTCGGGCACCCGGTGCGGTTACCCTGAACATCTCCTACAAAGATTGTAAACGGCGTTACTCGGATACGAAGTGGTGAATAACGGCCACGGATATGATCCCGTCAAAAACGGTGGATTTGAAGGGGAGGGAGAGGGCGTCGCCGGTGAGTGTTGGAGCTGAAGCGGAGGCTATGGTGGCCAGGTTGTGCGAGTAGTCGAGGCCGAATATGTTCAAGTGCGGATGCTTCAAGTACTTCCCGTTTCCGCAGCCGTCGTCGAGCACAAAACTACCAGCTGGAAGATTTCTAAGGAAAACCTGAATTAAAGGCCACGGAACCTGACGCGTGCTGCTGAAGTGGTCGGAAATCGACTCATACACCTTGTGCACGTACTAATCCTCAAAATTTTAAGGATCGTCAATTTACTACTCAATTGGTTTGGCCTTCTTAATCGCCGGAGCAACCTTGGTCTTTAAGTTATTCGCTGGTCTGTCTTTCATTTACGCGGAGTGGAAAATGCCTTACCATTTTGTATTTTTATTAAATTTGAATTATTATGAAAATAATAGTTCAACTTTTTGTCTAACAGAAATTAATGCATCACGACTGTTAATTATATCTTTACAAGGAGATTCTGTAAAGAAATTTGACGAGTGATAACGCCGAGATTTTTGGAAAGAGAAGACATCACTCAGTAAATTACGTCTATACTGGTCACCCTTTTTCTCTGATGATCATATTTCCATTCCTTTCTAAACGATGATCAATAAGAAACCAACAGCATTCCTCTCTAACCAAATATCTCGCGTGGTGTTATCACACGTCAAACCTCCTCACAGAATCTCCGTTAGCTTTTTCGGGCTAATGGAGTTTGTTTTGGACATCTTTTTGTTGATAACAGCATTTGGTTGAGTAGGGGAGTTGCGTGTTATTGTGTTTGCGTTGTTTCTTATTTGTTCAAGGTTTAAACCTGGGAATAGTGTCATAAATTAACTATCTTGTTTGCGATTTTCTGGGGTCGCTATTCTTTAGAAGGCAATTTGTACGTTTTGTTGTTGGGCTTGATTTTTGGAAAGATAAAAATGTTGTTGTTTTCTTATTAATTAAAAAAGTTACCAGTTTAAATGCAATTTACAGCGTGATGTCTTCTTCTATTAATGTACGTACAGTACTTTGAAAATTTTGGAGTTTTTATTTAAATGTAATTTCACCTATACCGGCGGCTTAGGTTTATTCTATTCTACCTATAGCGTATTTTTAATTCCATGTTTATTTTTTTAAGCGTTCAAAATGACAAGTTTTTAATTTAGGAGATTTTTAATTTATAATTTTTGCTATAGCGTGCATTCTCACTGACTAGCATTAGTCGTCAAAATATTTTCACTTCATAATGTTGTTTAGATTAATAATTTGTGTAAATTGTTTAACATTTAAAATAAAGTTTTGCTCAATTTAACTTAATTTAATTACAAATATTATATAACTTTAAGAATATACATTTTTATCACATTACGTCATCTATTTCTTAACATATCATATTATCTCAACTCTCTTGTAAATTTTGTTGTCCTCCCTCATTTAAACTTATTTTAGTAAGAAAAAATATATATTATAATGAGATATCATCAATTTTCTATCTTTTAAGACGTATTTCATAAGTTTATTATACTAAACAATTTTCTGGTCTAAATGCTATTCATATTGTTCTAAACCGCATTAACCTACTTTTAAAACGTCAAGTTATTATATTAAAACTATTCATGGCTGAGCTTCTGATATCTAGAATCAGTTCTGTGATATATATGATATATGATGTGCCAAAATTTTCAAATTACTGTATTTATTTTTATTTTTATTTTTAATGTGATAAGAAAATATATGATAAGTATGATGGGTATTTCTATAATATTCTATACGTACTCTAATTTGAAAATGTTTTATTATTTATATTAATCTCGAACATATGTAATGAATTGTATAATATATGATTGATTCAATTACTAAATAAACATATTAAAATAAATTCTCGAATACATCAATATAAATTTTATATTAATATTTTATATTATAAAATATCTTTGGCAGTATTTTAATTATTATATAGTATATATAGTATACAAAACTAATTATAGAGTACTATTTTTCATGACTGTTCATATTATGTCTTATATTTCACTTTCGAAAACCTGTACAATTTCGCTTCCTTTAAATGTTAGCAATTACATTCAGTATTTAATACCAAGTGTTTTCGATCTCGGAGTTTGAGTTCTGCTACAACTACGTGTTCGACACGCCATTTCAGGAGAGCCTCAACCTGAACATGACGGCGCCCTTCACCTTCGACGCTCCGAGCGCGCGGTCCAACTGCACCGAAACCCAAAACGTGATCTTTCGCCAGATCAGCAGCCCCGTGGTCTCCCTGCAGCTGGACCTGAAAGTTGATACCCAGCAGAGCTCCTTCGCCCTTTTCTTCTACGTGTTCAAGAACGTTGAGATCCAGAACTCGGTCATCACAATGAAGCTGCAAAACGGCGACAACAAGAACGTAAGCTTGTTGACCCACACTTCCCCTGAATTCACCATCAGCCTCTTCGCCGTCGCTTACAACGTCCAGACAGACGCGTCCAGCTTCAAGAACATCTACGGCATCTCCAGGGTCTTGGACCAGAAGCTGACCCTGAACCAGACCTCGTTCACGTTTTCTTCCAGCTCCACTGGGATCGCCAACTTCTTCGGTCTCTGCCACCAAGCCGACTAGGTCCAGCTGGAGAACTCCTCCTTCAACCTGAATGTAATATCTACTATAGCTGTCGGCCTGCTCTACATCAACACCGGCTTCGTTCAGGTTTATAACTTATCCATGAGCGGCCAGCTCTCTGGAACGAACACCTTCGGCATGATCTTCAGCGCCCAGGCTCAGGTGAATTTTAACCCTTTGAACAGAAATGCATAGTTTTATAAAGACCTTCCTTCCATAGACGCTGGCTAAAATAGTTGTATGAGTATATATCAAGGTAATAGGACTTATTATCACTCGAGCCCACAATACCACCAGCGGATTTTAAATTCTAGAAAATGAGGGACATTTCTGTTTTAGTACCAGCCGCTACAGTGAGAACATCTTCTGATTCATCTTTATTTACAAATTAGTAGAGTTGCTATTTATTGTATTCAACCTGATTGAAATCAACTTTTGTTCCAAATTCATGTAGAATTTAGAATTTGGAAATTTGTATTTCATTTGGAGATTCAGATTTCAATCTACTTTTATTGAGGTACAACATCAAAACTCATATTCTAATGACTCGAGTCTGCACGGCCACTCCCTCGTCTAATAGTTGACGAATTAAAAGTGGGTCAATAGCAAGCGAAGTGCAAAATAATGTAATGCAAATCAACTCCAAACATTTCGCAAGCACGTGCCAACAACACAGAACCATGTTCCATTTATATGATCATTGACCATTTTAAAATTTCGATCTTACGGCCCAATATTTTAGAACATTAAATATTTTATTATCTTTTGTAACTTGAACCAAGGCCAGCACTTGTATTTAACGTTAGATTTCTTGAGTCGCTATTATTTTAGTCACCTTGAAGATTGAGTGATATTGTTGAGCATGTTATGGGTGTGGTAATCTAATAGCAAGTTAGAATATATGTAAATATAAGTATATAACAAACATATGAAACTAAGATTACCTATTCGTTCACAAACGAAAAAAACGAGATATATTGCGATTTTCTCTTTCTTTTTGAAGGTTTGATAGGGGGAAATCTTGAGTCAATATATGAAATAGTTTCTGTTATTTTGTTTTTAATTTATTGGCGATGGATTCAAAAATCACAAAATTTGATTCAAAATACACAGAATGACTTCATTTAATGAAATATGAACATGAATTTTTTAAATTACAAACACTTCAAATATGTGAATCTGTTATTTTAAAAACGACTGTGTAACTGTTTTTAAACTTTTATAAACAGTACCACTATATTATGTAAAATAATGTTAAATTCCAAAGAATCACCACTTCACCAGATAAACAATAATGGAAACTAATGTAGTTAACGAACAAATGAGAAAATTACGGTAGGTCTAGATAGATAGACTTTAGAAAAAGAAAGAATGGTAGTAAAACAGAAATGACAGGGTTTCTTCCGTAACTAAAGATCGCCATAATACGTAGCTTTAAAAAATTAATGCTGAATAAAAACAGAAACTTGCATAATAAGAACTTATTATTCAAAATATTTACAAATAATTACCAATATTATAATAACTACAATTGCAATTTGACTAATAATAGTAAATTTAAGAAGATTAAATTAAGTCAAAGTTCACAGACTGGTAAATTCATTGTTTGTAAGAAGGCATTCCTGTGAAGACGCAAATGAAATAACCTCTTCACTAATTAGTTCAAACGCCAGATAGTATTCCATAATAATAACAAACAACTTTGAATACAACAGAAAAGAGAGTAGATTACACTGAATAAGAAAAGAAAATAGCAGCCTTGAGATTATCAAGATTAGGAGAGTAACACTATGAAGAAGAACGAGAAATTTAGATGAAATATCATAAAGTAGTAATTCCTTCAGTTAGTACAGCAAAAAGACAACAAAAAGTGGATTTGGAAAAAGTTAATTTCTTTGACGCTCATATTGGATTGGAATTCGATCCAGCAAAAGATTTGTCGGGCGTCGAAGATTGGAAAACTTCAAATAAGCTAAGTAAAGATTAAATAATTAAAGCGATTTTATAGCTCGACGCGATTTATGTTAATAAATAAGTGTATTTTGATGAATTTGGTATTCCTCATAATACAATTTTGCATAAAGGATAAGAAAAAGCTATTTAATTTGTATTTGCATTTGTTTTAGTTACTGAATGCGAAGCTGATTCGCTTCCTATTTTTTGTCAGCTATCAGCAACAGGCTCATGTTCTTAAAGATAACTTGACACATACTTCATTATTTGCAAGACATTGCTTAAATATAATATTTAATGCGATTTTTTGGCTCATGATTGTGATCCGTTTTATAACCGTATCGAAAAATACCCGTTCTTCACATGGAGCTGAGGTCTGGTTCAGTTATATTCGTGGAATGTGCAAGAACGACGACGGTATTGAAAATTTTACGGATGTTTTAAAGCGTTCGTTACTGTAGAAAAAGTTAGAAGTCGAATTAGATGTTAATAATCAAAAGAAAAGTCGAATTGGTGCAAAACACACAAACAGAGTACACATAACCGAATAATTAAAAGATGAAACGATTAAATAACTGCATTCTCTCGCCAAGGTGATTGTTTAAATGATGTTAGGGGAAGTTGATAATGTTGAGCAATAATTTTAATAAGTTTATGATTTTTGGTAATCTATAAGAGGAGGAATTATATTTGAGTGGTGTGTTAAGAAGTCAAATAAACGTTTTCATGTTAACGAAATGACTCAAAGAAACATAGGCTGTTAAAGCTGTCTTGATAAGTACACTTAAGTTAAAGAAGACTATATATTGGTTAACGGCAAGGCTATTATTGACACAGGATAGCTAAAACAAGATAAATCATTACATTAACTTGATGATTTTTTCCCTAAAGTGAATAATTTGCAAAGTTAAAAATGATTTTACTTGGAGTGAAATGAGAATTTATGTATGATTTAATAATAATAACAAATAATAATTATTGTTAATCTTAATCATGTAGTGTGTTTTTGCATTTCAAATTTTGTTCTAACTTCACATATCACCATAATTATTAAATTTATGCATATCTATTTATTATTACACTTCTTTCTTAAAATTTCATATATTTCAATATATAATTTTGAAAACACTTTCTTTTCATATACTTGATATAATTAACTATATTCTCATTCTATTTGCACAATTACCGTACGTTTTAAGGAAGAAATTGGCGATAGATCTCTTTAAATTCAACCATCAATTATTTCAAACAATAGATAGCAGATTCGTGGGAGAACCAATATTATTATAGAATTAGACAGACATTCAGTTAAATTTGCGGCTCTTTATCTTATTCCTGAGTTTAAATAATTGATAAGTTAAGAAGGAGTGGGGGCGCCCAAATGGTCAGGTTTTGGCGGGTAAATGACGATGGTCTCATGTTTGGAAGCTGCGAAGTAGATGTTCACGCTAATGAATACATTATAAATGAATATAACACATGTATAAATTTTTCATATTATTTTCAAATCAAATCAGACCATATAAACGAACAGGTCTAAGATTATTAATAACTTTGTGAATCTCTCATAAATTTATAAAATAAATATCGTGGGAAGTCCTATGGAAAACCAATTATTCATAATAATGCATTGAATCACTCCAACACAGATACAGTTTAGGGATAACATCCGCAACTTCTGTTCAAAGAGTTAACCTGATCACGTTTTCTCTCAAGACCCTCGGCGTCACTCTCAACTGCGGCTTCGTTCAGACCGTTTCGGGATCCGCCATCGTCACGACCTCGAATATCAATTTCGTGGGATTCAGCTTCAGTCCAAGCGAGCCCGTTTCGTACGGAGCTGGGTCTACGTGCCCGTGCATCCAAGGAGCGCAGCTTAGCCAAGGTCTCTGCAACTGCTCAACGGGATCTTCTCTGGTATCTGGCGTTTGTAAATGCACAGATGGAGCCACGATGATGGGCAATACTTGCGTCTGCACAACTAATGCTTTGTTGATCGGAGACTTTTGTATCTGCCAGCCAGCGAATTCCCAGCTTTAGTCTGGTGTTTGTGTTTGCATACCAACTCATTCAATCATGTAAGGAAGTATTTGCGTGTGTACACCGACTTCATCAAATATGAATAATGGTGTTTGTACCTGTCCTTTATATTCACTAATTTCGCCAACGGCTTGCGTATGTTAACCTACAGGAACTTCTATGTTAAATAATATATGCACTTGCTTCGCAGGTGCAACTTTGAATGATGGTTAATGTGTGTGCAATACAGCAGGTGCTTATCCATCAGGAAATACTTGCGTTTGTAATCCTAATTATTACAAATAAGGGTGGCTTCCAGATGGAAATGCTTGGTGTACCAACGTGAATTAGTGCTGCACTAAGTGTATGGCAAAAATAGGTCCATATAACTGGGTTTGCACCGATTGGAACTATCATACTTGTACTCATACGGGGACAACAGTTTTGAACTGATAAAAATAAATTATATAAATTAATAAATTGTATTATATGTTTAGTAATTATGTTCATTGTATAATAATGAATTTATTCATTTCCAAACCAAGCTGAATGCGTTCATGACAGTTTGCCTCATTCCGCTGTATTCGTCTTCGTATCTGAGTGTGGTTGTGGTTTGCTTGTAAATAGTTTGATCTTCGTTAACTGTTGCAATATTTTCTTCGTTTTGTGATATATTAACTTGCAATCTTTTGAGGATCTTGAGTGCGTTTTGTTCGTTTACTTTTTCCTGGAGCAGCTCGATTGCTAGTTTTTACTGAAGTTACTTCAAATGTGGTTGAAGAAGAACGCATATTTGCGGGTCGAATTACATTAACGAGTTATTTTAGTATTATATTGGTTGAGTAAATGAAGGTTGAAGTGCGATTGGTTTTATTTCAGTTTATTGCGGTTGTGAAAACGGTTTTGGTTCAGAAACCTCTTTCGGGGGAACGAACGCGAAATTAGGTTTTGTGTCCGATTTATTACTGGAGATCGGTTCTTGTGGTTGTGATTTTGGTTGTCCGAACACGAATTGTGGTTAACCCGTTTTCTTCTCCTCGTTCTATCCAAAATTGAATGCTGGTTTTGTTTCTTCTTTTTTCTCTCCTAGTGTGAACGTGGGTTTAGCTGTTTCTTTCTGGCCAAAGTTGAAAGTAGGTTTCGCGTCAAGTTTTGGTTCAGTCTTGTTTTCGCCAAAGTTAAAAGCTGGTTTAACCTCTTCTTTCTTCTCTCCAAAGTTGAATGTTTTTGTTTCTTCTTTCTTCTCTCCGAAATTAAATGTGGGTTTTTCACCACCCAAATTGAACATGGATTTGGTTTCGTCTTTCTTTTCACCACTCCCTGTCGTGTTTGGTCCAAACGCGCCCATATTGAATTTGGGTTCCGCTCCAACAATTATTTTTGCTCCGAACTAATTCGTTTGTACTTCTCCGATGATTGGCGAGTTTTTCTCGTTCAGCTTCGTGTCCACGAACGGTGTGTCTTCTCTTTAGAACTCAAATACTCTCAAATCTTAAAGCGGATTCGATTCAGATAAATTTTGTGGAGTGGAAACTGCTTTATTCTCGTAAAATTACTTTAATGACGTTAATCTGTTTGAAGTGGAAAACAGTTTTGGAAGTGTTAACTGCACGCTTACAATTCCAGTTGGGTTCCACGTTAACTCAGTTCCGATTTTTTAGTTCATTTAAGCGAAAATGAATTGAAAACGGAACTTCAAACTCTCAATTATGAAATTCTGGGATAGTAAATGAACTGGGATCCTCTGAACAAGTTATTTGTACTAAAGCAAACGGGACTCGTTTTTAAAAAGCTTCAAAAACAACGAAGAGGCGACACAGGCGTCAGTTGAAGGCAGCTATAGTGAATCAATAATCAAATTAAGGGCCTGCTCGTCATTGTTGCAAGAAATGTGCTTTATCACACGTAAATACAATGGGTGGGTGCTCTCCTGACCACACAATACACGAATGAACTAATCTGACGAATTCATGTTCTGAGATATCATCTCATTATACAACCAGTAGAAATTCTAAGTTTGATACGTCCCAAAATCGGTGTCAGAAGTTGGTAGAGACACCGAAAGGTACAGAGGAAGGGCCAAGGACGTAAACATAAGCAATAACTCATCGTAAACAGCTGAGTGCTGGCGCAAATTTACAGATAGCTTGCGCAAACGATCGTACAAATAACTAAACGTCTCCACATTCGCGGTTTTGTGTTAAAACACATCACTTAACATGTACGCAAGCTCAAGCTCATTCGCATCCAATGGAAGCGGGTCGAACGGATCGTCAGAAGACGACCTACGGAACCTACGTGTTACACGAATCGGATTCGACTCCTCAAATCTATGCAAAGGCTGCAATTTCTCCAAATCTTACTAATTTATGAAAGGATACATTAGGAGTGAATTTATTAATTATATGTATTAATACTATGTAGATTCAATAATAATTGTCCACTCCATCTCCATATATTTTCTGACTTCATTTTTAGATTTTCAACACACTGAAATTTAAGTGATAAAACTAACAATAATCTTAATATTAAATCAATATATAAATCTCACTATTACATCATTAAAAAGAAAGAAAACGTATTATTCCATTATATAAGTATTTGTAGTATATAAGTATTTGAATTTGTTAGTACTTCCTCTAATCTCTATTTTCAATTATAAAAATAAATAATAATCAAAAAATAATCAAAAGCAACTACAAACTGTAAAATAAATGACTCACTTCACTGCGGGCTCAATTTAATCATTCCATCTTCATCTCATTTGTCATGACAATCCATTAATCTACTAATCTTAATTTTTTAATAACTCCACCTTACTAATCAATATCATTCACGACAGACATGAGTTAGTTTTGGAATATTGTTGACCTAGAGAAGTAATCTTTGTAACTATATCTTTGAGATGTGAGGGCCTAAAATATTATTGTACTTGTTGCAAATTTAGTATTTAAAATTTTAAATCTCTTTCAATACTTTGTTTAATGAATTTGCATTGAGGTACAAACAAGATTAAATTACAACCAAAATATTTTAAGAAAATAACATATTAAAATGAGATACAATTAATTATAGTGCATTGTACTGTTACTAACATTTAAGTGATCAGAGACAGATATTTTATATTATTATTTTTCGAGACTTTTAAAAATCTTAAAATAATTATCTGTATTTATTTCTAACATTAAATTCACATCGGACAAAGTCAACAGATCTGTATTATAAGATTCATTATATTTTGTTATGATTGATACAAATACAATATACAATATTTATTGTAAACATATATCTGTGTAATATTAATTGATTTTCACTTCATATGTTACTTACATTATTGTCCACATAATGCACTGTTTAGGAAAAGCTCGAAAAATTGGTTGAATCTGATATATCAATCTAGATTAATTACGAAGGTTGCAACAACGTAGTCTTCAAGGCCAATATCTTGGTGCAATACTGCTTCAAGTAATATATTCTAGCGAATTCAGCCATTACCAAGAACTTCAAATTCTTGCAGGCCGTGAACCTAAACTCGCAGCACAACGTATTCTAGTCCGTTTAACGCATTTAAAACATCGTCATTTCTTCGTCCATCGTTCATAACCAAAGCGCCCAAACTAGCTTTTCCACCTTTGGCTTGTCGTCTATTCCGCGCATCTCCCAGGTTAGTATTAACGTGGATCTGCAGTCCCGCTACAAAGTGGTGGCGTTCCTGGTTGGTTCCTAGAATTAACTAACTATTTCGTACTCCACTTTCAACTTCAGCTGCGTGTACTCCGACAACGTTTCTTCCATCCTCACAATTGAAGACTCGCTTTCGTTGTTGCACGTGGACATGTATTTGTATTATATCGGATAATATGTGTCTGGTCTCGTGATGAGTTCATTTGCATCAACTTAGATTAAGCTTTTTCACTCAAATATGTTTGGGAGTTTATATGGAAGTGAATTTACAACCTAAATTTCAGCATTTTACAATACTTCAAATTGAGATAATTGGCAACCTTTGCCTGCATTTGGTTGACAATAACTGCGTATAGGTAGGTAGGTCGTGCTTCTTTTACAAAATGAGTTCTTGCTGTCAAGAAAGTGCCTAAATTGCTTCGAGCAACAACTATTATACCTGTGAATGCATTGACCTGCTTAAGGTGCTTCTTGACCCGTTAAATCCGATATCTAGTTGTGTATGCTCATAAAACTACTTTACATTTAATTCGCTCTGTGTTGAATGCCCGGCTGATTCATTTTCATCAATTAACTCACTTGTCTGCACATGTTCAGATTAGTTCCAAACGCATAACGTTGGAACAAATGAATGCGAGTGCGTTCCAAAATACTCGAGTAAAATAAAGGGAACTTGCACCTGTATCAATGGTGCAGGAATTAACAATGAACTCGTTTGCTAGTGTTTAAACGGGTTCTAAATGGTTTTTGGAGCGGAAGTAATGTGTACATGTTCAGAAAATAAATATATTTTTGATGGAGTGTGCATGTAGTGCCCGGCGGATGCGATTTCAGCAATTAACGCCAATAATTGCACGTGCAAGTAAGAATACCAAATTCATAATACAGAAACGAATCAGTGCCAATGTTAACCGACATATTCCACGAAATAAAATTGGATTTGCGCATGCCCAACAGGATCGATGATAAGTGCAACAAAATGCGTATGCGTAAATAACTTTTCAATGCAGCACAATCCGCCTGCATGTACATGCGGATTAAACCATTTCATTTATAATTCATAGTGTATTGCTTGCCCAAAAGATGCAAATTCATCATCCGCTAACTCAGCTGAATGTACATGCAAGCAATAAAATCAGCATCATGATAAAGAGTCAAATTCATAGCCTGTCCAAAAGACGCATATTCTACAACAATTAACTCTAGTGTTTGTACTTGTAATTATGCAAACCAACATCACGACAAAGTATCAAATTCATGTGTTTGCACACCGTTATATTCAAGTAAGTTAGTAGCTACTGGAGTTTGTACTTGCTTTGATGGAGCGATAATTTAAGGAAACACATGTTTTTGTATCAATAACTTCCTTCTTAATACAGCAAAACCTTATTCATGTTATTGTTCCACAAACGCAATAGATAGTAGAAAATAATGTATAAGAGCTGGCGGAGAGTGATAATAATATTACTAGTTTGAGTTATCATATAGTAATTTCAACATATAGTTTAAGTTATATGAATAGAGCTCAAACATATCTCCAAAGTATACGTAGATTTTTAATTAAATGTTTAACTAAAACTACGTATTTTTCAACCTATGTATATTTTAATTTTCTGTAGATTTTTAACCCTGTGTGATTTACTAAATATCTGATGGTTTTATAATTTATCCACTCCATAGCTATATTTTGAGAAGTTAAAAGTACATAAATAACAAGCAAAATATATCATTCATAAGCACATCAATTATTTAAAATTTATTATTAGTTCCATGTGTTTCCTTTAACTATAAAAAATTATTGAGAACAGAAATTGTTCTATTTTAAATCATCGTAAAATGATGTGTCAATTCTACTATAAAATCGAGTCTCAACATAAAAACTTTGAGACAAAGGCTTAATAATTTAACTTATGATGCGTAGTCATATTAAAATTGATTTGTAATTTTTAGCGAATTTTCAAAAGTATACAATTTTTTGTACGATTTTCAATAGCATGGAGAGAGGTGAAGGTTTAATATAGTACATTGTCTTATCAAATACTGTATATTCTTCAAAATTATTTGTTTGGTTATTGTTAGATCATATTAGGAGTGATAATATTTATCATATATGTAGTTTGGGTGTGGTGTTTTTTTGTTTTTGTGGTTTTTTTTTTTTGTTTTGGGTGTTTTTTGTTGGGTTTTTGTTTTGGGGTGTTTGTGTTTGTTTGTTTGTGGTTTTTTTGGTGTTTGTGGGGTGTGGTGGTGTTTGGGGGTTTTTTTTGGGTTTGGGTTTGTTTTTTTTTTGGGTGGGGTTTTTTGTTTGTGTTTTTTTTTTGTGTTGTGTTTTTGTTTTGTGTTTTTGGTTTTTTGTTTGGGGTTGTGGTTGGGGTGGGTTTGGTGTGGGTTGTTTTTTGTGGGTGGTGGGTTGTTTTTTGGGTTTTTTTTTGTTTTTTTGTGGGGTTTTTTTTTTGGGGTGTGGTTGGGTTTGTTTTGTTTTTGGTGTTGTGTTTTTTTTTTGTGTTTTTGTTTTTGGTGGTGTGGGTTGTGGGGTTTTTTTGTGTTTGTTTTTTTTTGTTTTTTTTTTGGTTTTTTTGTTGTTTTTGTTGGGTGTTGTTTTTTGGTTTGTATTCTGTTATGTTTAGGTGTCATTATAAACAAATTAAACACAGCATTAAAATAGATGTTAATCTAAATATAGCATTTATGCGCTTTATTGATAGTCAGTCAATTGCGCTTTTTCTTAGTAATATAAAAATATCAATATAATACTTCTAGTACACTATAGTTAAATTCTTTTTGTTCCAGTAACCACACATTCTACAAGATTCAGTATATTAATTTTTTATTGTCAAACGCGCAAATAGTTTTCACGATCAGTTTTTATACATTTTCCTAATTAAAATAGTTTGTATTTCTAATGATGTTGTTCGGTACAGTGGTAGTACTACATCTTTGAATAGAGATGGTCTTAGGTTCAATTCCTACAGGATGAACATTTTATCATTAATTTTTATAATAATTTTAAATTGGTTATTAAATAATTATAATCAATTAATAATGACTTTATAATCCACTCCACTTCACATAAACAGATGCAGCATTAGAAGAACTCCTTCCTCTATACCTAATCAACTCAATTGCATTATAAATATTTCATATTTCATCAAGTAATCATGACATGATTACGGTTATACACAGTCTCTCGCTAAATGCGGACCAGAAACAAACTCTGGATATTGGTTAGCTTCTCATTAAGTGGTTAGTAAATCGTGCAAACATGTTCACCAAAAAGGAGAACTTGATGTCGCTGATCCACTTGTTTATCAATTTTGTGAACTTACAAATTTTGCTGACTGCTCGATAATGATCGATACCTACTGAAGCACAATTCTATAATCATTTTGATTTGCATCTTTTACTCCTCACTAAACAGAAACAATAAATGCCTCACAATGAAAGGCGTGACGCAAAATGTCCAATAATATTGCTTCGCACAGACTTGCATTACTTAAATGGAATTTGGAAGACGGGGGATGCGTTAGAACTTATTGAAAGAGATGATTTGCAAGTTGCATATGAATGATAGTGGTTTAATTTCTACAATCAGTATGTGGAAACAGTTTTCGTTATTAATTTTCGTAATCGGATTCCAGAATTGGATTCCAGAATTAGTTTTCGAATAGGATTTGCACTTAGGACAATACATTCAAAAATTAAAACTAAACTATTATTATTTCTTTGTTAAATGAAATAATATTGAATAACTAACAGATTAACTCGATTATAGGAAGTAGTACCTAAAACTATGAATTTATAAAATTGATATTTAAAAACTATATTTTGTAAATTACCGCACCCACATCACAATAAATGAAAAATGAATGTGCACAAATTATGTAAACATAGCTTAATATAACCGATTAATCCAGATTTTCGCAATGAAAATTAATTGATTAATACTATATTTGATATGTTCATTTGGAGTTTCGTGAATAAACTAACACTTGTATATATTGGATTATATAAAAGATACAGAAGATCAATTTCATTCATTTCGAATTTTTAATGGTAAAATATCATAGACACACTAATAATATGCTTATAAAGTCATTCTTTATCATAGTCCACAGATCTATTAAAATCTACAGATATTTAAAAATTACATAGATGTTGAAAAATACGTATTTAAAAAACTACGTATTATTTTTAAGAACATTTAATTAAAAATCTATGTATACTTTGGATATATATATATATATATATATATATCTCACTTCCTAGTACAAAATATATATATATCTCACTTCCTAGTACAAAATCTCAATATTTAATCTGAACAATATATTTTATATAATAATACAAAATAATAAATAGTAATATTTTAGTTAATTTTTGTTAGTTACCGTATTTAATGAGTTCAATCTATTTGTATAATAGATATTTGTATATATATAATATTTGTATATATAATAAATTGTACAGCTATAATTTAGTAACTGTATCAATTTATATAGCATCATTTATTATTTATATAGTGTCATTTATAAAAATATGAAAATGCAGCACGAGAGAAATTTAAACACTGTTGTGATTCACAAATTAGTAAACGATGGCCTGGAACAGGCTTCACTGAAGCCGTTTTAAATGTTCGGGCTCGTATAAATGTTACAGTTGTTGACAACTGGATCATCAGAGAGATGACAACGCAACTTCTTCTTGAGCTTTTCCATCTTGATCTTTTCCAAATTATGTGTGCAGTCTACATAATAATATCTGAAATTATAACATAAATATTATATATATATCACTTCCTCGACTTCCTTGACTTCTTGATTACATCCATGCATTAAATAATAAATTTAATCTACGATGATAACTTGAATCAAAATTATTATAGTATTTATCACTAACTTACATTTCAGAAAAATTCACATATATTTATAATATTTATATATCACTTCCTCGAGACGGCACAAACAGACTTCATTGAGACTTTCGAAAGTAAAACATAGGCTCTCGCACGCCAGTGTTTCCACTTTCAAAACGGGCTCAACCCGTCATTTATGCCCACTCAGTTAAGACCCAGCAGGGCCCTCACGGAGTCGTCAGCGGACCAGTTTTACCTGATTCGCTAACTTCATTTCCTGAAACTGGTTCTCGCGTCTCAGTTTCTCTTTGCTCGTTATTTCCTTCGGCTTGCACGGGAGGTTGTTCCGTTGTATTGGCATTGCTTGGTGGTGGTTGCCTTTGATGCATTGTTTCATTAACTTGATTAGGTACCTGGGGTCCTTCTTAGTTTATTTGATTTTGCAAATTCCTAATTTCGGGGTATATTGCCGGTGGTAGATTAGCTATTTCCTAGGGTTTAGCTGCTTTGATATCTTCCTTAGCTCTCTATTGTTAGATGAACTATTTCTGATATTCCATTTGGAGCTTCTTCTTCTAGGCTTTCGTTAAGATTGGCTCGGTTTCCTATTTTGCGTCAGTAATCGTTTTTTATTCATTTGGACCAACTTTTGGCTATGATTTGACAGGCTTTTCTAAGACAGGTTATTTATCCTCTTTCTTTTTCTAAGTTTCCTTTTGAGGAGACTTTGCGTTCGATTGGGGCATTTTAGTGGTCTTTTGATCTTGTGACTTTTAGACTGGGGCTATTTCTCTTTCTGCTTCTGAGCGTCCTTAAGCTTCGTTTTGTCAGGCGCCTTTTCTTCGATATTCTTCGTAGGTTCAGCTTTCTAACTTACTTCAGTCTTTTTCTTCTCGTTTTCAAGCTGGGCTTCGGCATTGTTTGTCTTTTAAGTGATCTTCTTGTCGTCATGCTTCTTTTTGGTTTCTTTGAATTTACGCATCACTGTCGCCGCTGTATCAAATTAACTTTACAATTCTCTCTTTGAGAGACTAAATTTTCTTGTCATTGCCTTTCGCGTTGGGGATTACTTTGGTCTGGGTGGGTTTGTCAGGTTTTTTCTTTGTGGACGTGTCCTCCAGTTTATCGTTGCCTTTTTCTGCTGTTTGCGTGGACTTCTTTTTAGTCTTTGTTTTGTGGGCTTTTTCAAAGTTTTTCTGTCTAGGCTTTGTGGGCACTTCTTTGATTGGAGATTGTGTGGTAATCAAAGATTTTCCCGTAGTCGTCAGTGCGTTTGAATTAAACATCACTGTCCGCTAGGGAGGCAAAGCGGTTGGCACTGGGTTTCTCTACATCGATCTCGCTATGTTTTCCGCCCTGTTGGACTACTTTCTTTCTATACATAAGCTCGGCTCGGTGTGTTTGAGAGGTACTTATCATGTAGCCAATCTCTTCATAAATTGTCTCGAAATTAACTCGGAGTTCTTCCAAGAATTCTCTCGACTTTTAATGAATGGTGAGATTCTTACCGATTATAATCGGAATAATTTTGAGCTGAGGTTACCATTTTAATCCTTTTTGTCCCGATAATGCTACTCTTTGAGAGCGTAGTATTTATCAAGATCCCAAGTGATTCCAATATCCAAATAAATCTGAACTCCGTTGACCACAATGCTGATGTCCGGTTTAGTCCGGTCTTCCAACCTGTTGTCGTTGTCTTTGCAGACTTTTCTGGCTTGATATCTCTTTCACTACTGGTGTCATTTAATTTGTGATGTGGAACATACCCTAAAAAATTATAGATGTTATTGATATGATATAATTAAATCACAGTTACTTTTATTTTTCTTAAAAATGAATTTGAAATATTTTCCAAAATTATAATTGAAACTAAATGTTATTATTCATAATTATACAGAAACCGGTTATCTGTTTGATTGTATTTTCACTCCAAACCTACGTTAATTATATCATATTTGCTTAACGTAAAATCATTTTATTTGATAAATTACATGAGTAACCTGTGTGATAATACACTTTAATGATAAAACATAACTCGTGACTAAAAATATGTGGGTACAGAAGAAGGACCACTCCTAATAACAAATACATTTTTGATTTAGAATCATCTTTGCTCTTCCGATCGATGAGGAAAATGAAGCAAATATACGATATGACAACTTTTAAATTGTTAAAAATGCTCCAGAAAATATTAGAAAACACAGCTGTGTATAACGTACGTGAAAGTAAATATCAATAATTTTAGGACACAACTTATACTTTATCTAGTATAAAACATTGTTACTATTGGAGAATAATAATATTCTGAATTGTTTAGCTTGAGCATTATAAATTAGCCCTAATGTGCAATTTTACTTTATTATTGACTTCAATTTTGAAATGCTAATTTTAATATTAAATAAAAATTAAAATTTTATGATAGGGCCCACACCTACTATTAGCTAACGGTAATTATTTTAATTAGAACTGCTTACTTGATTTATTCGATTATTATACTTAACTATTTCCAGGTGTCACACAACTCTTCAACTTTTACTTATTTGTATTTATTTGTTAATTCCTTCGATTTTTTGCTAATGAGATAAGCTTTGCAGGCGAATAAGTGCACTTTATTCTTTATTGGTTACTATTTAATTCTAGTTCATTTTGTTTTGGAATTCTAGTTCTCCTGATTTTCTTACAAGTATTATTTACTTTTCAGTCACAGCAGAAAATTGGCATGCATGACCCCATATTTAAATTGCAGTATGAAGTAATTTGCCCTTTTCTAACCTAGTAATATCAAAATTATTTCAATAAAATTAGTTTCACTTCAGGTCATTTTTAGTATAAAATTAACAAATAGTACCGAAAACTAAAAAATAATGTGGGTAGCAGTAGGTAGGAAACAACGCATTCGTGCATATTAGATATATCTAATAAAATACTGACATATCATCCATGTTGCTGTCAAATCCTAATTTTCAAAAATAGAATTAAATAGAGTTCTGAA
Organism: Hexamita inflata; assembly: GCA_963988835.1. Taxonomy (NCBI): domain Eukaryota; phylum Fornicata; order Diplomonadida; family Hexamitidae; genus Hexamita; species Hexamita inflata. The sequence goes on along the minus strand of CAXDID010000644.1, from coordinate 137,028 downwards.
AAAACTGCTAAATAATTATTTATTAAAAATAGCGCTGTGCTCGTAATTTGTGTTAATAATTATATGGAACTCACCTCTGATACTGTCTGCTGCTAAATTTTTAGTTAGAAAAATCTATTCATCTCCAATTTTTGGTACTAATTACAGAATACATATAATAAGATAAAATTGAGGGAAGCATCTTCAGATACAATCATGATTCTACAGTAAATTTTTTGAACGTGTCTGATAATTATTGTCTATCTAATCTTATAATCTTTGTTTTAGGATAGAAAACAGAAAAGTGAGAGTTGACAGGAAATAATGAATAAAAATAACATGTATATAATTAGCTATATTTTATTGAAATATTTAAACCACTTCTTTACCACTTCAGTAATGAAACCAGTAGTTCTCTTTCTGAGGATTCTTTCAAGGAAGTTTGCAAAACGATCGTGGGCTGCTATGTTCAGCTCGTTGATCTTTTTACAGTCTTGTTCGTGGCCTTCCTTGTATGGTTTTTTGCACAGTTCGCAAATTTCTGGGATTGGTGTATCCCTCACGTTATTGAAAACCCAGTTGATCATGTACTAGAATGCCGTGTTGTCAATTCTTCTACGGCCCAGCAGTGTGTACCCTGGTTTAGGCACCGTGTGGTCGACCTGTATTGACATTATTTCTTGGATTTTCATTTCTTTGCGTGTGTCTCTGAAGAAATTCTTAGATTTAGTCATTTTGGCGTTTATTTTGCCAATGATTTATTCGAGTTTGGATTTGGTAATTTAGTCACCATTTTCTCGAATATAGTAGTCAATCTTTTGGATTTAATCTACCTTCATCTAATCGTAGTACGCGCCGGGTAAGATGATTCCAAGACCTCCTTGGCATTTGAAGTCAAATGCGAATTTTTGGAGTGCATCAGAGGATGCATTTGAGTGGAGTATTTCTTCCATGTCTGCCATCAGCTGCTTGTCAATTTCTTGATAAAGCTGCTTGTTCTCAGCGCAGTGTTCCGCGACATCGAGGAGAGGTCCGTAATTACAGGCGCTTACGATGCATTGGCAGAAGAGTAGAAGTTTATCCTTGTTTGGAATGTCTAATTTTGCGTATCCATCGAATTTCTTTTTGAGATTGTCCGTGATTTGTTTTGCCAGTGGTTTCGCTGTTTTCCCAAAATCTTAGCCTAAAAAGTTCACGATTCCTGATTTGTTAAAGAAGTTGGGGTGAGTGCACTCGCATTTATCGGTATTTACTTCTAAATGCATTTCTTTGTACAAAGCAATCGTTTCGTTGATAGTTTGTTGGATTTTGTCGGGAGTTGTGATTACGACCATGTCGTCTATAAATCCCAAAGCGAATTTATATGAGTTTCCATTTTGGTCTTTTGCAGCCTGTGTCTTCTCCATGATTTAATTTGAGAAACCACAGTATAGGATTGTACTAAGGTTACAACCTTGGTTTATTCCTACTTGGAGTTAATGGAAATTGTTTGACCATCTGGCTTTGATTTGGTTCATAGTATAGCGGGAATCTATATTACTTACCCCCTGCTCTATCAGCATTTTCTCAATCAATTCATGTCTAACACTCGAGAAGGCTCTTTTCACGTCGAATTTGATGGCGACAAGGCCACCTTCGATTGCCAGAGCGAGTTTGTGTTTGGCTAACAGCATTCCGGATGGTGTGGTTGCAAATTAGTTTTAATTGATTTTAATTTTGCTGACTAAACGTCTTTTGAGCATGGAATGGTAGCAGGAGAGCAGTGCTTCTTGGACTTATACTGGTCTATAATCCTGTTTTCCATCACTATCAAGTTTGTGTTTATCTATGTATACTACTCTTTGGAGATATATATATATATATATGTTTCCTATGTTTTGCTTTCAAAAATCTCAATGAAGTCTGTTTGTGCCGTCTCGAGGAAGTGATATATATATATATATATATATATATATATATATATATATATATATATATATATATATATATATATCGGCTCACTCTTTTGGTACATCTCAAAAACATCCACTTAATAATCGATTACTTCAATCACAGGAACATTTTAAAATGATATTTTCATTTTAATGCGTTCTTTACTTCTGTAACTATGTACATAAAGGACTCTATATTTTTAGTGTTAATTTTTTGAGATGTCATCAAATTATATCGATTCAGAAATGATAGTATTGTTTTATACTTTATCGTGTTATTGCTGTGCTATTAATATTAATATAACATTATTACATGTTAGGTTATTAACTTTTCAGAGATGATGGCTGTGGATATGGTGGTTATAAGATGTTAAACAGCTACTGGAGATATGTCTGAGCTCTAATATATGATCTAGTCTTCAATATAAGTGATGTTGTTATTCAGATATAATTATTTTTTATTTACATTTTACAATATTTTACATGTATGTTGTTTAATTTGTTTAATTCTATAAATTTACATGAAGATATTTAAACAAATATTATATTATTGATGTTATGTTCAAAGTATATATTTACTTTAAAAACACTCCAAAATGTAATTAATGCTATATGTGGACCCGCGGCCACTATTATTTGAACAGAAGTGCAACATTAAAATACTAAAAGACCCACTTGATATGATATAATCATTGATCATATTTGTACTATTAGTCGGAGTAGGCATCGGAGTTGCCAATAAAATATTGTACAAATTGGAATTGTTAGAGAATGTAAATAACAAATCTAAAATTTAATTTGAGTCCGTAAAACAAGAGTTAGAATTACTAGGAATAACTGATCCAAACTCTTCGTAATCAAACACACCTGTACCAGTATAAATTTTTGTTTAGAGATATCATGGGTCACTTTTATCCAATTACCAAAATAATTTTGATTTTGAGTGACAAATCTACATTAAGTATAAAATATTAAAGTGTTGAAGTAAAAATTGTAATAGAAGAATAATTATGATATGGTTAGTCAAAAAGGTCATACATTACTACTTATATAATATTACTCTTATAAGGAAAAATATGCAAACGTTTCTATCATTTATCATACTAATTTTATATACCGCTACTTTTTATGTCCACTTGTTCGTTGTGTTCAAGGTTAACTAGGTCTTTGACAACATCAGAAAACATTAATTTTCAAAATGGTGAAAATATAACAGAAATTAAACACAATTTAAATATTATAGAAACAAATGTACATTATGTATATTATAGATTTATCGTCAGCTCAATACTGTCGTTCCACTGTTTGAACAGCTGTGGTAATTCCAATCGGAGCAAACCCAATTATTAGGCCCGATTTTGGCCATGCACTTCGTGCAGCACATGTTCACGTTCGTGCACCACGCATCACCATTTGGAATCCAACCTTCTTTGTAATAAGCCGGATTACAAATACATGAATTCCCTGATAAAGAGGATCCTGGAGTGGTGCACTTACAAGTATTATTTACTATAGTAGCTCCTTTGAAGCAAGTGCATGCATTACTCACCATTGATGATCCAGTTGGCTGACAGACGCAGGCAGAAGGTGAAATAAGTGAATCTGGTGGGCAGGAACAGACCCCGTTATTCAAATATGAAGAAGTTGGCATACACTTACACACACCAGAAACTAACTACGAATGAACAGGCATGCAAGTACAAACACCATTTATCATAGAAGTGTACGTTGGAGTACATATACACGTATTTCCAGACATGATTGAATGAGTTGGTATGCAAACACAAACACCAGACTAAAGCTGGGAATTTGCTGGCTGGCAGATACAAAAGTCTCCGATCAACAAAGCATTAGTTGTGCAGACGCAAGTATTGCCCATCATCGTGGCTCCATCTGTGCATTAACAAACGCCAGAGACCAGAGTGGATCCAGTCGAGCAGTTGCAGAGACCTTGGCTAAGCTGCGCTCCTTGGATGCACGGGCACGTAGACCCAGCTCCGTACGAAACGGGCTCGCTTGGGCTGAAACTGAATCCCACGAAGTTGATATTCGAGGTCGTGACGATGGCGGATCCCGAAACGGTCTGAACGAAGCCGCAGTTGAGAGTGGCGCCGAGGGTCTTGAGAGAAAACGTGATCAGGTTAAAATTCACCTGAGCCTGGGCGCTGAAGATCATGCCGAAGGTGTTCGTTCCAGAGAGCTGGCCGCTCATGGATAAGTTATAAACCTGAACGAAGCCGGTGTTGATGTAGAGCAGGCCGGCAGCTATAGTAGATATTACATTCAGGTTGAAGGAGGAGTTCTCCAGCTGGACCTGGTCGGCTTGGTGGCAGAGGCCGAAGAAGTTGGCGATCCCGGTGGAGCTGGACTAAAACGTGAACGAGGTCTGGTTCAGGGTCAGCTTCTGGTCCAAGACCCTGGAGATGCCGTAGATGTTCTTGAAGCTGGACGCGTCTGTCTGGACGTTGTAGGCGACGGCGAAGAGGCTGATGGTGAATTCAGGGGAAGTGTGGGTCAACAAGCTTACGTTCTTGTTGTCGCCGTTTTGCAGGTTCATCTTGATGACCGAGTTCTGGATCTCCACGTTCTTGAACACGTAGAAGAAAAGGGCGAAGGAAGTCTGCTGAGTATCAACTTTTAGGTCCAGCTGCAGGGAGACCACGGGGCTGCTGATCTGGCGGAAGATCACGTTTTGGGTTTCGGTGCAGTTGGACCGCGCGCTCGGAGCGTCGAAGGTGAAGGGCGCCGTCATGTTCAGGTTGAGGCTCTCCTGAAATGGCGTGTCGAACACGTAGTTGTAGCAGAACTCAAACTCAGAGATCGAAAACACTTGGTATTAGGTTGTTAGTTTAATTAATATCAGCATTAATGTGGAGTGTTGATGTACAGGATTTACAATTATATTTTAATATTTTTTCATAAATTTACCATAGTTTAAGCTTATATTCATGTACGTGATTTTCAAATATGATAGGTTAAAATAAATATATTTCATCTTTATAATGCACAAATCATAAAATTATTAATAATAACGAAAATATTCCTATACAATTTACAATAATTTGTTTAATATACATATTATAATTATTCAACCATCACTATTAACGCGCATCCATACTAAATATTGTCATACTAAATATTGTCATATATTTACAATAGTATACAGGAAAATATAAATAGAAATATTATGAAATACCAATTTGTGATATCATTTTCAAAACTATATTCACTACTGCACAAACACACAGGCAGTCAAGCTTAAGCGTAACTCTCGAGCTTTCGAAATCAGACTCAAAACTAGATTCATCCCTTCAATCATACCAACTTACATTGAACTAATATACACAATATATAATAGATCAGAGAAAAAGACAAAGATATGTATGTTAAAACTTTTTGTTGTGCATCAATGAAGCGAATTATTATTCTGCGTAATTTTTATTTATATGTAATTCATTTAATTATCCACTTCTCACAAGAAATGTCAGTAATATAAATTAGATTAGTTACCAAACTTGACAAACCATATTCGTCAAATTTGGCTCCTATGTTTGTTCCATCGAATTCTTCGCAGCCCGATTTGTCTGATTTGATGAGTTAGTTGCTTGAATTGGAAAATGTATAATTTGATTTCATAATCAAGGGTTAGTTTTTGATCGACTCGCTTTAAGAGCATGTGAAGAAGTTCAATTTGTCCGCCGAAACGATAATTGACGTGGAGTACGTCCTCGCGCTCGCCGTTCCGCAGTTCAAGCAGGAGCTCAAGGTGGACGACTGGGTGTCCAAAATCGTCTCCCTTCCCAATCATTAGTTAGCAGCATCTAGTTACGACGGCTCTGTGTCAATATTCGAGCAGGACGCCCAGAAGCAACTACAGATTAAGAAGACCGTGCGCATCTCAAACCAAGCCGTCACCTCACTCATAAAGCTCTCCAATCTAATAATCGCTGGAGGGTACGACGGCCGTGTGATGCTCCTCGATGAGTAGTTCAACCTGAAGCTCGAATTCACCCAGAACCACATCCCAGTGAAGGCCCTCTCCTCGTTTTACAGGCAAAACGAAGCGTTCGTAACCGTTTTGAACGAGCAAAACGAAATTGTTCTCTTGAATGTCTCAAGCAACATTGACAAACAGGCCGAGAACGTAAAGGTGGGCGGAAAATTCGAGAGAGGCGTTAAAATAGCCGAGCAAGAAGTAATGCAAAAACTCGAATACGAAGCACACGTAATTCAATAATACACATAATAGGAACTACTCGTGTCTTCAAAGCAGGCTGTGAACATAATTGACCTTGAAACACTCAAATCGAGAGGACTAGCTGCACCATCGCCAGCCACGTGCTTCCTTACCAAGGGAGAAACGTTCGCAGCCGGATTCATGGACAGATCCATGAGAATTTACGACCCAAGACTCACCAACCCAGTCGTGAGAACCTTCCTCGGACACAAAAGCCACGTAGTCTCCTTGAAACAGAGAGACAACGACTACCAAATGGCCAGCTGCGAAATCGGTGGTAAAATACTCGTTTGGGACATCAGAAGTTCACTCCCGTACCACCAAATAGACGTTTACGACTCAACCATGGACAAAAGATCAGACCAAGCCAGAGTCCTCGATATGGAATGGAACCAAGACGGATACTTCATCGGAGGCAGCGCAAGAAAAATATTCTGGTTTGAATGAGATCTTAAATCAATTCTGCTTCACGTTTTAGAATATTTGATATTTAAACAAATTGGAAATTCCAAATCATAAAAATTAAAAGTGTGTTACACAAACATTGTGTAATATATTCATAATAATTATATATTTAAATTGATATTTTATATTGATATATTTTCTAATTGAATAGTTTGATTTGAAATGTAACTTATTAACAATTTATACAACAATTATAGATAATAATGTTGTGTAATTCCGCTTCAGATATGTAAAAACATTAAAATTAAACAAAATTAGTAACTATATATGAAAACGCAAGTGTGATTCATATTCAACCGGGCCCATTTGACTAGTTTGAATTAAGCAAGTCAAATGAATAAAAGATACCGTGTGGCAACATACAGTAATAGTTATAACTTAAATTACATGAGTTAAACGTTCATTTACTGAGCGAAATATAATACTGTTAGCAACTCATGCAGTAAGCGGATGTTATTGAAAGTAACATTGAAGCAATAATACGAAATTATGTTCAAATTGGGAATATATTAAACAAACAGTAACTCAAATAACAATACAGTATGCATTCACTGCTTAAAATTTAGAAATGAAATTTATAATTGAAATTTTCACTTTACAAATTTATTTCTTAGTAAAGAAAAGTTGTTTATAAGAGTAGATTAATTATCCAATATAGTCTGTATTTAATTTTATAATTTTTAACAAAATTATATTTCATTAACTGTGTATAATCGGAGTTAATCAATTTTATCTTTTAGTAATGAATATTTGATATGTGAAATTCATTGGTTACTCTGTAGCCACCTATAATTTCTGTTTAATTGTTATATTATATGTGAACAACGCTATTATTAGTCAATTTATTATCTTTTAGTTCAACTTTCTGTTGAATTGCATTTAACATTTGAAGCGAATATTTGAAGACTTGGTAATAATATTTATAAGATTAATATTAATTCAAATTTCGTTTTAAGTAAATCATTACTAAATTATTTAAAGTACAAATATATTCTAATTAATTGAAGTTGATAACTATTAGTAATGTCTAATCTACATGTCTACTTTAAACTCTGGATTAAATCTAGAAACAATATTTTATCTTTTAAATTTTGAATACTTGTTTAGCTTTGATCGTGTATATCAATTTTTCTCTTTAATATTGATTGTTGACAGAAAGATAAGATTTTAAAAATTGTGTTAAAAGTTTGAATATAAAGTGACGGGCAAAGTAAATGTTAAACTGTCAAGGAAGGGAGTGAGGTGGTTTATATTTAATTTATGGCATTCTGGTACATAGAGTATTAATATTACAAAAAATTAATATAATCTTTTATCTACAACTGTGTATACACCTTACACTTCCAAATAGAATCATTAAATTGTAAACGTGAACATCAACTTGATAATTATAGTAAAGGTAAGATAATCTAAATGTTTTTATTATCATTCACCACTCGTAAGGAGAAAGTTAAGAGTTGTTTGGTGTCAGAAATATTTATCAATTTTGTACTCAAAATTATCACTGTTTTTAACGGTAGTGGAGATATTTGAACATTAAAACGTCCAAGATCGAATCACAGGCTTATTTAAACAGATATTCTCTGATAGAATTTCGTTTTTAAGGCATCACAGAGATGATTAATGCAACTGATTTTCGATATGCTGTTTTCTACTTCTCAGAAATAAACTTGTTAGCTAAATTGTTGAATTGACCAGGTAAGCGTTTCTAATCATCTAAATTATGTTTGAAGTTTTTAAGCGACCTCCCGTTTTTATATTTCTCAAAGATTAGAACGAATTATTAATTTTATGAGAATTCTGGGATTATTGGCTGCTGTTCATAGACGAGTCAACAATGAAGTATTTAAGAACCTTCAAGAATTATGAACGATTTATCTCTAGAAAACCTATCAATCTTGAGCATTTTTGTTAAGTTTATAACCTTTTTATTTTATTTTAATTTTCTAATGACCCATGGGGAACTTCATTTATCATAGTTTTATTTCTCCCACTTCAAATTTATATTAACTAAATTTTCTAAATCAGGAATACTAACATATTTATACCTATGAATGTGCATATTTACCTTAATAACAGAAAATATAACATGTAATTACTATTATAGTCTCTCAAACGTTAAAATCGATATGAAGTATACTTTTTCAAAAGTAGTATAAAGTAGTATAAAAAACCATCCCTAGTTATGTTACTCTACCCACCTCACTTCCTTCCTTGACCGAGTCGCATTTACTTTGCCCGCCACTATATGTTATGAATGAGATGAAGATGGAATGATTAATTTGTTAACAGTTAAGTGGGTCATTATATTTATGAGTGATTGTTGAGAATTGTTTGTGATTCAGAATATAATTCAAACCAAAGGCAGTTAAATTTTGTTTTAAATTATAATGAGATTTAAACAAATTTCTTCAAATTAAACAAACATCTAACTAATTTGTTTAATTCATCTAAACAAATTCTATAATTCTCTCCAAATAACACTTAACACAAAATTAATCGAATAGTAACCGCTGGGTGATAGTGTGGGGGGAGTCATCCGCTTCGCGGTGGTCTGCGGGCCTTCCTGGACGCTCGCAGAGCTCGCTAGCGCCTAAGGCGCCCAGGGCCCTTGACGTCCAGGGGCTACCGCCCCTCCGGAGCTCGATACCCCTAAGGGGCCCCTCGATCTCCTCCTCCCGGGAGACTGGGAGATGGAGTGGAAAGTGGGTATAGTCTATTATATCAACAGTTGGGTAGTAAAATAGAGGCCCATCATTTTTCTCCTTTCCCCACTCCATCACCCAACCATCAGTATTCAAATTAATCTACTACCTTCCACTTCAATGTAGTGCTACTCTTCCAAATCGTTCTGCTCAACATCCTGTGCGCTCATTTTCACTTCCTTTTCTTGTGTTCAATCTCTAACATCTCAGTTTTGCTGCTAATAGTTCAAGTCAACGCTCATTCAAACGATTTTGATCGGTTTAATGGCCGTTGTTTCTTTGATTTTCACCCTCGGAATTATTTACAATATTGTTTCGAGGCCTAGGCGCGTTCAAAATGTTTAACGAAACCAAACGACAATCGCCTGAAAACTGGACGAATTAAATAAAGGATTTTGGTATCAAAACATTATCTTGGTGCATATTGCAATAATGTAACAATCGATTAAAATGACCCTTTTTGAACATTAAATTAATATTATTTGTAATAATCATAATTTCTCTTTATTTATTAAAAACAGCTCTCAAATAAAGAGAGGACGAATTATTTTGATCTTCTATAATTCTTCTGCTCTACTCATGATCTTCAAATGTCGCTATATCTTAGATACCTGGGTTTTTCTATATAATAATGTTTAGTCAATAGAGGAATTTGTAGGTTTTTAGTGATTATTATTAATACTCAATTAAAATGTGCGACTGTTATTTTTTATTTTATTGAGATCTGTTTTCCACTTCAAACGAGATGAAAATGTATATTCTATGCATCACTATGATTATCTGAGAAGGAACTTTACGCAGTTTCAAGAGCTTTAATATAGATAAATAATTATATGATATTAAATACTTCCTAAATATTATGAAAAATGCAGTTTTTTACACAGCTTTCATTTACCAAAATTCCAAAATTACATTAATATCTGTCGAGCAAACATGTCAATGCAGTTATCATTATTGACCGTATATTGGAGTAACTTGGGAGAATTTAGATCACGCAGGACACGTTTGAAATTTGAGGAATTCAGATGACGTAAAATGATATTCGAAAACTCTAATTCACACAAGACTTGGAATCGATCAAAGTATGTGGAACTACTAGGTTGGTTACGAACACTACAAATAACATAAGTCATAGTTTTATTGTGAAATCAAGTTCATCATCAATCTAGAACTCAATTGACATAAGCAACTGCAGAATGATAGTGTTAGTACTACTCTTAATTTTAGCAATATCAATTCGAGCTAGGTCTTTCTCCAACTAAAGAAAACTAAATCACGTTATTCAAAGTTTTTGGTTTATAGAATTGCATCAGAAATTATTATTGTCCAATTAACTTAATGTTGTTGGGTATATAACAGATAACATAATTATATACTTTGATCAAGTCCAACTCACACTTTACTACCTTTTATAATTAAATTAATAATATATGTACTTATAAATTTGGTAATTTATCAACGATAAGAAGAGATCAGAGGTCGAAAGTACCTTGCATAATATGGACCCAATAATAAAATGTCAAATACCAAAGATAATGTAACTCTCATAACAGCTTCGGAAAGAACAGTGAAAAACGATCATATTTAATAGCAATTTATTGAATAATATTTTGATTAAAATAAAAAATATTTGTCCCACATTTCTATTGATATATTCAAAAAATATACTAATTTCACTCCAACTCACATTTTGTATATTGTTGTTATGTGTTTTTCTGTTGTTTTAAATACTCTACTTGTATATTGAAATAGCTTGGCTTCTCTTTCGTTAGTGCGGTTACACCCTACATCAAGAAAGGCAGTATTTGTACTATAAATTTAGTTAAAATAGATTACTGATTAAAAGAAAAATATTAAAATAAAATATTAAAATTACTAATAAATTAATCCTTCAATTAATGGGTCTCACAATAGGTACATAATGTACCGTACATTATAGTTTCATTAAAGTTTATCAATAGGACATAATACTTTTAGCTATCTTGATTTTGTTTGTGTTCATGATGTACGAATGTATTGCGTCATGTGTATTTGAACCACGTTAACTAATTATTTGATAATCCATATCAGACATCGTTTTACTAACTATTTATTCAACCAGCTACAATTCAGTTCAGAATTCATTACGACAATAAATCAATACGAAACTAAAAGCATCTAAAAGCTATCAAAATTCAAAAACAATGTTATAAACAGCACAAACAGACGCACTGTTTGGAAGACGTTGATTCGAAGAGTATTATAAATGCTGTAATTGGGAAAGATACTGAAACCAAGTTGTTGATTAGTAAGAATAGAGTAACAATTATCATTTATTTAAGAAATTCAAGATTCGTCCGCTTCAACCTTCAGAATTAGAGATTTCTTGTTTTTCAAGAAATTCAGTTTGCATTCTAATGACAAACTGTTGAATACTTAAACCGTAAATTACCCATATAATTTTATCTAGCTTTAAATTTCGTCAGCGACTCTGCAGTTACCTAATTTTGCCTGGAACTCTTAAATGTTAAGATATCATACATGTAAATTGCTCAGAATTAAACTTTCGATGTCTAATTAAGTATTTTAGTCATCAAATCGCGTGTTCAGTTTTTCAATGACTGTTCACAAGAAGATATATGAATTCTATAACTCGTCTTCCATCCATGGAGTGGACATTAAACTCAAATCCCGTAATTGTGACGCCCAAGGTGTTTCAAAACGATAATTAGAAGTTCTAAATTATAGTCGAAAAGGCACTAATTCCTGCTCCACACCCAAAGAGATATTAAAGCACTTTCTTGAATTTGAAGATTCAATTTGGTGTATAAATACTAAATAGTGGGTCATTACTTATAATTTTTACAACTTTAATAAATTAAATGTATATCATTTCGAAACAAGATACTACACTTACAGTAAATACAGTTTCCCAGTTAAATATAATATCGTAATCTTCAACAAACGCTTCAATTACCAATTTATAAGTAGATTTAGCTTTTAATTTATCTTATGAAATATTACTTTAGTTGGCATAATAAGCGGTGATTTTAATATCACGGGATATCAAATTCTCGGAACTTATATCAGCACTTAAATTGTCGTTATGATTGGCATTTATGTTGACACAGCAACTATAAGCGTAAATTAAATCAGTTTTAAACCAAATATTTATAATGTTGGAAATAGATCGTCATATTTATTTGGAAATGATAGCACAACAAGTAGTTATTTTGAGATGGCGAATATAGCAGTAATATTGGGAAATGATACAAATATATTAACTCTTGGCTCAATTTTATCTAACTTTTAGTTTGGTGGCTTAATTGCATTTCTTAATAGTGCTTCTATTGTTAGAATATGTTACCTATGTTAGAATCGGTAGTGTTATTATACAATAATATTTTATAACTTTTTTTGGAATTCAGGAGTGAAATTTTATAAATATTATGTGTTCACTATCTCTCGAAATATTAAAGTAAAATATTCTCACAATTATAGCCATCCAATTATAGCCATCCAACAATAGACAATAAGAGCACTTTTGACAATAATTGCCAATAAGACAATGATTGTCTCTATTGTGTGACACAATAACATATAAAATGACAATAAGAATATTGTCACTTTTCCTTTATTTCTATTTTATAGTATTTATACCATAAATATATTGTAAATTTAATTTTAGCATTATATTTCAAACATATTCACTATAATATGGAGTCAACTAAAATATTTTGATTTTCATCGTTTTTGTTCTTTTTTCGTGGGCTAAAATGAAGCTTAGACAATAAGAGGAAATTATAAATATTATAGAAACTGTTTTTATCTTTTAAATCATAATTGTAAAGATTGAGTTGCATTTATTTTGAGTTGCATTTATTGAGGTGTGGAAAATATTGGAGCGCGAACATTTTTATTTTATGCATATAAGTGAATAATATTCCATTTTAGCAATGAAATGTATGCTCATATTGTCCTATACTTCATTGTATTCTATTGTCTGGGACAATGAAAAACCCTTATTGTGCAATAGAAAATAGACAATGGATGGCTATACTCACAATACAGCTTTCATTTCATTTATCGAGTTCAGTTATTTAGTTCATTTTTGATCATAATTCAATTTGTATGTTCATAAATGTTAACTTTTAGCAACCTAAATAATCATGGGCATTTTCCGGCAATTCAAAAATATTTTCATAATTCGTTTGAAACGTAATAACAGCACATTAAAAAATATTTCCATCACAACAATTATTCCAATTATCAACATTTTCGTAAACTAGTAACAAACTTTTGATTGTTGTGATATTTTTGTAATTATTTCATAGAATCTTCTTCAAACGATGCGTGCATAAATTGCAACATAAGATCCATCGCACTCTTTGTATTGCTACTTATCTTATTCAGTTTTTGCTTTAAATTTAGTTTTACATGAACCGATATATTAATGTTCGATAGAACTAAATTACTATATTAATTATTAATACCAATATGTAAAACGAATACTATGATAATATATTTAATTATTACTACAATTTGAAATTTCAGTCGAATTATATGTTTGAACTAATATAGTAGCATTGACTCATATGGAAGTGAAAATATTTTTGAGAATAATTAAATTACTTATATTTTTGTAATATAGTGAAATATTTTTAATTGAATAGCGAAACTGAGTGAGATATTTATATAATATATATCAAACCTCATTTCTTGAATTTAAAATAGAGGCAGAGCAAGTGTGAAAGTAAGTAATCAATTGAATTAAATTTAATATAATGACAATAATATATATTATGGCATATTTACTTTCGAATATTCACAATTTGGGATCATATATATACAGTTATGGGAGGTGGAATTGCTTTTTCTTGTTTACTATGTGAGTAATTATATATTAAAATATTTTGCCACTTCTAATGCGGATGACAAATTCCAATAAATAATCTCAAGTTGGAGATTATTCATGAACTACTCATTAACACAAGAGGGCCAAAAATATGATTTCGATCGTATTAGACCATAATCGACTATTCAAAGTCGGTATTTAATATTCCAAAAAGGAAAAATAGAAATTACCACATGCAATAAAAGGACGGCAATGACAAAAATAAACGCGGTAGAAGATGTTTAGGGAAGGTCAACTAATTCACTTAACAAACTTAGGCAGTTCTGAAGCGTTTGTATTCTCTTCATTTCTGGGTCCAACGGATGAATTCATAAAATATTGTACCAATCTGAACTAGTTATATCACTTGTTTAAGATGTCCCTGTGTAATTTCTACGTTTTAGTCAACAAAACTAATTTATGAAAGATTTTATCTCGAAAATATATGGTAGTTAAGCCTGATTGGAGAAAAGAATAAGAGGATCCAATGATTGGTATACGGACGCAATATGTAATTTATAACTAGTAGCGCAAGCACTGGACCTGCAGAGGACCTCGGTGTTCATCTTCAACTGGGTCAATCTGAACGATTTTAGGTATTTCTTAATCACGAAAAACAATGGAGGACTTTTTCTTTCAATCTCAACCGGGAGCTCAAGATGAAGTATTGGTACTTCGCTTAATTAGAATTATAATTCAGGTAGTTACAGTCGCTTTCATTCTCAATATTCAAATAATGAATGCATTTTTGTTTCTTGAAGAATGGAATCAAGTGGGTTAGTCGGGCCCAGCATTAAATAATATATTGATGCTACTCTAAAACAACAGTTATTTTACTTATGATCTTCCACTTCCATTTCATAATGAGAAATCAATTTTCTTGATTGTTAAATTATACAACGTTAGGTAAAGTTGAAACTTATTATTGAAGTATATACAGAGTTATATACGTTAATTATTGTAGCACAGCTATCCAAGGCTCAACCAGGCCTTGATGTGATTGAAGCACTTTACAAATCAATAGTAAATAGAGTTAATGAGTGTATTGATGAGGAGGGAGAACACACTCATTATTGAGCCGGGCAGTGATATAAGTAAGATTCAAATAATAAACTTCATTCTTCTTCCTAATTCAAAAAAGCATTTCGAGGGCCCACCACTGTAAATGCCACTAAATTTGAGCAAACTATGATATTTAACGGCTTGTGGGAAAACTGGGGATTTGAATAAATATTATTAGTTAATATACGAATTGTTTAAATACGAATTCAGAAAACAATAGAACCGTCAGTTTTTTCGCTATTAATTAGATTTTCATTAGAACTCTTGAGGATGTTGTACATAGTCCGGACTAGGCGCATTGACGGGACTGTCGGCAAGGAAAAGTCTATTTCCAACTTTTGTCATCTGATATGATATTAGTGATTTTCATTGAATATAATATTTTACATACGAATTGTGAACCCACCTCTCATATTGACTTTTCTAAGTTAGAAGCCGCTTTAAGTAATATTGATCGTAAGCATTTGAAAAATTACAAATGTTACATAAACATTATAAAAATATTGTCATAATATTTTAAATTCTTTCATTCAGCCTCAGATTGCGAATGGTCGTCAACACCCAAAATATCACGATCGATGTCTTGATTATCATCAGATGGCTCTTGAGCTTCCATTTAAAGCTATTGGATATCTTCAACTCTACGCATCGGTTTTTGCAATATATGAAAGTTGGTAAAAGCATATCCAAATAATATCCATGTCGTATAGTTCTTTTTGTGCATAGTGTACTTCTATTTCATTAATGCTGACTTTATTGTGAGTCTTCCAAAGAAATGCTCGACAATTATTCGATGATGTTTTACAACATTATTGTAAGTTATTTAATCTTACAACAATTCACGTCCTTTAGGTTTCTTGAAAGGAAGTACCGCATTGATTGAAGTTTGAATGCCTTAATACCCAGAGTCGGCCATAATATAATTGTTGGGTCCGAGATAATTTTTAATAACATCTTAATGTTATTCAAAAAATGTTTTATCATGAAGGCTTCCCGGTTCATTTGTAAATACGCACAATCCCTGTGGAGTTACACAGCACGTTGTTTTGATTCCATTGTATTTATGTTTTCCAGAAAATGTTACTTGTCGTTGTTCCGCTGTTCTACCATGTGCAATCTCCTATATTTTTACATCAACGACAAGCTTAACTCGATTCAATTACGGTATGATATCGGATTATGGAAATGACTGTATTAATTCTGGAGAACGACGAAGTCCAGAAATAAAGGCAACATCTGCATTTTACTCTACAATTTAAAGTGCATGTTAAATTTGTTTACAAACAAAAGGTTCATCTTCAGCACTATTATGCACTTATGTAAAACTTCTATGTGTGTCACTGTTCTTGGACCATCTTTACAAAGAATATTTATCATAAATCACCGCAAATGGTAAATTAGTATGAAGCTTCGTTATTGCAAGGACCATTTAGTCTCTAATATGTAAAGAAGCCCTGCCGTTGCCCCAATTGAACTATTAGCTTGACCAAGATCTTGAATCATGGTTGTAACGCTACGATCCTTTTTTAGCAGTCATAATGTCAATGAAAGTAGCTAACTCTACTTTATTTAATCCTGTAAAAATTTTGCTCTGTTGATCAGTTGTAAATTCATTTTCAAGATATGAAATACTATTTATCAATTCTTACATTTATATAAAAGTGGAAAATGTAAATGTGACCGTATCAGATAATATTTAATTAAGATATATCAATGAAAAGACAATTTCACTTCACGCCGACAGTCCCGTCAATGCGCCTAGTCCGGACTATGTACAACATCCTCAAGAGTTCTATTAATTATTTTAGAAGTGGAAAGCCGTTTTCAATGATGACTTAAGAGTATGTTATTATTAACATATACTATACAATAAGAAAGAACACAAGTTAGTTTCACCCAATTGCGCGTACTTTTTAACTTAACAAAAACATAGAATTATGAGTTAGAGATCGAAACTGTTATTGTAATTAAAGTATATTATTAGTTATATATTACGATGTATTTTAGTTGAGTGACATTCAATTCTGAATACTAATATTTTGCGCCTAGTTGTTAAAGATAGTGCAAGATATACACAAAAAGCGAAACTTATATAAATAATTATTACGTCATATATGAATAAATGATTTATAAAATATAATAACTTTGTCACTCTAAATATTAATGAAAATGTCAGTTTTCAAGATCTACAATTCGTATTCGTGAATTTTGATTTATGATATATTACTTTGGCAGTATTAGTACTATAGTTTTAGATTCGTTTTGAAATTCAACTGATGGGAGCAAAGATAAATATATAATATAATAGTATTCAATATAACAACAGCGATGCGAAATTGTTGGCTGATTATAATATATGTTATTGCATTATCCTAAGATACTTTATTTAGATATAATCGTAAATGAATTCACATATCATTATTGTATTATTACAGTGGTGGGCCCTCGAAATGCTTTTTTGAATTAGGAAGAAGAATGAAGTTTATTATTTGAATCTTACTTATATCACTGCCCGGCTCAATAATGAGTGTGTTCTCCCTCCTCATCAATACACTCATTAACTCTATTTACTATTGATTTGTGTGTTTTGGTGGTTGGTTGGTGTGTGTTTTGTTTTTGTTTTTAATAATAAGTTTCAACTTTACCTACGTTGTATAATTAACAATCAAGAAAATTGATTTCTCATTATGAAATGGAAGTGGAAGATCATAAGTAAAATAACTGTTGTTTTAGAGTAGCATCAATATATTATTTAATGCTGGGCCCGACTAACCCACTTGATTCCATTCTTCAAGAAACAAAAAGGCATTCATTATTTGTATTTTGAGAATGAAAGCGACTGTAACTACCTGAATTATAATTCTAATTAAGCGATGTACCAACTTCATCTTGAGCTCCCGGTTGAGATTGAAAGAAAAAGTCCTCCATTGTTTTTCGTGATTAAGAAATACCTAAAATCGTTCAGATTGACCAGTTGAAGATGAACACGAGGTCCTCTGCAGGTCCAGTGCTTGCGCTACTAGTTATAAATTACATATTGCGTCCGTATACCAATCATTGGATCCTCTTATTCTTTTCTCCAATCAGGCTTAACTACCATATATTTTCGAGATAAAATCTTTCATAAATTAGTTTTGTTGACTAAAACGTAGAAATTACACAGGGACATCTTAAACAAGTGATATAACTAGTTCAGATTGGTACAATATTTTTGAATTCATCCGTTGGACCCAGAAATGAAGAGAATAAAACGCTTCAGAACTGCCTAAGTTTGTTAAGTGAATTAGTTGACCTTCCCTAAACATCTTCTACCGCGTTTATTTTTGTCATTGCCGTCCTTTTATGCATGTGGTATTTCTATTTTTCCTTTTTGGAATATTAAATACCGACTTTGAATAGTCGATTATGGTCTAATACGATCGAAATCATATTTTTGGCCCTCTTGTGTTAATGAGTAGTTCATGAATAATCTCCAACTTGAGATTATTTATTGGAATTTGTCATCCGCATTAGAAGTGGCAAAATATTTTAATATATAATTACTCACATAGTAAACAAGAAAAAGCAATTCCACCTCCCATAACTGTATAGTTTAACTCATATTTTACCATTGTTGGTAAATAGACTAATGATTATACCAAGTATGTTACCCCTAAATTAACAGCAAAAATATGCTATATTAAATAATTTCATTTTCATTGATTTTTGTGATTAAAATTATTATCATTTATTTTTGTTTTATAGCACAAAATGTATATTTTCCACATCAAATATGACAGGTAACACTTATCTTTACCAAGAGCAGTCAAATTTCAATTTATTATTACTTGATCAAACAATAATAAATATAATAAACTACTGATTTTTTCACACTGTGATTAATAATTTATAACAAATCACTGCAATTCTATTTTATCGGAGTTCTCGATGGTGTATTCATAGTTTTTAAAACTAATTAGGGAAAATTGTCTGTATGGGTTGACTGATTCCATCATTCAATAAATGTCGTGTGCAACTGACAACTTGAGTCAACGCTACTATGAACTAATTAAACTGGAATCAGGTTCAAATCTGAATAGAGTTAATATTATTAGGTACATAATAGTTTGTAAGCACTATATCAAGAAAATGTATAAGTTGAAAGTTACATGATTTGTTAAAAATGAAAGTTTTTAAATTGATTATTAAGTGTATTAATACTACCAAGTGTGCATATTATATTATATATTATATTGAATACTTTGAACTAAAAATACTGAACATAATATATAGGGTTCAAGCACATGAAAATAATTTTTAAAATAATTGAGATGGAGGGAAATGAAAATAAGGATTGATATCTGCGACAGAATTATAATTTTTTAGTTTTAATTCAACTTTAAAATTTATCCATTTCTATCATATATTTTTGTGTTCTAACTATTACACAAACAATTTGATTATTCTTATAATTGATTCAATCTGTTAAGCCTAGTTATAATTATATCCAATTCATTTTAGCTTATCTACTGTTACATTAATGATCAATATAAAATAATACAATATTCTTAACAACATATTTGAAGTTAAATATCGTTTCCTAGAAATTTTAAAGTTCAAGTGACAAGCGCTTTTTAACACAAATTATCTCTTGTAGAATTTATTATATTTTGATAATTGTTTATTTTATTGTTTGATATAAGAGAACAAAATAGTCATTAATATTTAACATAATATTTCTCAAACAAATTTTCGAAGATATTTATTTAAATTAATATCGAACTATATTGTCACCTTACATTTTATAAAGTAGTATTTTTCAAAAACGATTTTATCAAGGACAAGAATATTTCAAATAATTTACTTTTAAAGATGATAAGATTCAACTGCAAAGGAAATTCAACGGATTCTGTATACTTATTAGATAATACTACAATTATGAATATGGTTATAATTAATTCACCTCTTCAAGTTCATCTTTAAGAATTAGCACAATTTTGTATTTTTTGATTTTAAGCCAATAATTAACTTTTCCATCAACAAATAAAAACTAGTTAATGCTGAACAAAATAACAACGACAACAAATTTCATTACTTAATTACATAACTATAACCTGAATATTTACAAATTATCAGAGAAAATCAATAAAACTTTTATATTTAAAGAGCTAGAAATATATTATAAATAGCTCTAGTTATAGTAAAGACTGAATAAGTAATTATAGTATTACGTGATTTTAATTCGGTAAACTTAGTATCAAGATCATAAAATATCTAAACTGATGATAGAACTTTTGTAATTTATAAATTTAGCATATAAAAATTATTATTTAGCCGTTAAATTAAGAAACTAAGTATTTCTCCCTGTTAAATAAATATTTTAATTCATCCACATCAAATATATATTTTTTACCATAATATTATAATTATTATCATCTTCATTCATTTAATGAACCTCTTAGTTGAGGAATAGAGTTAATACACTCATTGACAACCATTTTAATTCCAGAATTGAAATTATAATTGAAATGGTAAAATTCTATTGGTAGAAATTGGTATAATTTCTTTCAAAATTAATAATTCAAGTTTCTTGTGTTACTAATATTATATAAGAACAAAAGTAATTATATTTCCTATTTTTAATTGATTGTCGTATTTTTAATGTCTTAAATATGAAATATTTAGTAAAGTAAAATAATTTAATTGGTATATTTGAAATTATTGAAAGCATAAATTATATATTTGGTTATGCGGTTAGTATTTTCGCTTAACATCAAATGTTTTATATAATTCAATCTTGTTATATTAATTTCAATAAAAAATATCTCAAATAAAAGTGTAGTGATTGAGTTAATTTAATTTTTAATTTAGCTAATATTCTCTTTAAGTTAACGAAGCCGCTTGTCACTTGAACCTGGATCTCAAGTTTAATATCGATTATATTTGTTTCTATTTACCACGTTATTGATTCCCTGTAAATTTAATAATTAAAATTATAGAATATGAATAATTTAAGGTATTACTCATGCTAGATATTAGTTAAATTGCTGAAATTACAAACTTAAATATTTTTCATAGTTTTCAAATTCTGGAAACTAAACTTACAACATTTGAATTGGGATTAATAAATATTTTAAAGTTATAAAATTTTTATGGTGCTCGATTTGAGTAATGAGTACGATTTTATTAAACTATTAATACAATATTATTTAGTCATTACATAAAAAATTTAATTTCAAATTCATTTAAGAAGTGAAAATGTTAAATTAATTTTCGTCGCACAAATTTGCTCATATATAACATATTATAAAATAAATGCTCCTTGCTCATTATTTATAAAAATATTGTCATGTTCAAGCTTTCTATTACAATTAGTAGTTGAATTTTTATTACAACTCTGTGTCGCAGAATTGAAAGTTTTAGTTTCATTAATTTACTACTTTCTACACTTAACTAATTATATTAATCGCAAAATCAAATAATGATTTAGTTGTTTATTCAATTTCACCTCAATTTATACTGGCTAAATCCTTCCAGTAAAAAACAACGAGTACTTCGTTGGCGGAATGCCTTATTTGCGTTCTCTTACACTTGAGCGGGCGGTTTTGGATTTAAATTCTTTTACCGGTTCCTTTCAGAATGTAAGTTTGAATAAGTGCAGATTAATCAACAATATTTCTTCGAATGTCATGATAGATTCTTTATCGGTTTATTCTGAAAGTCCAATCCTTCCAGATCAATTCGCCTCAAAACGAATTAAATCCTGTTATCTTAATGTATCCTTGAAGGTTCAAAAGGCTATATTTCTGGACTTCAATTTCAGCGTTCAACGCGTTTATGTCTAAAACGCGCTCGTTGACCTCCGCTCCGTTTAGCCTTTCAATGAAATAGTGTTCGAGAACTGCTCATTTTAATATTAAACGAACAAACTGAGAAACGTCCAGATAATCGGCGCTGCGTTCAACCCGCTCCAATTCGACGATGTGGGCCGAATCCAGCTGAACATATTCGGTCACGGAGAGAGATTCGATTTGAGCGGGTTCCAAAATTACAAAGGCTCAATTGTTTTGAACAACGTGATAATTGACGAAATCACCGGAGACTGGGACGAAATGGAGCTGAACAACTGCTAGCTGCTGAATATACAGTCACATGCAAAGATTAACCAGCTGACGATGAACGGAGCTACCAACGTACACATCGATCAAATCAAAGAATTATCGCCCAAGATGCTGTCAGTAGATCTTTTCGGCCAACCAACGCTAGATCTGAGAGGAATCGGCGAACTAAATATCCAACTAAACCAATTAACGCTGAACAACATGAAAGTAGACCTCTCACTGCTCGAAGGAGCGTGGACCGAAGCAAACATAGTCCGCTGCACATGCATGAACAGCGTACAAGGGTTTTCTACTGAAATTATGAAAATAGTTCAATCCGAAAACGTGACGCTACAAATGCTTAGCAGCTGCAAGAATCTGTTGCTTGATATTTGTGGTAATGGATAGCCATTTGAACTAGTGAACGTACCAGACTGCACAGTTGATTTATAACTTAGAAACTTCCATTTAGATTTAAACAAAGCTTTTGGAGTCTTTAAAAGTGTAACGCTTACAAATATAAAAATAACGGGACTGGCTTCGAGCGCGCTTTAAATTAACGAACTTACGATTTCAAGCAATTTTAGATTGGACTAGATTTCAAGCTAAAATGCACAGGTTATAAATATTGAGTTGAAGGAGAACTAAATGATTAGCTTCGAGGGATCTGAAAGACTTCATTGTCTAAACGCTCTAAGCATATATGGACAAACACTTGACTTTCATTAAATTACAGGGGCTTGGAAGCAAGTATCAATCCAGGAAAGTAACATGCTCGGGAACGCGTCTAGCTTACACTGTGACCGTATGCACATCAGTTAATCGCAAATTCAGCTAAGTCAAATTTAACATCTTAACTGCCAGTTGGACTTTAGATACACCGGTAACGATGAGAGGTTTGAATTAATTCAGATGGCATGCCCAACAGCTGTGCACCTCTTCAATGTCTGTGTTGGATTGAATGCTATTGTAGGATATGACGAATTGTTTTTGGAGCAGTGCAAAATTACTGGAAACGCTTCAAGTAAGTTCTGCTGCAATTAATTGGTAGTAGTGAATTCAGACTTTTAGAGCAGCCAAGTGTCAGAGTCTAAAATTAACTCTCTTACCCTCCAAGGCGGTGAGGAAACCATGATCGTAAACAAGTTGCCTCGTTCGTTGGTGATGTTGGATGTGGACGGAGCGCTGCTGGATTTACAAGAAAACTACGAAAACATAAGTTCTTTAGAGATTTACAACTGTTCATTCAGACGTTTTTCTATGAGGTATTTTCCGTCCATTTCTGCTTTGAACACAAACAACGTAAATCTCAAACTGATATCTGAAAAGCATCTAGGACGAGTAGAATATGTCAAACTAGACCTATAATTCTTAGCTAAGCATAAAATAGCATAACTGGCAAAGAATGTTGAACGCCGTAAAGTTACAGAAAACCTGAAAGAACACAACACAAAAATGACCCTCAGCTGTGATCTCCTTAGCATCGCTGCTGAATGAATACAAGTGATTCGCGATTTACTATTATTTCCCTGATTAGCTTAAAGCTAGAACAGATCAATCATATCATCACTATTTCGGTCGCCTCCAATTCATCAATTGTTATATATTTTGTTGTTCTAATATTCGCTAATTCTTACGCATAAATAACGTGTAACATCATATTTCATTGTTTTACTCTCAAGATGCCAACTATTTTACATTTATTCGTCTTTCACCAATTTGGAGCGAACACCACCATCGCTTCCAGAGCGTATCGAGCGCCTCTCTATTTATAGCTTCCACACTACGTGGCCCGGCCCCACTCCAACTCAAATGTCGAATGTGTCTCCGACCCCAAGCTGCTACAAGCACATCCCCACCCAGCCCATCTTCATCTCGATCTCCGGCCTCATCGGCGCCGGCAAGTCCCCCCTGGCCACCTCGATCGGCAAGCTGCTCGGCATCCCGTGCTACTACGAGCCGGTCGAGACGAACGTGTACCTGGAGGACTTCTACACGGACATGAAGAAGTACGGCTTCGCGATGCAGGTGTACCTCTTCAACAAGCGCTTCTCCCAGCACCAGACCATCATCTGGTCCGGCAAGTCCGCCATCCAGGACCGCTCCATCTACGAAGACGCCATCTTCGCCAAGGTGCTCATGAAGCAGGGCAACATGACCGAGCGCGACTACCAGACCTACCTGGACCTCTTCAGAAACATGTCCAACTTCATGAGACACCCGAACCTCCTGGTCCACCTGGACGTCACGCCCGAAGAGGCCCTTGACAGGATCAACAAGCGCTCCCGCGGCTGCGAAAGCGGCATCCCGATCGAGTACCTGCGCGAGCTGTACAAGGAGTACAACCAGTTCATCGAAGACATCTCCAAGCGCATCCCGGTCATCAAGGTGAAGTGGGACCAGTTCAGGTCCGCCGACGAGGTCGCCACCTACGTGCTCACCGAGTTCAAGAAGGTGAAGAGAATCGTGGAGGTGGACTTCCAGACCCAGATCCAAGACATCGACGAGCAAAACGGCGACGGCAACTGGTTCTTCTGATTGTATTTGCTGGTATTGCATTCTTTATTTATGGATTTCATTTTAATTTAAGATTTGCTTCTTTCATCTTGAAGCTTCAAAGAGCGTCAGAGTACAAAAATATTAAGATGTTGGCTTTCGTGCCTAGAACGTATAACTGGCATTATGACGGCTCTAAGATACATTATTGATAAATTCAATCCCCTCCCAAATAATGATAGCGCGTTTCAGCCTCTCTCGGTTCTTCCTCAGGCGGGCTCCTATAGTGTAGCGGTTAGCACACTGGACTTTAGATCCCGCAGACTTCGGTTCGAATCCGAATAGGAGCTACCTTTACCCTCGTCTGGGCTTCGGTGTCCCGTGGCGCCTGAGAAGTTTCGGCCAGGTCAAGCGGTCAAGTCGTATGGAAGGTGGACGCGTTGACCCACCTGGAAAGCGCGTCATCTGGCGCTTTGATTCTCGGCCAACACCCCCAAAGTGTAGGCGAGATGTAGCCAGACTCTTGGCAGACGCAGCTTGAGGTGACCGAATATATTTGCGTTATATTATCAGTTGACTCCAGAATCTTCTAGAAAATTTTACTGTTTCAAAAATACTCGTTTGGCTCTTGAAGACCAAAACTGAGCGATGACGAAAACACAATAGATGTGTGGGAGAACGGTTATCACCATTGAAGGAACATCTTTGAAATCCAAAACGGATTCAAAATGTATTAAAAAATATGAACTAGAAGTACAATGAAGATGAAGTCACTTTCCTTTGGACGCGGCGTTGTTCGGGTTCATCTGATTGGCGTGGTTGTTCTGGGACGCGTGGTACGCCCCGCTGTTCGGGTTGAGCTGGTTCGCGTGGTTGTTGGAGTTCGCGTGGGAGTTTGAGTTTCCGGATGGCATCAGTGATCTGAAGTGGAAGCACGAGTGGGCCTTACGCTACTTACTGCAGACGCGATATAATTTTTGCAAAAGTTTATAGCGGTTTATAGATTGGTGGAATGGGGCGCTTTAGAATATATCCGCAAAGTTACTTCAAACGATAAATACTAATGAGAATATCAAAGTGAACTCACTGCATCTTCCAGTCAGGCCAGTGCGGAGGCGGCTGGACAAAGGCGTGTCCGAACACGTCGCATTGGGCCAGAATAATAAGCAGGGCCAAAGCGCCAAGTCCGACGAGAGATAGCACCACGTCTGTCTTAAACTTCTTCGCGTCTTTGAGGTGTTTCTTCTCCAGAACTTGCTTGAGCCAGACCGGAAGCAGCTCGAGCGGACGCTGCATGAACCAGAGCGGGTAACTCAGCATCCCGAAGATCAAAATGTCGGAATTATAACTGAATTCTTTACATATATCCATTATTTAATTTACATTTATATCCACTATTTAATATAAAATAGTATTTACATCCTTCAACTCAACATATATGATATGGAAACAATAAAAACACGATTGTAACATTAAATAACATTTTGATTAGTTAAAATGTGGTAATCATTATAATCACTTCGTCTATCTTTTTCTGAGTATATCATAGTTGCTTCTCAATCTGAATACATTCTCATTGATGACTTTAACTTGACTTTCTAGCTTATCGCAAAACTGTATTTCGTTAAGCGTGTAGTCGTGCAACCGTTAGAATTTATTTTTAAACGTTGAAAACTATTCGTTATTCAACAATATTTCACTAATGGCTTCCGAGTCAATTTCCAGTTATACAAAACTGGCCTGCTAGTGCACGACACTGTTCTACATTGTTAAATTATGAGTTACTTAGGATTTTATATTTGGTTTTGATGTTTAAATGATAAAAGACCGTTACATTTGAAGTGAAATATTACAACTTCAGAATTACAACTTTTTAGAGAGTTAAAGATTGGGGAATTACATTACTAGCTGTAATTTTTTGTACATTTTTTGTTCTTTCTTTTATTAACTGATTGTTCGATTTTGGATACATTTTTGCTTATAAGGGAGTTGAAAAAAGTAACTCCCTTATAAGCAAAGTTATGTAGTATGTCTGTTTTTAAATAATTTCTTGGTTTAGAAAGGAAATGTA
Source organism: Hexamita inflata (assembly GCA_963988835.1). NCBI lineage: Eukaryota > Fornicata > Diplomonadida > Hexamitidae > Hexamita > Hexamita inflata. The sequence continues at coordinate 110,130 of CAXDID010000644.1, read as the reverse complement.
TCCTCCATATCTGATTGTTCGTCCTAAGCATGTTCAAAAATATAAAGAAATACGATAAAACCAAATAGTTGAAATTCGTGCTAATGGCTTCGAAGATAATGACCGCGGATGAGGATAGACATATTTGATTAGTCTAGCTCATTAAAATAAGAGCTAAAAATTATGAGTTTGGAATGTTATTATTTTAGTTGCTAATAATATACATAAATTAAATTTATAGTTTAAGAACATTTCACTTCTTGAAAATGATGAAACCAATCAAAAATAAAAGCTTCATCCAGCGTTTTTATGAATATAAGCGATTCATATATTATTAAAATTGACGCTGCGAGTTTAAGCTTCTTATAAACAGAATTTAATTGTGCACTATCCGCTGTTGAACACTTAACACATACTATACTAGGCGAGGAATTGATTTTGGTCAAAATGATGATGCAACGATTACCAAGCTAGTGTTAATGTACACAAACTATCCATAGTGTGCTTCTGAGTGATTATTTCTCTCAAATCACATATTTTGAGATCAGTTTTTTAATCTTCATTTTATTGGTGTGTTAAATAATTATATATTGTTAATATTATATCGTTTAATGATTAATAATTAAATTGATTTCATGTTAAAATATTTTACATGAAATTCAAATCAATCGTTATGAAGACAAATAATTAACTCCATATTGTAAATATGGAGTAAATGCGGAATAGACCACAATGCGATTATGTAACTTCAAGGAGTCAATTCTCTTTTTGTTGAGTACTACCGCGCCTATACACGCGGAGCTGTAAATACGCAGATACACTTACTACAGGCGTGCAGGCTGGTAATGATTTTACCAATTAAGTACCACTACCTAACCTGTTGTAGTGGTTTAATTAGTTTTTTACTATGATTTTAAAAGACATTTTAGATCTTTTTTTGTAGATCATTATTATTTAGTAGATGGTTTAAGAAAGCACCAACTTTTAACTGGTAATCCTAATCATCATTTGTACAGAAATACTTTATAGAAAAATAGAAATATACAGTTGTTGTCAGTTGAAAACGGACAAAAAACTGGAGAGGCGTTAGGTAGTGATAATCTAATAATATTAATATCTAACATCAGTAAATATTTTGCATGCATGGATTCACTCAAACTTATTTCTTCCACCTCAAACAGTAAATTTTTACATTTTCAATATTTCAATAACAACAACTAACATACATATTGAAACTGAAATTATCATATTTGTATCAGGTATGATGCCAATAAGTGATTATTAGCTAAGCTACCAAATAGATTATTCAAGTTACTTCAACTGCTTCAACTTTAAAATTGGATAAAAGTTGAATTTTAAAAGCTAATAGAAGCTTTGGTCCAGCCTCAAGTAATTCATAGATCACTATAGTAGTAATAATTATTGGGACCGCTTACCAGGCTTATCTCGAACTTCCTCTTTACTTCCGTTTTTGCAAATCTTGGTCACAAAAATCTCATTATTTAGCTCAACTTGAATAAAGTTTGGCAGCAATTATGATCGAAGGACCCTACACATTCTTCATTTTAATTTACAAAAGTTAACATTTATTTACTACTTTATAACTTGATATGGAATTAGTGTAGCTACAATAAGCATCAATTAACTTTAACTATTAAAATCCATTAATATTCTATATTGGATATTAAAATTATAGAACGGATTATTTCCTTTGCGAAAGTCTTTTAAGTAACATCTGTAAAAATTCAATATTTTGAAATTTTAAGACTTCAGCTAATAAGAGATAATAAAAAATTGTTACAAGATGTAATATATCAATATTGGGAGAAGAAAGATTTGTAGAAAAACTAAAGTATTCAAAATATAATATTTCTTTTTAAAACGATATAAAAACTCAGCTTATGATAAAATAATTAGTTTATTATTCATATTTATAATTAGTTTATTATGTAAATACGTTTGTACTTATGAATAAGTGTTTAAAATTTCAATATTCTATTCATTTTAAGTGGTTAATTACAATATAGAGTATTATAATTATTTCACTTCAAATGTAACGGTCTTTTATCATTTAAACATCAAAACCAAATATAAAATCCTAAGTAACTCATAATTTAACAATGTAGAACAGTGTCGTGCACTAGCAGGCCAGTTTTGTATAACTGGAAATTGACTCGGAAGCCATTAGTGAAATATTGTTGAATAACGAATAGTTTTCAACGTTTAAAAATAAATTCTAACGGTTGCACGACTACACGCTTAACGAAATACAGTTTTGCGATAAGCTAGAAAGTCAAGTTAAAGTCATCAATGAGAATGTATTTAGATTGAGAAGCAACTATGATATACTCAGAAAAAGATAGACGAAGTGATTATAATGATTACCACATTTTAACTAATCAAAATGTTATTTAATGTTACAATCGTGTTTTTATTGTTTCCATATCATATATGTTGAGTTGAAGGATGTAAATACTATTTTATATTAAATAGTGGATATAAATGTAAATTAAATAATGGATATATGTAAAGAATTCAGTTATAATTCCGACATTTTGATCTTCGGGATGCTGAGTTACCCGCTCTGGTTCATGCAGCGTCCGCTCGAGCTGCTTCCGGTCTGGCTCAAGCAAGTTCTGGAGAAGAAACACCTCAAAGACGCGAAGAAGTTTAAGACAGACGTGGTGCTATCTCTCGTCGGACTTGGCGCTTTGGCCCTGCTTATTATTCTGGCCCAATGCGACGTGTTCGGACACGCCTTTGTCCAGCCGCCTCCGCACTGGCCTGACTGGAAGATGCAGTGAGTTCACTTTGATATTCTCATTAGTATTTATCGTTTGAAGTAACTTTGCGGATATATTCTAAAGCGCCCCATTCCACCAATCTATAAACCGCTATAAACTTTTGCAAAAATTATATCGCGTCTGCAGTAAGTAGCGTAAGGCCCACTCGTGCTTCCACTTCAGATCACTGATGCCATCCGGAAACTCAAACTCCCACGCGAACTCCAACAACCACGCGAACCAGCTCAACCCGAACAGCGGGGCGTACCACGCGTCCCAGAACAACCACGCCAATCAGATGAACCCGAACAACGCCGCGTCCAAAGGAAAGTGACTTCATCTTCATTGTACTTCTAGTTCATATTTTTTAATACATTTTGAATCCGTTTTGGATTTCAAAGATGTTCCTTCAATGGTGATAACCGTTCTCCCACACATCTATTGTGTTTTCGTCATCGCTCAGTTTTGGTCTTCAAGAGCCAAACGAGTATTTTTGAAACAGTAAAATTTTCTAGAAGATTCTGGAGTCAACTGATAATATAACGCAAATATATTCGGTCACCTCAAGCTGCGTCTGCCAAGAGTCTGGCTACATCTCGCCTACACTTTGGGGGTGTTGGCCGAGAATCAAAGCGCCAGATGACGCGCTTTCCAGGTGGGTCAACGCGTCCACCTTCCATACGACTTGACCGCTTGACCTGACCGAAACTTCTCAGGCGCCACGGGACACCGAAGCCCAGACGAGGGTAAAGGTAGCTCCTATTCGGATTCGAACCGAAGTCTGCGGGATCTAAAGTCCAGTGTGCTAACCGCTACACTATAGGAGCCCGCCTGAGGAAGAACCGAGAGAGGCTGAAACGCGCTATCATTATTTGGGAGGGGATTGAATTTATCAATAATGTATCTTAGAGCCGTCATAATGCCAGTTATACGTTCTAGGCACGAAAGCCAACATCTTAATATTTTTGTACTCTGACGCTCTTTGAAGCTTCAAGATGAAAGAAGCAAATCTTAAATTAAAATGAAATCCATAAATAAAGAATGCAATACCAGCAAATACAATCAGAAGAACCAGTTGCCGTCGCCGTTTTGCTCGTCGATGTCTTGGATCTGGGTCTGGAAGTCCACCTCCACGATTCTCTTCACCTTCTTGAACTCGGTGAGCACGTAGGTGGCGACCTCGTCGGCGGACCTGAACTGGTCCCACTTCACCTTGATGACCGGGATGCGCTTGGAGATGTCTTCGATGAACTGGTTGTACTCCTTGTACAGCTCGCGCAGGTACTCGATCGGGATGCCGCTTTCGCAGCCGCGGGAGCGCTTGTTGATCCTGTCAAGGGCCTCTTCGGGCGTGACGTCCAGGTGGACCAGGAGGTTCGGGTGTCTCATGAAGTTGGACATGTTTCTGAAGAGGTCCAGGTAGGTCTGGTAGTCGCGCTCGGTCATGTTGCCCTGCTTCATGAGCACCTTGGCGAAGATGGCGTCTTCGTAGATGGAGCGGTCCTGGATGGCGGACTTGCCGGACCAGATGATGGTCTGGTGCTGGGAGAAGCGCTTGTTGAAGAGGTACACCTGCATCGCGAAGCCGTACTTCTTCATGTCCGTGTAGAAGTCCTCCAGGTACACGTTCGTCTCGACCGGCTCGTAGTAGCACGGGATGCCGAGCAGCTTGCCGATCGAGGTGGCCAGGGTGGACTTGCCGGCGCCGATGAGGCCGGAGATCGAGATGAAGATGGGCTGGGTGGGGATGTGCTTGTAGCAGCTTGGGGTCGGAGACACATTCGACATTTGAGTTGGAGTGGGGCCGGGCCACGTAGTGTGGAAGCTATAAATAGAGAGGCGCTCGATACGCTCTGGAAGCGATGGTGGTGTTCGCTCCAAATTGGTGAAAGACGAATAAATGTAAAATAGTTGGCATCTTGAGAGTAAAACAATGAAATATGATGTTACACGTTATTTATGCGTAAGAATTAGCGAATATTAGAACAACAAAATATATAACAATTGATGAATTGGAGGCGACCGAAATAGTGATGATATGATTGATCTGTTCTAGCTTTAAGCTAATCAGGGAAATAATAGTAAATCGCGAATCACTTGTATTCATTCAGCAGCGATGCTAAGGAGATCACAGCTGAGGGTCATTTTTGTGTTGTGTTCTTTCAGGTTTTCTGTAACTTTACGGCGTTCAACATTCTTTGCCAGTTATGCTATTTTATGCTTAGCTAAGAATTATAGGTCTAGTTTGACATATTCTACTCGTCCTAGATGCTTTTCAGATATCAGTTTGAGATTTACGTTGTTTGTGTTCAAAGCAGAAATGGACGGAAAATACCTCATAGAAAAACGTCTGAATGAACAGTTGTAAATCTCTAAAGAATTTATGTTTTCGTAGTTTTCTTGTAAATCCAGCAGCGCTCCGTCCACATCCAACATCACCAACGAACGAGGCAACTTGTTTACGATCATGGTTTCCTCACCGCCTTGGAGGGTAAGAGAGTTAATTTTAGACTCTGACACTTGGCTGCTCTAAAAGTCTGAATTCACTACTACCAATTAATTGCAGCAGAACTTACTTGAAGCGTTTCCAGTAATTTTGCACTGCTCCAAAAACAATTCGTCATATCCTACAATAGCATTCAATCCAACACAGACATTGAAGAGGTGCACAGCTGTTGGGCATGCCATCTGAATTAATTCAAACCTCTCATCGTTACCGGTGTATCTAAAGTCCAACTGGCAGTTAAGATGTTAAATTTGACTAAGCTGAATTTGCGATTAACTGATGTGCATACGGTCACAGTGTAAGCTAGACGCGTTCCCGAGCATGTTACTTTCCTGGATTGATACTTGCTTCCAAGCCCCTGTAATTTAATGAAAGTCAAGTGTTTGTCCATATATGCTTAGAGCGTTTAGACAATGAAGTCTTTCAGATCCCTCGAAGCTAATCATTTAGTTCTCCTTCAACTCAATATTTATAACCTGTGCATTTTAGCTTGAAATCTAGTCCAATCTAAAATTGCTTGAAATCGTAAGTTCGTTAATTTAAAGCGCGCTCGAAGCCAGTCCCGTTATTTTTATATTTGTAAGCGTTACACATTTAAAGACTCCAAAAGCTTTGTTTAAATCTAAATGGAAGTTTCTAAGTTATAAATCAACTGTGCAGTCTGGTACGTTCACTAGTTCAAATGGCTATCCATTACCACAAATATCAAGCAACAGATTCTTGCAGCTGCTAAGCATTTGTAGCGTCACGTTTTCGGATTGAACTATTTTCATAATTTCAGTAGAAAACCCTTGTACGCTGTTCATGCATGTGCAGCGGACTATGTTTGCTTCGGTCCACGCTCCTTCGAGCAGTGAGAGGTCTACTTTCATGTTGTTCAGCGTTAATTGGTTTAGTTGGATATTTAGTTCGCCGATTCCTCTCAGATCTAGCGTTGGTTGGCCGAAAAGATCTACTGACAGCATCTTGGGCGATAATTCTTTGATTTGATCGATGTGTACGTTGGTAGCTCCGTTCATCGTCAGCTGGTTAATCTTTGCATGTGACTGTATATTCAGCAGCTAGCAGTTGTTCAGCTCCATTTCGTCCCAGTCTCCGGTGATTTCGTCAATTATCACGTTGTTCAAAACAATTGAGCCTTTGTAATTTTGGAACCCGCTCAAATCGAATCTCTCTCCGTGACCGAATATGTTCAGCTGGATTCGGCCCACATCGTCGAATTGGAGCGGGTTGAACGCAGCGCCGATTATCTGGACGTTTCTCAGTTTGTTCGTTTAATATTAAAATGAGCAGTTCTCGAACACTATTTCATTGAAAGGCTAAACGGAGCGGAGGTCAACGAGCGCGTTTTAGACATAAACGCGTTGAACGCTGAAATTGAAGTCCAGAAATATAGCCTTTTGAACCTTCAAGGATACATTAAGATAACAGGATTTAATTCGTTTTGAGGCGAATTGATCTGGAAGGATTGGACTTTCAGAATAAACCGATAAAGAATCTATCATGACATTCGAAGAAATATTGTTGATTAATCTGCACTTATTCAAACTTACATTCTGAAAGGAACCGGTAAAAGAATTTAAATCCAAAACCGCCCGCTCAAGTGTAAGAGAACGCAAATAAGGCATTCCGCCAACGAAGTACTCGTTGTTTTTTGCGTCCACGCTCACGTGCTGAACGTCAATGCCCGAAAACTGACTTAGATCGTCAGAACAGGCGCACGTGCCGTCATTCCACTTTATCACCAACTTCTAATTGAATAACGAATATCTAAATGACATCTGAAGTGGGTTTCTATGTTCTGTCTTGTTTGAGTTATAATTTATATTATTATAATATTTTATAATTAATTAGAACTTTTTATTTTTTCTCAATTGTCGACGGTTACTCCGAGCCCGTCCGATCCAGCGTTGCCTTGAGCTTCGCCTTCTTGCATTGCTCCTACACCCTTGAGGCCAGGCGGCGCTCGCGGTGCCCTTCTTCTGGTAAAGGTAGTCTCTCTAACCTTACTTCATTGCGATGGTGCCTTCATGCAGAGCATTAGTGATCAAGCTGGTGTAATGCAGCTTGGCTTCTTCGTTAGCGCGCTACTGCACAATTAATTAGAATCTTAGACAATTCACATCACGTTATTTTGAATGATTTGTACATATATTATTTATATTGTCCATTTTGCAAATATATTTCATGTGTCCGACTTGGTATAACGGTTAGCATTTCTGGTTTTCACCCAGGAGATCCGGGTCCGATTCCCGGAGTCGGAGTATTTTTTTAACGAAAATTAAGAATAATTTAAAATTTACATATTTATGTATTGATTTAGTAGCTTTGCAGGCTATATTTGAAAGCAAAATAATATTTTATACACCTATTAATATAATAATAACATGACTCACTCAACAGCAACAACACTACAATACTACAATACTAGTACATCTAAACGTATAAATAAATATATAGGTATTTTACTATAACCAACTATATTTTAAAGTTTTAAGTATAGTTGATAATATTTCAGTTTTATAAATACGATTATTTTACGTGTTCATGGTACCCTTGTTATTTGGTACTTAATACATCCTAGTAACGTGTAACATCATATTTCATTGTTTTACTCTCAAGATGCCAACTATTTTACATTTATTCGCCTTTCACCAATTTGGAGCGAACACCACCATCGCTTCCAGCGCGTATCGAGCGCCTCTCTATTTATAGCTTTCACACTACGTGGCCCGGCCCCACTCCAACTCAAATGTCGAATGTGTCTCCGACCCCAAGCTGCTACAAGCACATCCCCACCCAGCCCATCTTCATCTCGATCTCCGGCCTCATCGGCGCCGGCAAGTCCACCCTGGCCACCTCGATCGGCAAGCTGCTCGGCATCCCGTGCTACTACGAGCCGGTCGAGACGAACGTGTACCTGGAGGACTTCTACACGGACATGAAGAAGTACGGCTTCGCGATGCAGGTGTACCTCTTCAACAAGCGCTTCTCCCAGCACCAGACCATCATCTGGTCCGGCAAGTCCGCCATCCAGGACCGCTCCATCTACGAAGACGCCATCTTCGCCAAGGTGCTCATGAAGCAGGGCAACATGACCGAGCGCGACTACCAGACCTACCTGGACCTCTTCAGAAACATGTCCAACTTCATGAGACACCCGAACCTCCTGGTCCACCTGGACGTCACGCCCGAAGAGGCCCTTGACAGGATCAACAAGCGCTCCCGCGGCTGCGAAAGCGGCATCCCGATCGAGTACCTGCGCGAGCTGTACAAGGAGTACAACCAGTTCATCGAAGACATCTCCAAGCGCATCCCGGTCATCAAGGTGAAGTGGGACCAGTTCAGGTCCGCCGACGAGGTCGCCACCTACGTGCTCACCGAGTTCAAGAAGGTGAAGAGAATCGTGGAGGTGGACTTCCAGACCCAGATCCAAGACATCGACGAGCAAAACGGCGACGGCAACTGGTTCTTCTGATTGTATTTGCTGGTATTGCATTCTTTATTTATGGATTTCATTTTAATTTAAGATTTGCTTCTTTCATCTTGAAGCTTCAAAGAGCGTCAGAGTACAAAAATATTAAGATGTTGGCTTTCGTGCCTAGAACGTATAACTGGCATTATGACGGCTCTAAGATACATTATTGATAAATTCAATCCCCTACCAAATAATGATAGCGCGTTTCAGCCTCTCTCGGTTCTTCCTCAGGCGGGCTCCTATAGTGTAGCGGTTAGCACACTGGACTTTAGATCCCGCAGACTTCGGTTCGAATCCGAATAGGAGCTACCTTTACCCTCGTCTGGGCTTCGGTGTCCCGTGGCGCCTGAGAAGTTTCGGCCAGGTCAAGCGGTCAAGTCGCATGGAAGGTGGACGCGTTGACCCACCTGGAAAGCGCGTCATCTGGCGCTTTGATTCTCAGCCAACACCCCCAAAGTGTAGGCGAGATGTAGCCAGACTCTTGGCAGACGCAGCTTGAGGTGACCGAATATATTTGCGTTATATTATCAGTTGACTCCAGAATCTTCTAGAAAATTTTACTGTTTCAAAAATACTCGTTTGGCTCTTGAAGACCAAAACTGAGCGATGACGAAAACACAATAGATGTGTGGGAGAACGGTTATCACCATTGAAGGAACATCTTTGAAATCCAAAACGGATTCAAAATGTATTAAAAAATATGAACTAGAAGTACAATGAAGATGAAGTCACTTTCCTTTGGACGCGGCGTTGTTCGGGTTCATCTGATTGGCGTGGTTGTTCTGGGACGCGTGGTACGCCCCGCTGTTCGGGTTGAGCTGGTTCGCGTGGTTGTTGGAGTTCGCGTGGGAGTTTGAGTTTCCGGATGGCATCAGTGATCTGAAGTGGAAGCACGAGTGGGCCTTACGCTACTTACTGCAGACGCGATATAATTTTTGCAAAAGTTTATAGCGGTTTATAGATTGGTGGAATGGGGCGCTTTAGAATATATCCGCAAAGTTACTTCAAACGATAAATACTAATGAGAATATCAAAGTGAACTCACTGCATCTTCCAGTCAGGCCAGTGCGGAGGCGGCTGGACAAAGGCGTGTCCGAACACGTCGCATTGGGCCAGAATAATAAGCAGGGCCAAAGCGCCAAGTCCGACGAGAGATAGCACCACGTCTGTCTTAAACTTCTTCGCGTCTTTGAGGTGTTTCTTCTCCAGAACTTGCTTGAGCCAGACCGGAAGCAGCTCGAGCGGACGCTGCATGAACCAGAGCGGGTAACTCAGCATCCCGAAGATCAAAATGTCGGAATTATAACTGAATTCTTTACATATATCCATTATTTAATTTACATTTATATCCACTATTTAATATAAAATAGTATTTACATCCTTCAACTCAACATATATGATATGGAAACAATAAAAACACGATTGTAACATTAAATAACATTTTGATTAGTTAAAATGTGGTAATCATTATAATCACTTCGTCTATCTTTTTCTGAGTATATCATAGTTGCTTCTCAATCTAAATACATTCTCATTGATGACTTTAACTTGACTTTCTAGCTTATCGCAAAACTGTATTTCGTTAATCGTGTAGTCGTGCAACCGTTAGAATTTATTTTTAAACGTTGAAAACTATTCGTTATTCAACAATATTTCACTAATGGCTTCCGAGTCAATTTCCAGTTATACAAAACTGGCCTGCTAGTGCACGACACTGTTCTACATTGTTAAATTATGAGTTACTTAGGATTTTATATTTGGTTTTGATGTTTAAATGATAAAAGACCGTTACATTTGAAGTGAAATAATTATAATACTCTATATTGTAATTAACCACTTAAAATGAATAGAATATTGAAATTTTAAACACTTATTCATAAGTACAAACGTATTTACATAATAAACTAATTATAAATATGAATAATAAACTAATTATTTTATCATAAGCTGAGTTTTTATATCGTTTTAAAAAGAAATATTATATTTTGAATACTTTAGTTTTTCTACAAATCTTTCTTCTCCCAATATTGATATATTACATCTTGTAACAATTTTTTATTATCTCTTATTAGCTGAAGTCTTAAAATTTCAAAATATTGAATTTTTACAGATGTTACTTAAAAGACTTTCGCAAAGGAAATAATCCGTTCTATAATTTTAATATCCAATATAGAATATTAATGGATTTTAATAGTTAAAGTTAATTGATGCTTATTGTAGCTACACTAATTCCATATCAAGTTATAAAGTAGTAAATAAATGTTAACTTTTGTAAATTAAAATGAAGAATGTGTAGGGTCCTTCGATCATAATTGCTGCCAAACTTTATTCAAGTTGAGCTAAATAATGAGATTTTTGTGACCAAGATTTGCAAAAACGGAAGTAAAGAGGAAGTTCGAGATAAGCCTGGTAAGCGGTCCCAATAATTATTACTACTATAGTGATCTATGAATTACTTGAGGCTGGACCAAAGCTTCTATTAGCTTTTAAAATTCAACTTTTATCCAATTTTAAAGTTGAAGCAGTTGAAGTAACTTGAATAATCTATTTGGTAGCTTAGCTAATAATCACTTATTGGCATCATACCTGATACAAATATGATAATTTCAGTTTCAATATGTATGTTAGTTGTTGTTATTGAAATATTGAAAATGTAAAAATTTACTGTTTGAGGTGGAAGAAATAAGTTTGAGTGAATCCATGCATGCAAAATATTTACTGATGTTAGATATTAATATTATTAGATTATCACTACCTAACGCCTCTCCAGTTTTTTGTCCGTTTTCAACTGACAACAACTGTATATTTCTATTTTTCTATAAAGTATTTCTGTACAAATGATGATTAGGATTACCAGTTAAAAGTTGGTGCTTTCTTAAACCATCTACTAAATAATAATGATCTACAAAAAAAGATCTAAAATGTCTTTTAAAATCATAGTAAAAAACTAATTAAACCACTACAACAGGTTAGGTAGTGGTACTTAATTGGTAAAATCATTACCAGCCTGCACGCCTGTAGTAAGTGTATCTGCGTATTTACAGCTCCGCGTGTATAGGCGCGGTAGTACTCAACAAAAAGAGAATTGACTCCTTGAAGTTACATAATCGCATTGTGGTCTATTCCGCATTACATTCTCGTCCTCTAAGAAGACGGTATGCTGCTTTGGTGTCGAAACCTTCATTTTTAAAGAGAGGAGGAATCGATTGATGTGCGCGGGAGTTTCCACTTTCGAATATGTGAAGCTTTCGCTTAGTTAGTTGTAGACTTTATCGAGGGTAACTTGTCAGTGTTTGAGCAGAAGCGGCTGAGTGTATAGATGTCGTAGTCAGGCAACTATATATTTGCAGATGGGGCAGATACCAAGGTTGGCTGCGGCGGAGCGTTTAGTAACAATTGAACTATCCTATTACGGCAGTATTCGTTTGTTCTCTCGTGAGTTTCGCAGTTGTATTTGTTGGAGAGCGGAGCTCCACAACCTCAGCATATGGCTTTAGGGTTTATTAAATATATTAAATATTAATTACTGTAAAATTTGATTCGTCAGATACTAATTCGAGTAATAGCGAGAACTAATTAATTTTCTACTGTAGTTGTAAATAATAGATATTTAATCACATTATGTTTATTTTCAATGTTCTACTAACTTCAAATTTGATATTGGATATTAAATATTGAGTATCAAGTAAATTAATGTATTAGCATGTCCTATTAACTCGATAGATGTGGGGAAGAAATAAACTAGTGAGCACAATTAGGTTACAAACTAGGTTACATTTTTAATTTGATTCTAATCTGATTTATATACAATTTATAGTTGGTCTCACCTGTATTTTGTGGTTTTAATATTAATTTCAACAATTATATAATAATTATATTAATTAGTCTAATTATTTCACCATTATAACTAATTTTGTAAATAATATTGATTTATATTGATACAAGTTTTAGAGGTATAGGTATTTAATATAGATGGACACTATTATTAATTCATTATAAATATCATAAATATTACATATATCATAAAATATGGTATTCAATGTATAGGTATTTTATTTTATTTTTATTAAACTTGGTACGGAAAGTTGCAAACATTAACTTATTATATAAATAGATAGTACTTTCATTATACACTATATTACCTGTACTTATTTCAACACATTAATTGAATTCATTATCAACGATAGGCACTTTGCAAAACCTGTACCGTTTCACCTCTCGTTAATGATCAGACTGATATCACTTGCGACTCAGCACCAGGTGTTCACCATTTCCGAGTTCTCATTTTGCTACAACTACGCGTTCGACGCCCCGTTTTAAGAGAGCCTCATCTTGAACATGACAGACCCCTTTACTTTTGACGGAGCAAGTGCCAGAGCTAACTGCACCGAAACCCAGAACGTGGTCTTCCGCCAGATCAACAACCCCGTTGTCTCCCTCCAGATAAGTTTGACTGTGAACACACAAAAGACCTCTTTCGCCCTTTTCTTCTACATCTTCAAGAACGTTGAGATCCAGAACTCCAACATCACAATGAAGCTGCAAAACGGTGACAACAAAAACGTTAGCTTATTGTCTCATAGCTCTCCGGAGTTCACCATCAGCCTCTTCGCCGTCACCTACAACGTCCAGACAGATGCGTCCAGCTTCAAGAACATCTACGGCATCTCCAGGGTCTTGGACCAGAAGCTGACCCTGAACCAGACCTCGTTCACGTTTTCTTCCAGCTCCACCGGGATCGCCAACTTCTTCGGCCTCTGCCACCAAGCCGACCAGGTCCAGCTGGAGAACTCCTCCTTCAACCTGAACGTGATATCAACTATAGCTGCCGGCCTACTCTACATCAACACCGGCTTTGTATAGGTCTACAACTTATCTATGAGCGGCCAGCTCTCTGGAACGAACACCTTCGGCATGATCTTCAGCGCCCAGGCTCAGGTAAATCTCAACCTGATCACGTTTTCTCTCAAGACCCTCGGCGTCACTCTCAACTGCGGCTTCGTCCAGACCGTTTCGGGATCCGCCATCGTCACGACCTCGAATATCAACTTCGTGGGATTCAGCTTCAGCCCAAGCGAGCCCGTGTCGTACGGAGCTGGGTCTACGTGCCCGTGCATCCAAGGAGCGCAGCTTAGCCAAGGTCTCTGCAACTGCTCGACGGGATCTTCTCTGGTCTCTGGCATTTGTAAATGCACCGCCGGAGCCACGATGGTGGGTAACTCGTGCGTCTGCACGGCCGGCGCGACCATGGTAAATGGAGTCTGTGTTTGTATGGCGGGTGCTTCTTTGGTTGGAAACGTGTGCGTGTGTACAACAGGAGCTACTCTTGTTGGAAATGCCTGTGTTTGTACCGCAGGGGCTTCTTTGCAAAGCGGGTTGTGCGTGTGCACGGCCGGAGCCACATTAACTGCTGGGGTTTGCGTTTGTACTACCGGCGCTACGTTGCAAAGTGGTGTTTGTGTTTGCGTCACGAACGCATTGTTGGTCGGAAATGCTTGTGTGTGCCAGCCGGCGAATTCTCAATTATAATCAGGTGTTTGCGTCTGTACGCCGGCGTATTCCACCATGTCCGGAAATACGTGCGTGTGCACTCCTACGTACACTTCTATGCTAAACGGCGTCTGCACCTGCACGCCAGTGTATTCCGTCCTTTAGTCCGGCATTTGCGTTTGTACTCCGGCTTCCTCGTTCATGAGCAACGGGGTGTGCTCTTGCCCGGCCGAGTCGATTATTACGGCTTCTTCATGCGTGTGCCAGCCAGACGGTTCGTCGATGGTGAACAACGTGTGCACCTGCTTCCCGGGCGCGTCTATCGTAAATAGTGTTTGCCAATGCACCACCAAAGGTTCGTCTATTTCTGGGAAAAGCTGTGTGTGCAACCCGAAGTATTACAAGGACGGGTGGATCCCGAACGGCGACGCCTGGTGCTCGAACGTTAACATGTGCTGCACAAAGTGCATGGCCAAAACTGGAAATAATTGGGTATGCTCTGACTGGAATTATCACAAATGCACTAATAGCGGAAAGACGGTTCTAAGTTGAGGATAATATTTGTTTAAATATTTAAATTAATATAAAATTAAACAATAAATATAACAATAAAATGACTCTTTATATATAGTATAAATGAAAGTTAAGTGAGTGAAATTTTAATTATAATATTATCTTTGACGTATATACGATATGTGATGATCAGAGAAAAAGGGTGACCAGTATAGACGTAATTTACGGTGTGATGTCTTCTATTTTTCATTAAATGACTCACTTAACTGTAACCATATCATCAGTACTAAGCTCAATTCAATCATTCCATCTTCATCTCACAAATCATGACAATCCAAAAATCAAAACTTAGAACACTGGAATGTTATCATAAATCTCAATATCATACCACATCTTATTTTCCAATTATATTGTATTTTTAATGTTTGTAATGTGTTTTGAATATGTATTTTTTCAAATATTTTCGATGATCTTCAATGATCTTCTTTATCATAGCTCTTCTCATCATAAGTTTGCTCTAAACTTAAAACACTGAAGTCCAACACAAACTCCATAATCTTTTCGTATAGTTCTTAAAGTTAGATATTAAGTTTTCATATTTAATCTTGTAATACTAAAATAACTAATAAAAGTTTTATTATAAGTTTTATTATAAAACTTTATAATAGTGTTATTTATTACGTTTTTAGCGATAAAATATTTTCACTTCAAATGAGCGATGAGTTCATCAAAGTCTTCAAGTTCGCAGTCTGGATTTCCTATGTTTAAATAACATGGCGATTAAATTTAAACGTTAATAGATAGATCTTCCAGGTGCGGACCACGTTACAATCACCGACTGCGTTATTTAAACCAATATATTTGCAGCCCCAAAAATAAATCATTTGAAATTGATCAGAAACGGGAACAAATTCTCCAGTTAATTTTTGAGAAACTTAGTCTAGGAACTAGAAAGATGCAGTGAAGAAATAATTTATTTCGAGGGGTGGGGTTATGACAACGTTATGCGGATTAACCAATATTAAATAAATAATTTATCACTAGAAAACAATCTTTTTGTATTCAATCATCAGTCTTATGTTAAATAACCAAGTACTATTGGATATTTTAATTAATGAAGAATCATTAAGAGTAAGAAGACTTATTAATGTTTATTATTAAATCTTTATACAAAATTAATAGTTTTAAACACTTATTGGAGTTTATTAGAATGATTATTTATGATTATTTGTTGTATAGATTTAGAATGTTAAGATAGGTAGTCAAGATACAAGAAATTTTTAGTTATCTAAAATAATTCATACTATAGAGGGGATTGATTTTTGCAAATACTCAATAAACATATTATGGAGTAACTATAGAGGGGAAAATCCAAGGTCGCCAGGTATATATACGAAGTGAAATTAGAGCTGGTCTATATTTGATAGGGGAAATACGCTGGCACATAAACACATTTATATTTTATTTTAATATTATATTACCACTCTACTTCTCTTAAAAAAATATTAAAATTACTACATATTATTATCATTTAAACTGACTACATCTGAAGGCATGGACTCCCGCGAAATTAAAACGTATTATATGGTGCTAATTAAAGAAATATAGCATTCTAAATTTATTTCATATTTTCATTAACTTCAATTAAATTACAATATATTGGAGATCACTCAAATATTAGTATAAGTACTAAATACTAAATACTAATACCAAAATTTAATGTTAATCAGCCAGCTTGTATAATAGTGCTCAAAATACTAAAATTAGTGAAAACATAATTATCACAACTAAACCGTCTAGGCAGAACTCCTTATATATAATATAATGTGATTATATTGCTTTATGTACCCCTAGCTATAAGTGGTAGTTGTACTAGCTGCCTCTGATACGATTCCCAAAATATTGAAATTATGATCTCAAGTTCATCTTCTGTCTCCGCATATTCATTATCTGGTTCAGGTTCACTATCGCTCTTTTCGTATTAGTCTTCTCCCTAGGCATCGGCTCTATCGTCAAACTCTTCGATAAAGTCAGAATTACCAAAATAAATACAGCGATTAACCTCTTACCACTATTTGTAATCCATACCTATACTAGTGATATATTAATTTTTATAAATTGGATCTTTACTCCAATTATTTTAAGCCGAACCTTTGGCACCATTTATAAACATGATAAAGAGTATTGAAAGGTAATTATCAAACTCAACTTTAGAAATTGTAGAATATCCATAGTATAGATACTTTCTTTTCCATTCTGTGTTTTATTTAACGTTATATTCGATTGGAGCCGTAAAAATTTCCTTAAATGTAGCATATATGTTTTCATTTCTTGTAGGCATTTGTTTATTTGTTTATTTGGAGTGGCATATTCTTACCGAAATAGTACTTCACCATTTGACTTTAAAATGTTAACAGAAAATGAGAAATATTAGACTTGAAGCTTAAAAATATTTCATATCATAATATTGCTTCTACTTAGTGGAATTAGTGCAGATTACTTATAATATGAACTGAATCATATTATACATAAGCTAACTGGTTTTGGTAATAAATTTTAGTAATAACTTTAAAGAAAGTATTAGTTTTATGACATGTGTAGTCGTGGTCTTGTGATGTTACCAACATATTTCAATTAATAACTAACATATTTAAATAGTTATATAATATTCCCCAAAAAATTAATCAAAAATATTCAACCACTTCCTTTCTTTTGATGAGTGTTGATGAGTTGATCCACTAGAAAACAAAATTGTTGTACACGTCGCAATGCTTTTCAGATGATATTCAAGCTAACTTCTTATCACTGTGACACTCTCACTGTTCAAAGAGTAATGTTTCGCGTTAGAAGCATCAATACACACAAGTTGCCCTCAGTTGCAACCCATCAGATCCTTAGACGTTGTTATTTTGTAACTATGAAGTTAATTTGGAGCTATTTGAGAGAAGTTAACAACAGAACCGTTGTTCTTAAGGTAGTCGTCGATTTTGATGTTTTTAAACAAGCAGCAAAAGGTAGTACAATTCCGCAAAGCATCGATTGCTATGTAATCAACTGATTGCTTCACTATCTGACCTTTCTTGAAAATTGATAAATGAACTCGTCGTCCGAATCAACCTTCAAATCAAGAACCAAACACAAGACGATGCCCCGAGATCGAATCAAAGAAGTGATCAAAACAATTTCCAAGACATTTGGGAGATTTTAGAACACTTCTAAGAAAGCTGATAATCAATCTGATTAAGAGCTTTACAATTCTTCAGTTTAAACGTAAGATGTACCTTCAAAGTTTAAATTTGTCTTCAGAATCGAAGAGAAAACAGTTATAACCAGTTTGGTAATAACAAAAGTTGCTGGATGAAGCTTCTTATTTGGACCAAAACCAGGTTTTGTAATGAATTGAATGATGATATCAAAGAGGTAGCATCAGATGTAATGATGATGTTACTTTGTCAAAAAGTTACAAGCTACGAAATTGTACTAGGTTTCACAATTAATTCTCAACTGCTATAAGTGCGTGAAAAACGTCAAGGCACAAATTGTAAACTGCAGTTGCTTTGCAGTCCTTTCTGACTGGTCTTAACAAGTATTATCAAGTTTAGATCTAGCTAAATTCTGAAAAAGAAACTAAAGAGAGCTGCATGATTAAAATTCGCAGAAATCAATAGCTCAAGGCCCAGTTAATATTATAATATCCACAAGAGCTATAAAACCAAATTAAGCAAGTGCTGCTATTCAAAGGAGTGAGTTTAATCAAAAATATATTTAAAATTTTATTTGTTCAGATTCCACCTCCAATACACATGTGTTTTATGCTAGACAATACCAGAGTCAGCATCAACAAAGAAAATAATTACCACAATTATGAATACGGTAAAGACAAAACAACTAGTAAGATTATGAAAATACATCATTATGTTAACCATAAAATATTAATAAAATTGTTATAATTGAAGCAACAGTTTAAGATGTGCGCTGAAGTAGTTAGAGTGATTTGTATTTTTAACTTGTTGATAAGTAAAGTACAACATATTAAAAGTAATATTGTATGATTATACTATTACGAATCTAGTTTTTATAAAATTATAATAAGTCCACTTCATATTGTATTTTGACTTATAACTTCAGTTTAGCAAAATATTTTGTATGATAAAATAAGCTTCTACAAAAAATTGGTGTCAGAACTTGGTCATAAATTACGTTGCCCCATTTTCATACTGAATGGAAATAGTTTTATTTTTTCGAATTTATGAGTTGTAAATCTCAACAAATATACAACAAATTCAATAATATAAATGAAATTAGTGATAATATATTAGTAACTATTAATTTACCTACAGTAAGCCGACTGAAAACTAGTTTATGTATATCATAAAATATATTCTGAATTATACAAATACTCAAGTTCATACACTATTAAGTCATAATCAATATAGTTATATACTGTCATGAAATAATATTCAGTTAACTTCTAATTATCTTCTTCATGATCAAAAATATTTATTGTAATTAATATTGAATTTTGCAGAAATAGATGTAAGTGATATTAACTACAGTAATATTTATAAAAATTGATGTTATATGTAATATATTATAATATAAATGCTTGTAATATTCTAGTTGTTCATAATTTGAGCGATCTTTTTTTCGACTCTGGATTAGCTGGATATGGAGTGAAATTAAAAAATGAACTATATACAACATCTCACTAGTACATATATCATATTGATTTTACTCTACATTCTATTTAATTTTTTCGAAAAACCTCTGTCGGTTTTTAAAGATTAAAAAACCACTGATTTGGATCCCAGTATAGACTAATGATTACAACAAACTGCTTTAAGTATTACTATTATATCACGCAGAACAAATTTATGTTGATTTATAATATTGTAGTTTTCAATTAATTATTTTAGATTTGATGTTTATATTATCTTACATACTAGAACAAAGAAGTTGCTTTAAATCAAGAATATTATTTCTAGCTGGATTAAGAAGAGAATAAACCACTGATTGTTAATGAATTCTTTAATTTCTTTAACATGTTTGAGTCATGTTGATAACCAGTATCTTATGATATAAATAATCTGAAATTTCAGTTTTGACTTAGTTGAATAATAACAGCAACAAAATTTGAATTCTGTCTCTAACGTAGTTTGAGGCCATGGAATTTTAGTGTACTATATTTCCTCTGATATGTTAGTTTTATTTAGTCTTATATGATATAAAAATACAAAGTCATTCTGAAACAAAAATTTCTCCCGAAAAATCGCTTCGGTCGACTATTGATAATAATGGCATATATTTAAATTATCACTTCAATGAAAACGGAGAATATCAGAGAAATTAAATAACAAAGCTACACGATATGAATAATATTATGTAAAAAATATATGATATTAAACGTTAATTTTCTAATTATTAATTAAATACATAATATGTTCGATATAAATATCCAGATTTATAGAATAGCTAAAAAACCTTCCGGATAACTTGAAATGATGTCGACTATTGTTAATAAAAAAGTCAAACAAATAGAACTAGAAGTTATCCGTATCATAGAATTATAGAAACTGGCGTATTAAAAAACCCCAATAAACAGTAATTTAGTTATTATGTGTGATTCACATTCAAAGTATTTATTCAAGGTATGTATTTGATGAACAATAACATGAATAATGATTGTGTGATTGAGAATGAAGTAATTAAAAGATTTCCATTTATTATATACAATCTAAGAATTTTTTAAAGATGTGGTGAAGAAGTAAACAAGTATTAAGGAGTTTAATTTAATATTTTACTATATCCTAGATTAGATTGGATATCTAATCTGATTGACTACAAAGATAATGATGAAACATATTTACATGTATAAGATTTTATAAGCATCATTTGTTATGATTTATTTCACCTGTATTTTGTGATGTATTGATTAATTTCAATAATAATTATGTATTTAATTATGATTTCAGTACTGATTTTGTAAATTATCTTGGTACTAATTTTTAGATTAGGTATAGGTATTTAATATAATATTGATCAATATTAAAGCTTCATTCATAAATATATCATAGAATATTTTAGTATTCAACATATAGGTGTTTAATCTCTATTAAACGTACGGAAAGTTGAAGAGATTACTTACTTATAATAAAAGATTATACTATCTTTACACTATATTACCTGTACTTATTTCAACACATTAATTGAATGCATTATCAACGATAGGCACTTTGCAAAACCTGTACCGTTTCACCTCTCGTTAATGATCAGACTGATATCACTTGCGACTCAGCACCAGGTGTTCACCATTTCCGAGTTCTCATTTTGCTACAACTACGCGTTCGACGCCCCGTTTTAAGAGAGCCTCATCTTGAACATGACAGACCCCTTTACTTTTGACGGAGCAAGTGCCAGAGCTAACTGCACCGAAACCCAGAACGTGGTCTTCCGCCAGATCAACAACCCCGTTGTCTCCCTCCAGATAAGTTTGACTGTGAACACACAAAAGACCTCTTTCGCCCTTTTCTTCTACATCTTCAAGAACGTTGAGATCCAGAACTCCAACATCACAATGAAGCTGCAAAACGGTGACAACAAAAACGTTAGCTTATTGTCTCATAGCTCTCCGGAGTTCACCATCAGCCTCTTCGCCGTCACCTACAACGTCCAGACAGATGCGTCCAGCTTCAAGAACATCTACGGCATCTCCAGGGTCTTGGACCAGAAGCTGACCCTGAACCAGACCTCGTTCACGTTTTCTTCCAGCTCCACAGGGATCGCCAACTTCTTCGGCCTCTGCCACCAAGCCGACCAGGTCCAGCTGGAGAACTCCTCCTTCAACCTGAACGTGATATCAACTATAGCTGCCGGCCTACTCTACATCAACACCGGCTTTGTATAGGTCTACAACTTATCTATGAGCGGCCAGCTCTCTGGAACGAACACCTTCGGCATGATCTTCAGCACCCAGGCTCAGGTAAATCTCAACCTGATCACGTTTTCTCTCAAGACCCTCGGCGTCACTCTCAACTGCGGCTTCGTCCAGACCGTTTCGGGATCCGCCATCGTCACGACCTCGAATATCAACTTCGTGGGATTCAGCTTCAGCCCAAGCGAGCCCGTGTCGTACGGAGCTGGGTCTACGTGCCCGTGCATCCAAGGAGCGCAGCTTAGCCAAGGTCTCTGCAACTGCTCGACGGGATCTTCTCTGGTCTCTGGCATTTGTAAATGCACCGCCGGAGCCACGATGGTGGGTAACTCGTGCGTCTGCACGGCCGGCGCGACCATGGTAAATGGAGTCTGTGTTTGTATGGCGGGTGCTTCTTTGGTTGGAAACGTGTGCGTGTGTACAACAGGAGCTACTCTTGTTGGAAATGCCTGTGTTTGTACCGCAGGGGCTTCTTTGCAAAGCGGGTTGTGCGTGTGCACGGCCGGAGCCACATTAACTGCTGGGGTTTGCGTTTGTACTACCGGCGCTACGTTGCAAAGTGGTGTTTGTGTTTGCGTCACGAACGCATTGTTGGTCGGAAATGCTTGTGTGTGCCAGCCGGCGAATTCTCAATTATAATCAGGTGTTTGCGTCTGTACGCCGGCGTATTCCACCATGTCCGGAAATACGTGCGTGTGCACTCCTACGTACACTTCTATGCTAAACGGCGTCTGCACCTGCACGCCAGTGTATTCCGTCCTTTAGTCCGGCATTTGCGTTTGTACTCCGGCTTCCTCGTTCATGAGCAACGGGGTGTGCTCTTGCCCGGCCGAGTCGATTATTACGGCTTCTTCATGCGTGTGCCAGCCAGACGGTTCGTCGATGGTGAACAACGTGTGCACCTGCTTCCCGGGCGCGTCTATCGTAAATAGTGTTTGCCAATGCACCACCAAAGGTTCGTCTATTTCTGGGAAAAGCTGTGTGTGCAACCCGAAGTATTACAAGGACGGGTGGATCCCGAACGGCGACGCCTGGTGCTCGAACGTTAACATGTGCTGCACAAAGTGCATGGCCAAAACGGGGAAGAACTGGGTCTGTTCGGATTGGAGTTATTACAAATGCACAAACAGCGGAAAGACAGTTCTTAACTGATAATAATTTATAATATAATCAATCTCTACTATATTTATATAGTAATTAACTAAATTCAAGAACTTGGAATATGGCAATATCATATTATTTCTCGCTTTTTACAATAGTAATTTTAAAGGAAAAAGTATAAAATATATAAACAGTTAATATTTTATATTATTAATATTTTTTGATATTTTTCAGGGTTATTTCACAAATTTAAATAATCAAGAGGTGATTTGACGAACCTAAATACTTACAGAGTGTTATTAAATGCATATAAGATAAGAAAAATACATAAAATCATATACACACCATATGAAAAAATGAATAAAGTGACTTAAAATAAGAATAATATATTTAAATATATATTGAACACAAAAATAGTGATATACCTATTAAATGGTTGAAGTCGATTTCGATAAATTTGAATATTATTTGCGAAGTAGAAATCGTCAACAGCATTACATTATTTCGTTCCAACAAAATTAATAACATAAAATAAACCTCCCAAAGTGAATTCTCACTGACCACAATTATAGATAAACCGTTGTTCAATTAATATTGATAATATATTTGATAATATCAATTAATAAATAATAAATATTTGATATTTTAAATGTAATGAAATTATCATTCCATCAGCAGCCAGTATAAACGTTCGATAATACAGAACAGTCTTTTTATTAAACGTTGTTAATGTGATTTGAAGATGATGTAGAATTTGTCATAATATTATTTAGACCTGAGTTTTAACCCATCAAAATTCCTACTGTTGGACCAGTAAAGCGCACAAATAGAATCTTAGAGTTTTTCAAATTAAAATAAGCAAGACTCTCCCCAACGAATCCACCTATATAAGTGCCTGAAATATTTGTTTTTTAAATTTCAGAATTCTAAATCTGAGCGATTGAGTTAGTATATATAATACCAATAAAACCACCAATATAACTTGAGGAACCTGATTCAATGGTGCCCCTTATTATACTTGAGTTTTATACTATATAATTAGATGCAGCTTCAAATCCAATTATTGATCCAAATTTTGAACCAGAACTGTAATTTGTGCTCACAGATGTTCTTAAATTAATCACTTCACCATATAAAGAATTAGTAAGGGCTCCAATAATCCCGAAACAATACATAAATTATGTTTACACATAAATAGTTATAGATGAGTTTTAAAATGAGATATTTTTAGATGAGACTTGTCCAATAAGACCAAAATATTACACTTAAATTGATGTACTTGTAATTTTCTATTGTAAACACACACTATTGATAGCAATGCTACTTATATTGGAAAGAAGATATCCAATTAAGATACCAGAATTAAGAATGTAGCTCGTATTACATTACTAGTAAGAGTCTATAATAATATTATAAATTGTAATAGTTGTCATTATATTAATATATGCAATTATTCCACCAAATAAGTAATAGTTAGATTATGTTGATGAGATTGATCCTAGTAATAAAGAATTTGAATTGTTTCCTAAAACAACAGCGAAGTTATTAATTTCCAATATACATGCAGATGAAACTACATTTGCAAACAGATACGAAGAACTATTTCCAACATTGTAAGTATTTGGTTTGAAACTGATAAGGTTTGCATTTACAGTTGCATTAATATTAATTGCTATCATTGAGACTATTTAAGTACTCATATAATCGCCTAGTACAAGATATTCAGTTATATTAAATATTCCATTTATATTATTTATTAATGTTATATTTCCACTCGAAACAGTAAAACTTAAATTTACTAATAATTTGTTAATATCTGCACTAGATGATGAAGATGTTATAATATTTAATTATGACAATGCATTGTTAACAGTTAGTTGACTGCCCGATTTAGAAATTAGATTCATTGAATTTATAGTTATTGAAGAGCTTGATGATAATATTAATGAACCAGTATTTAAGGTTTGAACTCCAAATTAAACTTTTAAGTTGTTAAAAATTTATTAACTTTAAAATAATGGTTTTACAGTTGGATACACATTATCTGATACATCAATAAATGCCATTTATACTGTAGTAGATGCACCAAAAACATAACCACTACTAAAATTGTTTTAAGTTTAAATTTAATGTGTTACTGTTTTAATATCAAAAGTTGTAATATATATACTTTAAGTACATTATAAAGAACTATCTGAACCGTTTATTACAACAACTGACTTACAAACACCATTAATAATTGACTAACCAGCGGGGCAAGTGCATTAATTCAATTCTATTATTTATCCAATAATCTAATCACAAATACAAACACCATTTATTAAACTAGAATATAATGGGCAAGTACATACAGATCCAATCAAATTAGAATATTGTGGACAAACACAAGAATCATTTTCAACTATTTCATTCACATTAATGCACTAACAACTTCCATTCACTCTTTACTGACCAGTAATTTAACAATTTAATAATACACACGAACCATTTATAAATTGATATCCTATATTATTACTACAATTTAGAATCATTATAATATCTTTCATTTTATTTAACTAATCTTAATATTAATTTTAAATATCAATAAGTTGAGATAAGTTTAGTTTGAATTAAGAGACAGACTAATTCAAATCATAAACGTTGGCATCTAGTGTTGATATATTTGTACGTAAAACAGAAATATCATATTTTTATTATTTAACATCATTTTACGTATCTAACAGTGATAGATTCATTTTACTTATATTGTAATATATTCTCCAATCTAGAACTGTAGAATTTTGTTAAATGTAATTTTCGAGTATGCTTATATTAATTTGAATACTATTTAATATATTTGTAGTATTATCTAATATTCTTTTATCTAACAGTGAAATATCAGATTATTATTTCAGTATCAATTATGAGTAATTTAATTAAATATAGTTCTCTAAAACTTCTTAAGCGTTTAAAATTTAATCGTTAAGTTGAGTTGAATTTTAATATATATATTGGTCTAATTTAGCAAGTTAATTTTAAGTATCCGTCATATTTTAAATCAATTAATGTATTTCATTGCTGTTTGAAATATTTCGAATTGTTTAAATGATATTTACACAAGTACTATTTTCAATAACATAACCTTAGGCACAAATACATTAGTTTCCAAAATATTCAAATGGATATAAACACTAAAATATCCCATTTTAGTCTTATCCATTTATCAGATAATCAGAGCAAATACCATAAATTATTTTTGAATTAATACACAAATTACATTCCAACACAACCGTATCATTAAAAGTTACAGTATAACTTGAATTTCCGGTTGTTCTAATGTTATCTACACAAACAATAAATTAATTTATATTTATTATGATATTGCTAGTGACTTATGATGCAATATATCCGCTATACTCGCTATAAATCAAATTATATCCTGTTAAAGAACAATCGACAATCAATATATTTATTTCGGAGCTATTTATAATATTTACAATACCAGAAGAATTATAACTTAATAATCTGTACTAAATAAATGTTTTCTAAATTAATATCTGATTATTTATCTCAATTAATAATGCAGATAACTATTTTCCTGATGCTATGAAAATTAGGGTGCAATTATATATTTATATGTCGCATATTACACATATTAATGCTCCTTAAAATATTTCAAAATTTAAACTGACATTAATTTATGAATCTAAAATACTTTAATTATCACCCATTCCAAATATAACAAATATATTAACCATATAATTGTGAACTTATACATCAATAAGCGATTTTTTCACATTATCTGCGTATAAAAATAATTATGTATTTGATTTTTAAAGTAAGTGTATTTCATTTATTAATTTCACATTAGATATCTATTTAGATTTTTTACAATAATTGTATTAATTACTGTTTATTAAAATATTATTCTGACATTATGTTTGCATATTAGTATTTGCTAATTACTTAAAATATATTATAGAAGTGATCATACTATAAATGTTAATAAAATGTGAGTGATTTAACTTTATATTTTATGTTAACCACAGGTACCGGAATCCCCATTTCCACACGCGTAACTGAGAGTTATCTTAGCTCATAGCATGTACCTCTACACACACTACTACTTGCGTCAATATAACAAGCTGCCTAGCTCCTCATATGATTTTTTGGTTGAAGTTTCCATAGTAGCATTGACTCAAGTTGTCATACAGACAATTTTCCTTAACTAGTTTTTAAAACTACGAAAACACAATCGAGAACTCCAATAAAATGGAATTGAAGTGATGTTTGTTATAAATTATTAACTCTTTTCGATCGAGGTGTGGTCAAAAATTGAAAGCGTCGTTAGATTGCTCTAATTTTTGTAATTTATGCTAGTTCAAGATACTTAGGACTCAAGGCAAAACGGCTTTCATATCCCACATGTGGTTCTGAAATGCGAGGTAGTAAATTTCTAATTTTGATTTTTTAATAATGTTATAAACCAAAAATTTATCACTCAAAAGTTACAGAGGATACTGTAACGTACCATACAAAAATTTATTGAATTACTTTCCTTGTGTTTTTGAAGACGAGTATTAGTGGTTGTGGTGACAAGCTCTTGAAGATTACAGTTCTTTCAAAAATTAAATCTCATGTGGCATTTGAGTTTACCTGATAATGATGCTTTTACTAATATTCATTAATATTCGAACACTTTCAGATTATTAATAATTAACTCTTAATCACAGTGTGAAAAATTCAGCAGTTTATTATATTTATTATTGTTTGATCAAGTAATAAGTTTCCTCACTTATAACCTCCAAACTTGAATTGTTTCCACCTTAGTTTTGTTTGCTAACGTTGGTACTATAGCTATGGGCTCAACCAATTCCAAAGCAACCTAGAAAAAATATAACATATGATTTCATTCATTTTATACAATATATGATTCATATTTTTAATTAACCACTCCCCCACTTGAAAATAACTTACGCAAATGGAGAAGTCAGAACGAGGTTAATATAATTTACACATTTATCGATTAAATAAAACAATAACCGAGCTAAACATTACGATTAAAAGTCTTAAAGGATAAATTGCAAGATACAAAAAACTACTGGCGACTCGCACCGAATTACAAAGTATAATGGTTGAATAAGATTAACCTGAATAAGGTACATTGTATACCGATTGAGAATTGTTAGAAATAGTTATGTTAAAATAATAACATTTTGAAGAGACTGGATGATAGAAGCACCACACAAGATATGAAAAATTATAATGGATGACGAAATTATTGCTTTCCAGAAAGGCATACGAGGGATATCCTAGAATTTAAAGCCCCATCAACTATGATTAGATTTAAATAAGAAATTATTTCAGAAATCGAAGAATTGGATGTATTAGTTGGAATTAAATTCATAACGCGAATCGAAGGAGAATTTTAAAATACAAAAACAAGTATGGTACTGGACCAAATAAAAAAATAGTTGGAACTATTACTGCTGATGCTTACTTTTTTTAACAAGAAAGTTCGTAAAGATAAACATGGGAATATTTACAATGTCATAGAAACTACTTATTCTGATGGAGTAACTGAATAAAAAGCAATAAACTCAGGCTTTTGCTATTTATTTGTTCCAATTGAAATAGATGCACCACCTCTTCTATTATTTTTCTAACTTCATGATACAGGCCACGCGACTCAATCCACAGTCGATACCATGTTCTAAATCAAGGCAGAACTGAGTAAATACTATCTAATAACAGAAGGATTCTGTAAAGATGGTGATAACGGCTATAAAACACTGACAGCATTTGAAGTCATTTCAGATAGTTTTTTCGAAAAATAAAGTTTTAATGTTTATTCGCTTTTGAGTTAGAAGTACAATGGATATATTTCGTTCTGATATATCCATTGATAGGTGAAAGAAAAAGTAAAAATATAAATTTCCTCACTCCATTTGACTTAACGAGAAGTTATTGTATCTCTAGCACAAATATATCCCACTCACTTAACTTTCGTTTATACTAGTTCGGTCTTCTGTACAGGAACTGTAAGTTCACGCGAATGATCATTAGTTTTAGACACACCTATGTACGTTAGGCGCACCTCCGCAACCAAGGCAACCAACGACTCGGGTACAAGCATCCAGGGGGCGTAACGCGGCTGCTTCGTGCAAGCCGATCTATACGGGAATCCACCTGCGTCGTACCATCTGCGTTTCTAAGGAAGCAATGGAGCGGTTACCGCTTTAGCTAAGCCATGATTTGGTGTATTAACATGGATACTAACACAAAAGACAAGTCTTCCAAAGTCGCCTATGAACAGAAATAACGTGTAATTTTATCCTACATAGATGAAAACTATCTTCTCCCGGATATAAAAGAAAACTTTTGGCCAACAAACGAAGATAAAGTTGTTCATGATTAAACAACTTCAAACTCAACTAATGGTAAACGTCTCGGCATTATTATTGGTTATTATTGGTTAAAAAATAGTAACCAAAAAAATCAAACAACATTGAAGTGAAATTATATAAACTTAATTAAGTATTATTTATATTACCTCAGATGATGTATTAAAATTGAATAAAAAACTTCAATCGTGTTTTAAATACCTTAAACGTATTTGAATGAGCCTATGTATAGCTATTGGTATTTTGATATTAGCCTATTGGTATTATTATATTTATTTATACGCCGATATTGCGGCAGATGCGTTTACAGAGCGGCGGAGTCGTTTCGTGTAGCTGCAATACATATAAGCGAAAATCTTTTGCGACGCTCTACTCTTCTGTCTGGAGCTGGCTGCGTTAAGTGACGTCTGGCCAGCTAAATGAAGCCGCGTCGTTCACTCTTCAGGCCGCCGTCTGCGTGTTTTCAGCCTCAACGGCAGCACGCCCGTTCGAGCCTGCCTGTGCTTTTGCCAGAGGTGCTAGAATTTGCGATAAATACAGCGCGACTGATACACGGAAGCGATGGCCGAAGTTCTTGTGGCCCACGTAGAATTTGTCTCGATAATTTTATGAGTTCTGCGCAAAACCGCGAATGCAGAAGAATCTATTTTATGGTTCGCGTGAATACACTTTTGCTAAAAACATGAATACACAGTTTCAAAATGAAAGCAAACTCAACCAGTTTTAGAAGCTATTTTGCCGAATTAAACGCACGTTGCAAAGCCGACTTCTTTGTGGTGTTATATTTACGCGCTGGAAAGCCAGAAGTCCCGACTCGCTTCATCGCGCACGCCGGAATTGATAGAACCAGAATACGGTAACGCGTCATGTCATGTCATGAACTTTGGTGGCGGCTCGCTGACGTGTTAGCCTAGACGAACAGTGCGGCTACGCGCTGCATGAAAGAGCAAACGCACATGCACGCCGATATTGCGGCAGATGCGTTTACAGAGCGGCGGAGTCGTTTCGTGTAGCTGCAATACATATAAGCGAAAATCCTTTGCGACGCTCTACTCTTCTGTCTGGAGCTGGCTGCGTTAAGTGACGTCTGGCCAGCTAAATGAAGCCGCGTCGTTCACTCTTCAGGCCGCCGTCTGCGTGTTTTCAGCCTCAACGGCAGCACGCCCGTTCGAGCCTGCCTGTGCTTTTGCCAGAGGTGCTAGAATTTGCGATAAATACAGCGCGACTGATACACGGAAGCGATGGCCGAAGTTCTTGTGGCCCACGTAGAATTTGTCTCGATAATTTTATGAGTTCTGCGCAAAACCGCGAATGCAGAAGAATCTATTTTATGGTTCGCGTGAATACACTTTTGCTAAAAACATGAATACACAGTTTCAAAATGAAAGCAAACTCAACCAGTTTTAGAAGCTATTTTGCCGAATTAAACGCACGTTGCAAAGCCGACTTCTTTGTGGTGTTATATTTACGCGCTGGAAAGCCAGAAGTCCCGACTCGCTTCATCGCGCACGCCGGAATTGATAGAACCAGAATACGGTAACGCGTCATGTCATGTCATGAACTTTGGTGGCGGCTCGCTGACGTGTTAGCCTAGACGAACAGTGCGGCTACGCGCTGCATGAAAGAGCAAACGCACATGCACGCCTATATTGCGGCAGATGCGTTTACAGAGCGGCGGAGTCGTTTCGTGTAGCTGCAATACATATAAGCGAAAATCTTTTGCGACGCTCTACTCTTCTGTCTGGAAAAAGCTGGCTGCGTTAAGTGACGTCTGGCCACTAAATGAAAGCCGCGCTTCGTCACTCTTCAGGCCGCCTAGTCTCGGTGTTTTCAGCTCAACGGCAGCACGCCCGTTTCGGCCTGCCTGTGCTTTGCCAGAGCCGTGCCTAGAATTTGCGATTAAATACAGCCGCGACTGATACACGGAAGCGATGGTCCGAAGTTCTTGTGGCCAACGTAGAATTGCTCTCGAGTAATTTCATGAGTTCTGCGCAAAACCGCGAATGCAGAAGAATCTATTTTTATGGTTTCGCGTTGAATACACTTATTAGCTAAAATGAACATGAATACCACAGTTTCAAAATGAAATCAAACTCAACCAGTGTAAGAGCTATTTTGCCGGAATTTAAAACGCACGTTGCAAAGCCGACTTCTTTGTGGTGTTATATTTACGCGCTGGAAAGCCAGAAGTCCCGACTCGCTTCATCGCGCACGCCGGAATTGATAGAACCAGAATACGGTAACGCGTCATGTCATGTCATGAACTTTGGTGGCGGCTCGCTGACGTGTTGCCTAGACGAACAGTGCGGCTACGCGCTGCATGAAAGAGCAAACGCACATGCACGCCGATATTGCGGCAGATGCGTTTACAGAGCGGCGGAGTCGTTTCGTGTAGCTGCAATACATTTAAGCGAAAATCCTTTGCGACGCTCTACTCTTCTGTCTGGAGCTGGCTGCGTTAAGTGACGTCTGGCCAGCTAAATGAAGCCGCGTCGTTCACTCTTCAGGCCGCCGTCTGCGTGTTTTCAGCCTCAACGGCAGCACGCCCGTTCGAGCCTGCCTGTGCTTTTGCCAGAGGTGCTAGAATTTGCGATAAATACAGCGCGACTGATACACGGAAGCGATGGCCGAAGTTCTTGTGGCCCACGTAGAATTTGTCTCGATAATTTTATGAGTTCTGCGCAAAACCGCGAATGCAGAAGAATCTATTTTATGGTTCGCGTGAATACACTTTTGCTAAAAACATGAATACACAGTTTCAAAATGAAAGCAAACTCAACCAGTTTTAGAAGCTATTTTGCCGAATTAAACGCACGTTGCAAAGCCGACTTCTTTGTGGTGTTATATTTACGCACTGGAAAGCCAGAAGTCCCGACTCGCTTCATCGCGCACGCCGGAATTGATAGAACCAGAATACGGTAACGCGTCATGTCATGTCATGAACTTTGGTGGCGGCTCGCTGACGTGTTAGCCTAGACGAACAGTGCGGCTACGCGCTGCATGAAAGAGCAAACGCACATGCACGCCGATATTGCGGCAGATGCGTTTACAGAGCGGCGGAGTCGTTTCGTGTAGCTGCAATACATATAAGCGAAAATCCTTTGCGACGCTCTACTCTTCTGTCTGGAGCTGGCTGCGTTAAGTGACGTCTGGCCAGCTAAATGAAGCCGCGTCGTTCACTCTTCAGGCCGCCGTCTGCGTGTTTTCAGCCTCAACGGCAGCACGCCCGTTCGAGCCTGCCTGTGCTTTTGCCAGAGGTGCTAGAATTTGCGATAAATACAGCGCGACTGATACACGGAAGCGATGGCCGAAGTTCTTGTGGCCCACGTAGAATTTGTCTCGATAATTTTATGAGTTCTGCGCAAAACCGCGAATGCAGAAGAATCTATTTTATGGTTCGCGTGAATACACTTTTGCTAAAAACATGAATACACAGTTTCAAAATGAAAGCAAACTCAACCAGTTTTAGAAGCTATTTTGCCGAATTAAACGCACGTTGCAAAGCCGACTTCTTTGTGGTGTTATATTTACGCGCTGGAAAGCCAGAAGTCCCGACTCGCTTCATCGCGCACGCCGGAATTGATAGAACCAGAATACGGTAACGCGTCATGTCATGTCATGAACTTTGGTGGCGGCTCGCTGACGTGTTAGCCTAGACGAACAGTGCGGCTACGCGCTGCATGAAAGAGCAAACGCACATGCACGCCGATATTGCGGCAGATGCGTTTACAGAGCGGCGGAGTCGTTTCGTGTAGCTGCAATACATATAAGCGAAAATCCTTTGCGACGCTCTACTCTTCTGTCTGGAGCTGGCTGCGTTAAGTGACGTCTGGCCAGCTAAATGAAGCCGCGTCGTTCACTCTTCAGGCCGCCGTCTGCGTGTTTTCAGCCTCAACGGCAGCACGCCCGTTCGAGCCTGCCTGTGCTTTTGCCAGAGGTGCTAGAATTTGCGATAAATACAGCGCGACTGATACACGGAAGCGATGGCCGAAGTTCTTGTGGCCCACGTAGAATTTGTCTCGATAATTTTATGAGTTCTGCGCAAAACCGCGAATGCAGAAGAATCTATTTTATGGTTCGCGTGAATACACTTTTGCTAAAAACATGAATACACAGTTTCAAAATGAAAGCAAACTCAACCAGTTTTAGAAGCTATTTTGCCAAATTAAACGCACGTTGCAAAGCCGACTTCTTTGTGGTGTTATATTTACGCGCTGGAAAGCCAGAAGTCCCGACTCGCTTCATCGCGCACGCCGGAATTGATAGAACCAGAATACGGTAACGCGTCATGTCATGTCATGAACTTTGGTGGCGGCTCGCTGACGTGTTGCCTAGACGAACAGTGCGGCTACGCGCTGCATGAAAGAGCAAACGCACATGCACGCCGATATTGCGGCAGATGCGTTTACAGAGCGGCGGAGTCGTTTCGTGTAGCCCCTCCTTCCATATACATATAAGCGAAAAATCCTTTGCACGGCTCTACTCTTCTGTCTGGAGCTGGCTCGTTAAGTGACGTCTGGCCAGTAAATGAAGCCGCCGTCGTTTCACTGCTTTCAGGCCGCCGTCTGCGTGTTTTTCAGCCTCAACGGCAGCACGGCCCGTTGAGCCGCCTGTGCTTTTGCCAGAGTTTGCAGAATTTGCGATAAATACAGCGCGACTGATACACGGAAGCGATGGCCGAAGTTCTTGTGGCCCACCTAGAATTGTTTCTCGAATAATTTTATGATTCTTGCGCAAAACGCGAATGCAGAAGAATCTATTTATGGTTCGCTGTGAATACACTTTTGCTTTAAAAACATGAAACCACAGTTTCCAAAATGAAAGCAAAACTCAACCAGTTTTAGAGCTATTTGCCAAAAATTAAAACGCACTTTGCAAAGCCGACTTCTTGTGGTGTTATATTACGCGCTTGGAAAGCCAGAAGTCCCGACTCGCCTTCTATCGCGCACGCCGGAATTGATAGAACCAGAATACGGTTAACCGCGTCATGTTTCATGTCATGAACTTATGGTGCGGGCTCGCTGACGTGTTTGCTAGACGAACAGTGCGGCTACGCGCTGCATGAAAGAGCAAACGCACATGCTCGCGATTATTGCGGGCAGATGCGTTTACAGAGGCGGCGGAGTCGTTTCGTGTAGCTGCATACATATAAGCGAAAATCCTTCGACGCTCTACTCTTCTGTCTGTCATGGAGGCTGGCTGCGTTAAGTGACGTCTTGGCCAGTAATTGAGCCGCGTCGTTCACTCTTAGGCCGCCGTCTGCCGTGTTTCAGCCTCAACGGCAGCACGCCCGTTCGAGCCTGCCTGTGGCTTTTGCCAGAGCGTTGCTAGAATTTGCTGATAAATACCAGCGCGATGAACACGGAAGCGATGGCCGAAGTTCTTGTGGCCCACGTAGAATTTGTCTCGATAATTTTATGAGTTCTGCGCAAAACCGCGAATGCAGAAGAATCTATTTTATGGTTCGCGTGAATACACTTTTGCTAAAAACATGAATACACAGTTTCAAAATGAAAGCAAACTCAACCAGTTTTAGAAGCTATTTTGCCAAATTAAACGCACGTTGCAAAGCCGACTTCTTTGTGGTGTTATATTTACGCGCTGGAAAGCCAGAAGTCCCGACTCGCTTCATCGCGCACGCCGGAATTGATAGAACCAGAATACGGTAACGCGTCATGTCATGTCATGAACTTTGGTGGCGGCTCGCTGACGTGTTAGCCTAGACGAACAGTGCGGCTACGCGCTGCATGAAAGAGCAAACGCACATGCACGCCGATATTGCGGCAGATGCGTTTACAGAGCGGCGGAGTCGTTTCGTGTAGCTGCAATACATTTAAGCGAAAATCCTTTGCGACGCTCTACTCTTCTGTCTGGAGCTGGCTGCGTTAAGTGACGTCTGGCCAGCTAAATGAAGCCGCGTCGTTCACTCTTCAGGCCGCCGTCTGCGTGTTTTCAGCCTCAACGGCAGCACGCCCGTTCGAGCCTGCCTGTGCTTTTGCCAGAGGTGCTAGAATTTGCGATAAATACAGCGCGACTGATACACGGAAGCGATGGCCGAAGTTCTTGTGGCCCACGTAGAATTTGTCTCGATAATTTTATGAGTTCTGCGCAAAACCGCGAATGCAGAAGAATCTATTTTATGGTTCGCGTGAATACACTTTTGCTAAAAACATGAATACACAGTTTCAAAATGAAAGCAAACTCAACCAGTTTTAGAAGCTATTTTGCCGAATTAAACGCACGTTGCAAAGCCGACTTCTTTGTGGTGTTATATTTACGCACTGGAAAGCCAGAAGTCCCGACTCGCTTCATCGCGCACGCCGGAATTGATAGAACCAGAATACGGTAACGCGTCATGTCATGTCATGAACTTTGGTGGCGGCTCGCTGACGTGTTAGCCTAGACGAACAGTGCGGCTACGCGCTGCATGAAAGAGCAAACGCACATGCACGTCGATATTGCGGCAGATGCTCATCAACTGAAAATGACCCAAGATTACATACTTTAAACACTTGTAGAATAACTCCTTGAAAGGAAACTAAGAAACAAGGAACTCATGATTACAATCGGATCGACAAATTACAGTTGGGAAGCTAGAAGAGTGAAAAATTGTAGGTAACATTAAAATTGTATTTTAATGTTGTAATAGCGTAAACTTTCTACATGATAACTAACCCGCAATTATCCCAACGTATAATTAATACTCACTTCCTCAAGATCCTGGAATTCTTTAACTAGCTGTTTAACAATCCCGCTCATCTGCAAGACTGCAAACAATTATTCCAAAGAAGTTTAAGACCAGTTAGTTGCGAATCAATGATACTAGCCGTGTTCTCTTCGTGTTTAAAAACGAGGCTGATGCAGCAAGTCGATATTCACGAACACCGATTCTGCTTCAAGAGCGGGGGCATTACTCACACTCTAGCAAGGGTTGAATAATTCAAAGTTCAGGGCAAAACGCTAACCCTAGCCGATTGTACAAACGCGTACTAAGCTATAGACTACAATGCGATTATGCACGCCCTGCAACTTCAAGGAGTCAATTCTCTTTTTGTTGAGTACTACCGCGCCTATTTAAACACGCGGAGCTGTAAATACGCAGATACACTTACTACAGGCGTGCAGGCTGGTAATAGTGTCAGTTCACTGGCATTCAGCATCTATCTGAACTACGTCATCACTGCTATGGAAGCTAAGGTTACCAACTCACCGTATTCGCAGACGACATTTAGATAAGCCTCGACAAGGACGTGGTTCTCATGGAACTCTCTGAGCTTCTCCAACCGCTAGGTCTCGAACTGGCGCTTGAGAAGTGCTCATCTACTCAGAATGGTGGTGAAATCACCTTTTTGGGCCAAACATTTTCGCAAACATCAACCTCCTCACTCGCTGAGCGGTTGACAGATAAGATCGTCTTAGAGGCCTTCTTTTGCGTTCCGTGGTCCTTCACAAAGTAAACTATGCTCCGCTAGTCGACTTTGCGCCCAAAACGCCATTAGACAGTTTCGACAACTAATACGTGGCGCGCGCTAACGAAGAAGCCAAGCTACATTATACCAGTTTGATCACCAACGCTCTGCACGAATGAAACAATCGCAATAAAACATGGTTATAAGAGAGATCGCCACGCCACTGGAAGAAGGGCACTGCGGGAGCAAGGCAAGAAGGCGAAGCCTAAGGCAACGCTGAATCCGGCGGTCTCGGAACAACCGCTGATAATTGAGGATTTGCAACATGAGTGAGAAGATTTAATAAATAGTATCACACTCAAATCGAACTCTATAAATATAAACAACACTCAAGAAACGAAGTATCATTATGAGCTAAAAACAAACCTAGAGACACCAACAACAACTAAACACTCGAAATAACAATATAAAACTTAGTAAACATAAATAATTCCGAATATCCACAGATGTTTTAAATCAAAAAATTAATCAATACACTCTCCTGACCCATTTACTATTATTTATTACTATTAACTCAAAATGGATAAATTTAAATATATAAGAGGTTGTGTGTTCGAAAATCAAAAGGTGTCCACTTGTGTTTCGTCCACTGTTTGATTTCGAACACACAACCTCTAATATATTTATTACATATATTAAAATATTAATTACATATTCTATATAAGATACAATTAGACATTTCCTCTTCATTCCACACCAGCAGAAACCACTCCCTCTCCTTCCCATTCTTCAACGGTTCCATTTTCAAAAATAACTTTAA
Organism: Hexamita inflata; assembly: GCA_963988835.1. NCBI lineage: Eukaryota > Fornicata > Diplomonadida > Hexamitidae > Hexamita > Hexamita inflata. Next base: position 72,737 of record CAXDID010000644.1, on the reverse strand, counting down.
TTCTGTTGTTAACAACCTCCATTTCCGTTATTTTCTCTTTCAAAGTGAAATGTTCTTTTTTCGTTTTGAGTTCCGAAATGGAATCGAAAAATTGAACGAAATCGTCGAAAACGGCCGCGAATTAATTTCTGGTGCTTTAAATGAATCGCGGAGTGGAACTGCAAACGACCGTTTCAACGTCATTCAAATCGGAATTGAATTAATAAACGTTAGTTGAAGATATTCCGATTATCTTCTGATTTGCTCCCGAGATTTGAACTATATTTAACGGATTCGTTTGGTTTAAAATGGACGAATCCGAGATTTACACTACTATTCCAGATTCGAGGCAGGCGTATAAATCGTTGTTCAGAGTGCATAATTACAGAGCGGGGAGATTAATCACGGTTGTCTGATTGGAGTGGATAACTATAATCACGTTCGAGGACTTGCACATTGGAACGGGAATCTGAGCGGTGCCGATGTGATTCACCTCGTTCGCAAAAGAAGGTTTTGAAGTGGGACGGAACTACACTATCGCGGCGTAATCCGATTCGGTCAACTATAATTATTAAATTACGGTGAATGATAAATCAGTGGATTAACCCGAAAGTTACTGTGTATTGCTTTTGATGTAGTCGGTTAGAATTTACATTGGAAAGGCCTTCTTAGATTACTTCGTTTTATTTGCAATCAAAAGCAAATCCAAAGCAGAAATGGACTTGGACTCTGGAGCCTGCACGGATTAAGACTCAGTGGTTGTGTTCTGGTAAGTTTGCGTACCAGTTTCAACTCGCATGGACGAAGCGGTCGTCATCTGCTCCCTGATGATCAATTAAGACAGTTTGCGCTGATAATCGAACGTATTCTACGTAAATTACTTCTAAGTTGAAAACTAGCACTGGCTCAGGAATTTAACGCGCTTCTAATCGTACGCTGCGTTAAGCTCGTTTAAATTTAATTGCTTCTTAATCGGAGTCTTCGCTGGCACATCGTTAGACTCAGAATCAAAATCTGGCTCGTCAAAATCATCCGACATCTTTGGAGTAGAAAAGCGGAATTTATCCGCTAAAATATATTTATGCAACAATATTGATCCGCACCATTAACGCAATGTCACTTACAACAGTTCCGCAAAGAATTTAAGACTACCTGACACAGCTTAGCTCTATGTAAAAGGACCAATCCAAAACAAAGGAGGAAATAGAAGAATTCTAACGCCGCTTCCTTGAATAAGAACAAAAATTAGCTCAGCACGCTATTGCAATGAAACGTAATGAACAATAACTCAGAAGAAAAGAATATTGGACCAGAATTAAGGAGCTTGAAGTCGAAGAAAGAATTGAACAGAAGAAACAAAGAGAAAATGTTAAAGAAAAATAAGTGGCTGAACTTAATGCTTTGAGACTAAGACTTAAAGAAATAAAGGCACTTCCAGATTAACGAGAAGTTTTAAAAGGTATTGAAGAACTTATACTTGAAGTTCAAAAAATGATGTGATGATTTTGAAATGTTACAGCTTTACCCTCTAGATGAAATCAGTGTACACTATTTAATGTTAAATTATATTTTCTTTCTTGTATTTATTGTAACTTTATCATATTTTATCCATTAATTCCAACATACAAAGAATTTAAATATTAATTTGCCAGTAATTATAAATAATATTAACATATTTATTATGTATTCACTCCAAATTCAGACGCGGAAAAACTTTATCAGTCCAATGAAATACACTTAGTCATAAGTAAAAACAAAACCAGTACAAAAATATCAAATGTAATAGATTGTTATGGTCGAATAATAATCGACTCCTGCCAAAAAATTCCCAAGATTGATGTAGTAAATTGATGCGATGTATCTACTTCAAAACTTTCATCATATATTGAAAGATGGGAAGGCTAAAAGTCAATAAGGGGAAACAATAGTAACTAAAATAATATTACCCTAGCTTTTTGAAAGCGGAATTATGGATTAAATGCCTCCTTTTATAGAGTTTGATGATCGAAAGACTACAGCTTTTAATTTCTTTAAAAAGGATTAAACGATTGAGTTTGAAGAGTGCTTGAAGCAAAAAATGTTAGGTATGCACTGGAGTATCAACACCGATTCTATTTTTTAATGTGTAGCATAGAATTCTGACATTCGTGAAAGTGTGAGAACACCACGAAATGAATTAGACTTCCTGTAGTGAAAGCAATCAAAATTATAGTTAAACCACAATCATTCACGTTCATTTTATAATTTTATAATCTTCCATAGTTTTTCAATGAGTTATTGCTGATCTTGCTCTTATTGGTTTTCTTCAATTTCCTATAGTGGAGCGTCCATTATTTAGCTGAATTTTAGCTGAAGGTAGTTTTAAATCGCGTCAATCATCTCGGTGTCCTCAGAGAACAGTCGAATCTCGGAGCTTTGGAGCATTAAGAGGAGTTTATTTTACGATTTCCGGTTCAAGTTGTAAATAGTTTTGTACGGAACTGTAATTATTGTGTAGCTCGTTTTTATCATCAGAGATTGAGCTGAGGCGAAAAAACTGCACTGTTTGTTCTTTCCGTTCTCTTCTGTGAATAATTTATCGGTAATGTACAGGCTCACCTCAACATTCTCATTCGTTTGATTCAATTGCTGCTCTAGGTTTGACACTCTGTGCTACAATAATTCAATATCCATTGAGATGAAAAATAAATTTAATAAATTAATCGTTAAAAATATATGTTAAAAATCCACCCCAATTTAATAAATTATGGAAGGTGAACCATAAATTGCAGTGGTTGACATAAAATTCAACAGAGAAGTATACAAAGTCAATTTAACAGCTGAATCTGACGCAGTAATCGAAGCACACAATTTTCTCATTGAAAATAATCTGCCAGAAAAATTTAAAGCTCCAGTGACCCGGAGATTTTAGGAAACAATAGATAAACTGTGCGCCCCTATGGCCAAATCGATCGTTCATAATAATGTGCTGAACACTACCTCAATAAATGAGGAATAGGTCAGTGTTATAGACCCATACGCAAGTTTTGCAAATCCGTATCAAACTTTTGACACTTCTATTTGTGAATAACCTAAATAGAATCCATTTATGCAAACAGATTTTTCAACTTAACCACTGGCCAATGCAGATAACATTTTTGGCGAGTATGTTGAGTAATAATACGAGTAGTAACCAGAAGTTGAAGACTAATCTCTGGTAAATGAGACCTTGTAGCATATTGACGTGTATTAGCGCCTGTATCAGTCCAAATTGAAGCCGCATCCTCCGCAAGCACAGCGTCCTCGTATTTCGTTCGCGTAATAAGAAGCCGCTTTCGATCGATTACAAAAATAGCGCGTTAAAAAGGATTTAGAAGAACCCGTATAAAAATAAACCGTTTCATTTGAGAAGTAAGCTCAGGCAATAAATCGTTTATACAAACCTGCTGCTCCCGTTCCAAAGCAACGCATTCTGACCTCAGACGAAGTATAACTTCAGTGTATAAAGGAAATAACAGCGCCAGAAACTGAAAAAGTCCCTATGTCAGCATATTCCAAGGAGCTCACTGATGGCTATTAATTTAAAGTGGTAATGGAGCACACCGCAAAGAAATACGAAGAAAAAAGACGTCTTGAGCTCCTCCGCTCCACAACCTCAGAGGAAATCGTAAAACGCTTAACTAAAAACCTACCTGCTGCGGAAAGACTTTTCTGGTCTGAGGAGCTCAAGAAAAGATAGTAGAAGATAACTCCGGTAGAAAAACCAGTTAAAGAACTTCAAATGTCTACTTTCAATAATAGAACCGTATATAAATTAGTTGAGCCGGAATGCGATTTCAAACCGAAAATAAACAAATCAATTGGAGCAGAGGGGTAGAAACTGAGGACAGACAGGAAACTAGATGATCAAATCAAGAAAAAGTGCGCATAAATTTAACCAGTTCAGGAATACAGGTTCTAACCAACACTCGTAAGTAAAAAGGGAAAAGACTACAAATAAGAAATTATCGGGACGCTGTTTGAGTGAATATAAAATGTTTTGAGAGTAGCTTCATGGCTATTAATTTTGTAATATTGCATTTACTTGATTATAAATGTTAACTTCTAAATATTATTAAAAATTAAATAGATTTAAAAGTGTCAATTGTCATTTATTGTAACGTTTAGTGAAGAAGTGTTTAGTGTAAATATGAATTCCCTTTATTTAAGTTATAGTTGTTGTTCAATAAAGCAATAAGACAATTATTGTACTATTACAATTTGAAGTAAGTAAGCATGTTATACCTTATCTTGGAAATTTGATTCATATACAAGTATTATTAAACATAACCATATCACATCGGTTTTAGTTATTATAATAATTTATAACATTTTCTTACAATATAATCTATTTAATAAAAACTATAATAATTTTCTTTATGTATTTAAGCTATTCATCTAAAATTTAGTTCAAAGTAATACCTATACTTATTTCACTTCATAACCATGTTTTCAATCATAATATCTGCTTTGTAATATCAAGTATTTTCCATAGCCGAGTTTGAATTCTGCTATAATTACGTCTTTTACAGGCCGTTCCAGGAGAAAACCAGTATAGTCCTTTCTGCTCCCTTCACTTTTGATGATTCTATGTCCAGAGATTTGTGCACGAGAACCGACAACGTGCTCTTCAGAGAAGTGAACCAAACCACATTTTCGATCCACATAGAAAGCGAGTTCAACCTGGCCAAGCAGCCCTTCAGCTTGTTCTTCTATGTTTGGACGAATGTTACGATTTACGACACATAAATAACTATGAAGTTATCGAACACTTCTAACAGCGACTTTGTTCCTAGTGGCAACAATTCCTGAGTACAGCATCAAAATCCTGAGTTCAAGCTTATCATTTACCTCAAAGGATACGATTTCAAACTTTTACGGAATCGCAAACAACTTGACAGAATTACTTACTATTAATAGAAGCTCTTTAGTTTACTCGTGTATGACCTCAATCTCGAAGTTTTATGGGATATCGAGCCAATTGAATAACTTAGTGGTTTAGAACTCCTCTTTTTCTACTATAACCAATGCAACTTCCAGCTATGGTTTCGTCCAGCTTGTTCTTGGCTCTTCTTCCTTCAAGAACCTTACCGTTTCTGGAACTCTTTCGGGAGCAAACACTTTCGGCTTCATTTATGAAAACAAGGGTTCATGCTCAATAAGCAACATAACGTACTCACTTGTTACAAAGGGAAGTATGAACTGCGGTTTCGTGTAAATTAGTTCTGGGTCTGTTTCAACATCATCCATAACTTTCGTTGGGTTCGCGAATAATGCTTTAATAAGCGAACCAAGCTCGTACTCCGGAACCACTTGTCCTTGTATTTCCGGTTCCGTTTTACAAAATGGGCTCTGCTACTGCGCCACTGGATCTCTTCCTGTTTCGAATAGTTGTTAGTGCACGGTGCTGAAGTCGTTCATCCAGAATCAGGTCTGTGTTTGTCCTGTTGGAGCTTCCAACATCGGAGGAACCTGTACATGCACCTCAGGGGCTATGATGGTTGGGAATACATGTGTTTGTACAACGAACGCTATTTTAACCAACGGCTTTTGCGTGTGCCAACCTGTAAATTCACAGTTGATTGACGGCTAATGCAAGTGTACCCCAATGTATTCGACCATGTAAGGAAGCACTTGCGTGTGCGCTCCTCAATACATGAGCATGCAGGGAAGTACTTGTACTTGTCCAACTGGAGCTAGTATTACTAACGGAAACTGTGTTTGTACCGCTGGAGCCACAATGACCAACGGGGTATGCGTTTGTACTTCTGGGGCTACGCTAACTAATGGAGTTTGCGTTTGCTGTCCTGGAGCTAGCTTAAGTGGAGGTGTTTGTGTTTGTAATAAGAAAGCTGGAAGTACTCTTTCTGGGGGTAATTGCGTTTGCACAAAAGCTTTTAATACAAGGTGGTCAAATGGAGGCAATTATTATTGTAGCAATTTGGGAATGTGTTGTTCACTAAGAGCTGCTGGACCATCATATTAATGTTCAAACAATGAAGTTTATTGGAGTCCAGGTGACTGTGGCAAATCAAACAAAGTGACTTGAAAATACAGTTAGAATTGTATTAATCTTTGCTTATTCTTTATTGATATAATATACTTACAGTGTTATATATAACGATTAAATATATGGTATAAATTGTTATATATATTTACATATTGCATTTTAATGAAAATTTAGTCCACATTGTAGTTCATATTTAATCTCATTATTTATATGTATATTCACGTTATCATTATGTTCCCTTTATATTATTCATTATTTTTCAATAGAAATATCATATTCCACTTCAAATGAGCGATGAATCTTCTTCAGAGTCTTCCAGTTCTTCTTAAAGTTCTGACAACGGGTTCGCCGGTTTTGGCGCTAATTTTGATGAGCTTCCAGATGAGAGAAGAATTACCTAGCTTGTTACTAGGGGTGCTGCGTCTAGAAATGAATAAATCAAGAGGCAGGGTTTTATATCTGAGTCAGAAATATCATTTGACAACAATTCCGTGTGTATAAACCAGGATTTTATAAATGCTCAGGAATATGACCAGCTTCGTTTGTGTATTGATGCAAATGGTGAGAATTGCGATTTGTCCAATCTGTCTTTTGTGACGAAACCGATTTAGGAGTTAAAATTCTGCGATTGTGTGATTGATTTGAGTAAATTCACCGTGAGCGCTAAAAGTGTGTCCTTCGATCATAGTTGTACGTTCATTAACGAGTAGAAGTTCACTTGCAATTCGTTATTAGTAGAATTACGTGAAAACTTCAACGTATCCTGGATTCGAAAATCAATGTATAATTCCTTGCGCGTGGAAATACGCAACATTACCCCCGATTTTTACTCCTCTCTGCCAATGCTCAGCTCCTTACCGAATATGTACCTAATAATTCAAATTGAGCAAATAGATTTGTCCTTGTTGCAAGTAAAATGTTAAAAGCTCTTCTTAAATATGTGCAAGTGCTCAAATTCTGCTTCATTCACCGTCGACCATTTAATCTGTGACCGATGTGAACTATTTTCTTCTCAGTTAAAACATATAACTGTTAAAACGCTTGAAATTGAAAACGGGTACTAAGGGGGAGTGCCGGACACCGGAATGTTCCGCGAGCTACAAATTACTGTAATTGACGATTTACCAAACTGTGATATTTGCACAATCACTGACTGCGTAATTAAAACGGTAAACGGCTCCGCTCCAAATATTAAAAAACTTAAACTGATCGGAAACGGAAACAAATTCAGTGAAGAGTTTTTAATTAATGTGGAAGAACTGGAAAGGTGCGGAAACGAACGCAAAAGTGACGAGTGAAAAAATATTGGAAATGTTAATTTGATAAATAGAATTGGTATAATATATTTAATGTTTATGTCACTGGACAGTATACATGGGTATTTCTCACTGGTTATTTGACTTTCATACGGTTAAAAGTGACAGTACTTCTATAATGGTAAATATATACATTTTCAGTTTAACAATTTTTCGAGAGGAATATGAGCATGGAACTGCTGATGCTCAAAAGTTTATATTTAATATCCAAAACTTTAATTTATAGCTCTTAATTAATATTCTAATCTACAAAAACAGTTATTCGAGCTAAAACGATTATCATACTCAAGGAAACCAATCAATCTCCAAATAAATCGCGTCAAGTTTATATAGTTGGTTCTGAAGAATAATAGTTTGGGGTTTTCAAAATATTGAACAATAATGTCTTCTCAACCAAGGTCAAATAGTAATCCTATTTATTTCATGCCAACAAATCATCACTTTACTCTATATTCATCTTTCACGGAGCGAACACAATAAATATTTATATTAACAAAATATATAAATATATAATACAACAAAGTCTATATCTGAGGTTGGACAAACACGCTCATTAGTTGTTAATTTGATCCAATTTCTAGATTAAATTTAGACCAATAAAGAGGACCGTTTTGATCTATGACGTAATCTATGATGCCGTGTCGATTCCTCTCACCAAATGTCACTCGTCAAACCAAATTTTCGTTAGCTCTTCCGAACTAATAGTGTATGTTTTGAATCATTGATAATATAATAATTTCATCCATTGGATGACCAATATAGATGTACAGTGTGATGTATTTATTTCATTGAAGTACTACCTAATTAAAATTTAGTATTTATTATTATTTTGTTTATTATCTATTAATATAATTTACAGTGGTGGGCCCTCGAAATGCTTTTTTGAATTAGGAAGAAGAATGAAGTTTATTATTTGAATCTTACTTATATCACTGCCCGGCTCAATAATGAGTGTGTTCTCCCTCCTCATCAATACACTCATTAACTCTATTTACTATTGATTTGTAAAGTGCTTCAATCACATCAAGGCCTGGTTGAGCCTTGGATAGCTGTGCTACAATAATTAACGTATATAACTCTGTATATACTTCAATAATAAGTTTCAACTTTACCTAACGTTGTATAATTTAACAATCAAGAAAATTGATTTCTCATTATGAAATGGAAGTGGAAGATCATAAGTAAAATAACTGTTGTTTTAGAGTAGCATCAATATATTATTTAATGCTGGGCCCGACTAACCCACTTGATTCCATTCTTCAAGAAACAAAAATGCATTCATTATTTGAATATTGAGAATGAAAGCGACTGTAACTACCTGAATTATAATTCTAATTGCGAAGTACCTCTTCATCTTGAGCTCGGTTGAGTGAAGAAAAGTCCTCCATTGTTTTCGTGATTAAGAAATACCTAAAATCGTTCAGATTGACCCAGTTGAAGATGAACACCGAGGTCCTCTGCAGGTCCAGTGCTTGCGCTACTAGTTATAAATTACATATTGCGTCCGTATACCAATCATTGGATCCTCTTATTCTTTTCTCCAATCAGGCTTAACTACCATATATTTTCGAGATAAAATCTTTCATAAATTAGTTTTGTTGACTAAAACGTAGAAATTACACAGGGACATCTTAAACAAGTGATATAACTAGTTCAGATTGGTACAATATTTTATGAATTCATCCGTTGGACCCAGAAATGAAGAGAATACAAACGCTTCAGAACTGCCTAAGTTTGTTAAGTGAATTAGTTGACCTTCCCTAAACATCTTCTACCGCGTTTATTTTTGTCATTGCCGTCCTTTTATTGCATGTGGTAATTTCTATTTTTCCTTTTTGGAATATTAAATACCGACTTTGAATAGTCGATTATGGTCTAATACGATCGAAATCATATTTTTGGCCCTCTTGTGTTAATGAGTAGTTCATGAATAATCTCCAACTTGAGATTATTTATTGGAATTTGTCATCCGCATTAGAAGTGGCAAAATATTTTAATATATAATTACTCACATAGTAAACAAGAAAAAGCAATTCCACCTCCCATAACTGTATGATATTCGATTGTATAGGGAAATGTCTGTTTGTACTGTATAGGTATTATACAGGGAAATTGTTTATTTCCATTTTGATAATAATTAGAAGTTATTAGAGTAAATTCCAAACCAATTAGATTAGTAATACAGTTATGGGAGGTGGAATTGCTTTTTCTTGTTTACTATGTGAGTAATTATATATTAAAATATTTTGCCACTTCTAATGCGGATGACAAATTCCAATAAATAATCTCAAGTTGGAGATTATTCATGAACTACTCATTAACACAAGAGGGCCAAAAATAAGATTTCGATCGTATTAGACCATAATCGACTATTCAAAGTCGGTATTTAATATTCCAAAAAGGAAAAATAGAAATTACCACATGCAATAAAAGGACGGCAATGACAAAAATAAACGCGGTAGAAGATGTTTAGGGAAGGTCAACTAATTCACTTAACAAACTTAGGCAGTTCTGAAGCGTTTGTATTCTCTTCATTTCTGGGTCCAACGGATGAATTCATAAAATATTGTACCAATCTGAACTAGTTATATCACTTGTTTAAGATGTCCCTGTGTAATTTCTACGTTTTAGTCAACAAAACTAATTTATGAAAGATTTTATCTCGAAAATATATGGTAGTTAAGCCTGATTGGAGAAAAGAATAAGAGGATCCAATGATTGGTATACGGACGCAATATGTAATTTATAACTAGTAGCGCAAGCACTGGACCTGCAGAGGACCTCGGTGTTCATCTTCAACTGGGTCAATCTGAACGATTTTAGGTATTTCTTAATCACGAAAAACAATGGAGGACTTTTTCTTTCAATCTCAACCGGGAGCTCAAGATGAAGTATGGGTACTTCGCTTAATTAGAATTATAATTCAGGTAGTTACAGTCGCTTTCATTCTCAATATTCAAATAATGAATGCATTTTTGTTTCTTGAAGAATGGAATCATGTGGGTTAGTCGGGCCCAGCATTAAATAATATATTGATGCTACTCTAAAACAACAGTTATTTTACTTATGATCTTCCACTTCCATTTCATAATGAGAAATCAATTTTCTTGATTGTTAAATTATACAACGTTAGGTAAAGTTGAAACTTATTATTGAAGTATATACAGAGTTATATACGTTAATTATTGTAGCACAGCTATCCAAGGCTCAACCAGGCCTTGATGTGATTGAAGCACTTTACAAATCAATAGTAAATAGAGTTAATGAGTGTATTGATGAGGAGGGAGAACACACTCATTATTGAGCCGGGCAGTGATATAAGTAAGATTCAAATAATAAACTTCATTCTTCTTCCTAATTCAAAAAAGCATTTCGAGGGCCCACCACTGTACTAATATTTTAATACCTGTAGTAATCTCACAATTTGATTTATATATCTTATTTATTTTAAACCATACATTTGTATTTACTGTTTATTATATTACTTCGACTGTATAGGTAAATTACTGTTTGTACATGTATAGGTATTGTACAGGGAAATTACTTTGGACGAATCCTCTTTTGAAGTAAAACTATATAGATTATAATATTTTGATAGAATATAAACAAATGTGTACATGTATTATAATTTTTTGAGATTTAGTGTAACTATGAATTGGTACTAATTTATTAAAAACAGTTCAAATATCGTGTCGTTTCCATTTTGTCGAACCTGTACCGTTTCACTCCACAACAATGTTGATCCTAATTAAACTCACAACTTAATATCAGGTATTTACGATTTCAGAATTCCAATTCTGTTACAGCTATGTATTTGACTCTCCGTTTTAAGAGAGCTTGAACATGAACATGACAGACCCCTTCACTTTTGACGGAGCAAGTGCCAGAGCTAACTGCACCGAAACCCAAAACGTAATCTTCCGCCAAATCAGCAACCCCGTTGTCTCCTTACAGTTAAATTTGAACGTGAACACTTAATAATCCTCGTTCGCCCTTTTCTTCTACGTGTTCAAAAACGTTGAGATCCAGAACTCGGTCATCAAGATGAACCTGCAAAACGGAGATAACAAAAACGTAAGCTTGTTGACCCACACTTCTCCGGAGTTCACCATCAGCCTCTTCGCCGTCACCTACAACGTCCAGACAGACGCGTCCAGCTTCAAGAACATCTACGGCATCTCCAGGGTCTTGGACCAGAAGCTGACCCTGAACCAGACCTCGTTCACGTTTTCTTCCAGCTCCACAGGGATCGCCAACTTCTTCGGCCTCTGCCACCAAGCCGACCAGGTCCAGCTGGAGAACTCCTCCTTCAACCTGAATGTGATATCAACTATAGCTGCCGGCCTGCTCTACATCAACACCGGCTTCGTTCAGGTTTATAACGTATCCATGAGCGGCCAGCTCTCTGGAACGAACACCTTCGGCATGATCTTCAGCGCCCAGGCTCAGGTAAATCTCAACCTGATCACGTTTTCTCTCAAGACCCTCGGCGTCACTCTCAACTGCGGCTTCGTCCAGACCGTTTCGGGATTCGCCATCGTCACGACCTCGAATATCAACTTCGTGGGATTCAGCTTCAGCCCAAGCGAGCCCGTTTCGTACGGAGCTGGGTCTACGTGCCCGTGCATCCAAGGAGCGCAGCTTAGCCAAGGTCTCTGCAACTGCTCTACGGGATCTTCTCTGGTTTCTGGCGTTTGTAAATGCACCGCCGGAGCCACGATGGTAGGTAACTCGTGCGTCTGCACGGCCGGCGCGACCATGATTAATGGAGTCTGTGTCTGCACATCAGGCGCTTCTTTGGTTGGAAACGTATGCGTGTGTACAACAGGAGCTACTCTTGTTGGAAATGCCTGTGTTTGTACCGCAGGGGCTTCTTTGCAAAGCGGGTCGTGCGTGTGCACGGCCGGAGCCACATTAACTGCTGGGGTTTGCGTTTGTACTACCGGCGCTACGTTGCAAAGTGGTGTTTGTGTTTGCGTCACGAACGCATTGTTGGTCGGAAATGCTTGTGTGTGCCAGCCGGCGAATTCTCAATTATAATCAGGTGTTTGCGTCTGTACGCCGGCGTATTCCACCATGTCCGGAAATACGTGCGTGTGCACTCCAACGTATACTACAATGCAAAGTGGTGTCTGCAAGTGTACTCCAACGTATTCCTCACTTATTTCTGGGATTTGCACATGTACTCCAACATCTTCGTACATGAACAACGGGGTGTGCTCTTGTCCCTCTGATTCCATAATTTCAGCGTCCGCCTGTGTTTGTTAGCCAGGTGGATCTTCAATGGTGGGCAACGTCTGCACCTGCTTCAAAGGAGCTACTCTTGTTAGTGGTAATTGTTAGTGTACTACAGCTGGTTCCTCAAGGTCAGGAAATTCTTGTGTCTGCAACCCGAACTACTATAAGGACGGATGGCTTCCAAACGGTAATGCGTGGTGCACAAACGTGAACATGTGCTGTACCAAGTGCATGGCCAAGCTGGGGAGCAGCAACTGGGTATGTTCCGACTGGAACTACCATAGCTGCTCAAATAGCGGGACGACGGTTTTGAGTTGAGTTAAGGTCAATTTATATAACTAAATATGTATCATTTATTATTTAACGAGTTTAATAGGCACTAATAGGTACTAATACGTATGCATTTATTACATATATTATTACATTTACACAATCCGAAACGTCTCAGACTAGCATTATAACAAAATCTACTATTATGAAATCCTACTTTCACTACCCGCTAAAAGTAGGAAATTCGAATTAAAGAATTATCATCAAAATAACAGTTTAAAAACATATCTCAGCATAATATAAATACAATTATAGTAAATATAGTAAATATAATTATAATATATATTGTTTTCTAAAGAAAATCAAACCCAGAAAATCGCAAAATATATAATTTATGACCTAATTAACAATTCACAATTCAAATTTATGAACATTAGATTTTAGATGTCATTTTGTTAGAATCATGAATTTTCTAAATAATAATATTAACTCTAAAAAGCTATTTGAGTTATCCACTATGTCCCTAATAATAATCCATCAATTGATTTGAATTATAACTTAACGTACCGTTTATATAAATACAATTAAAACTTCAGTTTTGACCAGTTTCATCAGTATACAACTACCAGTAGGAGATCTATACCTGTTCGCGTGTGCTTTATAAGTCTTTTGATTTAGTATAGTTTAGTTGCCGCTTTCAAGTTACTAAATTGTATTTGTTGACAGTTCAGTCTAAAATTAAGGCAAATTTGTACTATTTGAATTTTGATATAGTGAATTATATAAAATTTATTTATATCAGATTTGTAATAGGACAAAAGAAAAAGTATACTTTTTTTACTTCACACTTCAAATCGCACCAAGTTGTTATGTGATCAGCTGTATTTTGTGGTACTTGGGCGCATAAAAGAACAAAAAGAGTTGTGATGTTGAGAACCAGAAATTAATACAGAATATGAACTTCTACCTACTTGCTTCTTTTTTATTTATTTTTACGTATTTGTAAAATATATAAATCGTCTATTATTAAAATATATTATTTATTTTTCATTCTCCGCGCTCATAAGATGAGCACGTCCTCGTTTTGCTCCTAGCCCGCGTGATTATCTCCGTTTTCTTCTAATTCCCAGGTTTATACCTTGAACAAATAAGAAATATATTATATTTTTGTGGTATATTTTTCTTGCTCTATACAGTAGAGTTCTAAGTTAGTTTTGGTATATTATTGATTCATTCTATTAATATATTGTTATATGGTATATTATATACCACAGCGAACTTGAAGATATTACACAGAACTACGCAGAAGACCACGTAAACATGATTACGAAGATATAATCCAACTTGATGATTATCATATAGTCTTTCTACAAGCGAAATCTCATATATAAAGATCATTGCGGAATATTCTAGTAAAAAATTAAATCTCTGAACAAAATCGAGAACATTGAAGACATCTTGAAACTGAGAGAACCTACCTGCCCAGTAGGAACAGCCCAAGAAAAGCTAAAGCGCGAAACCCAATAAAAGCACAGGAGAATCGAGCATTGACTCGTTCTTCTGAAAGCGCTTCTTCTGGATGAAGGAGCATACCTTTGATGGCCTCAAAGGTTTAGAACACGATACTGAACCAGTATAAACGAAAGTTAAGTGAGTAGGATATTTTAATAATTCTTGTGGTTAGTGAATTTCCAGTTAATTAAAATGGTTTTCATCTTTTTCCAATCTAAGTGATTCTGCTCCCTCATTTATGTAACAGCTTTAATGTATTTACTATGTGTGATTTAACATCTTTTTTAATATCAAGTAACTATTTTACTTTATAGAACACACACCTGAACCGCTCGAAAGGTCCCAAAACGGGGGTGAAGATGATTTGTGGTGGCGCAAACCCAAGCCGCGGACCCGCCGGGCCACGTGCGAGCATTTAAGCGCAAATACTCGCCACTGCACTGCGCAGCGGACCCGCTGGAGTACCGCCGCAGCTTCGATGCCAGAGCCGAGTGAAATCTGAGTGGGATCCGTTCGATTCGACGCAGTTCCAGACTAACAGCAATTCCGCCGTTTCTGGACAGCCGAAGTCGCTACCGAAGGAGTTCATCCTTTGGGGAGAGCACGGCGGCGCTGAATCGACACAGAGCAGACCACAACATAAAACGGTTTTCTGGCAAACACAAGAAAGTATCTTACATTCAAAAGTAATTTTGACACCGAATGCCGGCGGGTACACGATTCTTAAACCCGAAGATGGCCGCGATGAAGTGCGTTGTGAGTCGTTTGTCGCCGTACCGCCCAAGTCACTCAGTTCTGGTTCTGGCTTGCTATCCAAACGAAATTTCGGGACTCGCGGCTGTCAGGTGATGTTTTGGTTGTGGAAGACACGAGTCCCCTTCTTCGTTGGTTGTCAAAACAGAATACACTACAGATTTGCATTTGAAGTTCAAATGTTATAGAGTATTTAAAGAGTGTGATCGGCTGTTTGCCGACTTATTGTCGGATCCTGGTTCTAGTGAGTTGTGTGACTATCAAATACAATTTATCTTTGTATATTAAATTTTGCGAGAATGTTATGTGTGCTTCAATACCACTACCGCCTCACAAAGAGCACGTCCACGCGTTTCCGCGCCCGGTTCTATTTATAGCTTATGGCCCATTGCCGAAATTAAGATTCGGTTCCTTCAAAATTAAAAGAGTACAGGAATAAAAACAATCCGCGCCTGCTCCGTGGCCTGCGAACAGCCGGTTTAATAAATTATTTCCACTCCAGATGCCGAAGACATTCGCGAAAGACTTCACAAAGGCCGTGGCCGACTTCATCCAGAGCGCCCCCAGAGCAGGCACCAGGTGGGTGTCCCATGGCCAGGAGGGCCAGAAGAACCCAATGTACCACAAGTGGACCCGCGAGGAAGAAGTCGTCCTCTGCAGGCTCATCGCGAACTACTCCACGAACTGGGAGCTCATCAACAGACAAAACCTCCCGCAGTTCAACGTGCTCCAGCTGAAGAACAAGTACCGGGAGATCGTGAGCGACTTCAACCTCCACAACGGCAAGAAGCCCAAGAAGCAGGGGCGCATCAAAAGAGAAAACAGCTCTGCCAGAGAGCTCACGGCCCAGAAGGAAGAAGAGGTCTACAAGGTGCTCAGGAGCCTCCTGGCCATCTAGTGAGAAGTGAATTGACTTATCCAGATCCAATAAGTTTCAAATTCGATATATTTCGTTAATTCACTAATTATAAATCAATTTAACTCAACACAGACATCAAAACGATGTCAGAACTTTAATAAAAGCGAATTCAAGCATTTATAACATGAAAATAATTTTTAAAATAATTGAGATGGAGGGAAATGAAAATATTAATGTGAGTAAGGATTGATATCTGCGACAGATCTTTATTTTTTTAGTTTTAATTCAACTTTAAAATTTATCCATTTCTATCATTTATTTTTGTGTTCTAACTATTACACAAACAATTTGAATATTCTTATAATTGATTCAATCTGTTAAGCCAAGTTATAATTATATCCAATTCATTTTAGCTTATCTACTGTTACATTAATGATCAACATCAAAAAACACAAAATTCTTAACAACTTATTTGAAGTTAAATATCGTTTCCTAGAAATTTTAAAGATCAAGTGACAAGCGCTTTTTAGTACAAATGATCTCTTGTAGAATTTATAATATTTTGATAATTGTTTATTTTATTGTTTGATATAAGAGAACAAAATAGTCATTATTATTTAACATAATATTTCTCAAACAAATTTTCGAAGATATATATTTAAATTAATATCGAACTATATTGTCACCTTACATTTTATAAAGTAGTATTTTTCAAAAACGATTCTATCAAGGACAAGAATATTTCAAATAACTTACTTTTAAAGATGATAAGATTCAACTGCAAAGGAAATTCAACGGATTTTGTATACTCATTAGATAACACTACAATTATGAATATCGTTATAATTAATTCACCTCTTCAAGTTCATCTTTAAGAATTAGAACAATTTTGTATTTTTTGATTTCAAGCCAATAATTAACTTTTCCATCAACAAATAAAAACTAGTTAACGCTGAACAAAATAACAACGACAATAAATTTAATTACTTAATTACAAAACCGTAACCTGAATATTTATAAAATACCAGAGCAAATCGATATAACTTTTATATTTAAAGAGCTAGAAATATATTATAAATTGCTCTAGTTATAATAAAGACTGAATAAGTAATTATAGTATTACAGGATATTTAGTCCGTAAATTTAGTATCAAGATCATAAAATATTTTAACTGATGATTATAACTTTTGTAATTTATAAATTTAGCGTCTAAAAACAATAATACAGCCGTCAAAGTAAGAAACTAGGCATTTCCCCCTGTTAAATAATTTTTTAATTCATCCACATCAAATATATTTTTTTTACCATAATATTATAACTATAATGATCTATATTTATTTATAGAACCTATTAGTTGAGGAATTGAGTTAATACACTCATTGTCAGCGATTTCATCTTACGGATCAAAGTTATAATTTAAATTGTAAATTGCTGTTGGTAGAAATCGGTATAATTTCTTTCAAAATTAATAATTCAAGTTTCGTGTGCTACTAATATTATATAAGAACAAAAGTAATTAAATTTCCAATTTTTTATTGATAATCGTACTTTTAATGTCTTAAATATGAAAAATTTAGTAACGTAAAATAATTTAATTGGTACTTATATTTGAAATTATTGAAAGCATAAATTATATATTTGGTTATGCGGTTAGTAGTTTTGCATAACTTCAAATGTTTTATATAATTCAATCTTATTATATTAATTTCAATAAAAATTTTCTCAAATAAAAGTGTAGTGATTGAGTTAATTTAATTTTTAATTTAGCTAATATTCTCTTTAAGTTAACGAAGCCGCTTATCACTTGAACCTGGATCTCAAGTTTAATATCGATTTTATTTGTTTCTATTTTACAACGTTATTGATGCCCTGTAAATTTAATGCTTAAAATTATAGAATATAAATAATATAAGGAATTATTCATGCTAGATATTAGTTAAATTGTTGAAATTACAAACTTAAATATTTTTCATAGTTTTCAAATTCTGGAAACTAAAATTACAACACTTGAATTGGGATTAATAATATTTTAAAGTTCTAAAATTTTTATGGTGCTCGATTTGAGTAATGAGTGCGATTTTATTAAACTACTAATTCAATATTATTTAGTCATTACATAAAAAATTTTATTTCAAATTCATTTAAGAAGTGAAAATGTTAAATTAATTTTCGTCGCACATTTTTGCTCATATATAACATATTATAAAATAAATGCTCCTTGCTGATTATTTATAAAAATATTGTCATGTCATTTATATAATTTAAGTTAAAACAGGTATTTTTTGTATATACAGGAATTTCGGTGGTGTCATGAGATTTTAATAAATATAAATATTATTTTAGTTTTTAAAATAATTGTGAAAAGTGAGGTCAGGTATGGTCAGGTTTATACTCTCTGTACTCTAATATAGTTCCCATCTATTATATGGAACGATTATTTTATTATGTCTTAAATTTATAATTTGTAATTTAAATATGAAACATTTTATATACTGATTATTGAACAAAATTATAGGAATACCACGAATATGCCATTTAAAACTATGTCATCTGTCCCACTTTCCACTTCGTCTTCACATTTATGATAACTTTGGTAATCACACTTTCTAGAGTCCACAACAAGAGCTTTCTGGAGATGCTCAAAAACATCCCAGACTTGACCTGGACTCCTGGCGTTTCCCAATATTTCCTTGATGACTCCATCTAAGTTTCAAAGTCCCAGCGTGTGAATCAGTTTACTCAAAAGACCAGATACGTTGGCGCACCACCAAATTCCTTCAGTTGGCTACTTGAGATGCCTGAATGCATGGGGGTCAGTGACACAGCAGGTTGCAGCGCAGACTGGGCATTCTCAGCTGTCGGCTCTTTTTCAGACAATAGGTGCATATCAGGCAAAGACTCTTCTCGTGTGGCTTATTCAGAGTAGTACATGCTTTCTTGCGATTCTTCGAGCTAAGGGTGTAATGGTACTTCTTTAATGCAAAACCCTCAGAACTTTTTGAAAACAACGGGTGTTCCTACTAAGAAGTGTGTAAAATTTTAATCCGGTTCTGGAGAAAATCTAAAGTGCTAAACAGCGTGCGATGACGGCTCAAAATTGAAATTAATAAAGTCTTCCTCGTTTGAAGATGTGTGCTCAGGTGAAGAATCGATTATGAACGCGTTAAGAAAAGGAACTATTCAAACACAATTATAGATCTATTCCGATTTCATGTATTACTTGAGTGGGGTCTACAAGCATGTGTCTGGTTCGTTAGAGGGCGTTCAGATGGCGACTTTTGTTGGTTACGGAGAAACAAGTGGAACAAAGTTCTGGGTTGTTCGTAATGCCTGGGGTAGCATGTGGGGTGAAAACGGGTATTTCAGAATCGTGCGTGGAACTAATGAGTGCCAAATCGAGTAACAGTGCTTCCTCACTGTCGTTTGAGTGATCCGTTAACTGACGATAATATTTCAATTCATAATCAAATATCGATTGAAGAATGCTTGAGAATAATATATATGTGTGTGCACATACAATACACAATTTGACGCTTTGGAGCTGTTATTTGAGCGTTAAATATCAGTATTATCAATTATTGCTGATTATAACTATCTTAATAATTATTATAAAGAGCTATTATTTATTAATAAATAAGTTATTTTACTAATAAATCATTAAGTTCTTAAGAAATAATAGTTAAAAATCTCTTTTATTTATATTCATGAAGTATTTTACGGTCCAATTTTGAAAGAATAAGAGCTGGCGAAGATTTTCACTGTTTTTCTCAAGGAAGTGAAATCAATATAAATTTATAGTATTAAATAAATAATAAATAAATTTTAAATAAATAATTATTTTTGTCTCATATTTATCATCGATTATCATTTGCTATCATTGAAACTTCAATTAGCTTTAACTGATTGTTGAGTTTTAACCTGTCAAAAATAATGAAGAAAAGTGATATCATGGAATAGTTGAAATTCGTGCTACGAACCTAATGACCGCGGATGAAAGGATTGACTTGTTTGAATAGTCTAGCTCAGTAAAATTAGAGGCAAAAATCATGAGTTTGGAATAGGGATGGTTTTTTATACTACATTGTAGTATAAATTTCAAAAGTAGTATACTTTATTTTGTTATATAACTTAAAGAATAACAGTTTCTTTCCTTTTTATTTTATTTTAATTTTCTAATGACCCCTGGGGAACTTCATTTATCATAGTTTTATTTCTCCCACTTCAAATTTAAATTAACTAAATTTTCTAAATCAGGAATATTAGCATATTTACACCTATTAATGTGCATATTTACCTTAATAACAGAAAATATAACATGCGATTACAATTATAGTCTCTCTAGCCTTAAAATCAACATGAAGTATACTTTTTCAAAAGTAGTATAAAGTAGTATAAAAAACCATCCCTAGTTTGGAATGTTATTATTTTAATTGCTAATTATATACATAAATAAAATATTAAGTTTAAGAACATTTCAATTCTTAAAAATAACAAATCCAATCAAAAATTTAAGTTGTCAATTCTTTCGTTTTTATTTATAGAAGTGATTTATATATCATCAAAATTGATACCGTAATTTTTAGCTGCAAATAGATATAATTTAAGTGTGCAATATCAGTTGTTGAACACTAAATATAAATAATCAATTAATTCTTTGAGTGAATAAGTCTCTATTAATAGTTTAAATAATATGTGACATATATTCGACGTGTATTTAAGTCTCAGGTTTGAAACTCAACGAATAATCGTCCGTTTGTCTGGAGTGTTGTGGGCTGGCAATAGAATTTATTGAATAGAAAGAATATATGATCAAAAGTTGAAAATCGTACCACTTCTTATACCTGCCAAGTATATAAACTCAACAATCAGTTAAAGATGATGAAACGACTCAACAACAATTATAGACAATGTAATTAATTCGTGATTAGATTTAGTGAATTTGTAGCCATTTTGCTCTTCTTTTAAATTTAGATAATATTTTACAAATCGTATTTGGTTATAATCCCATTTTTTCATGCCTTAGGTTAATTACTTAATTAGTCAGTTAATTTCTAAAGTAGTTATTCATTTCACACTATTAGATGTTGATAGATGTTGATATTTCTGAAAATTATGGAGATTTTCAAAAAATATTTTTGTTCAAATTCAATCCGATAATTGAATACTTTTAATTACAAAGAATACTAAGATGTTTTAAGATAATAATTGTAATATTGTATATGCCATTTAAAAGACAAAACATGACCACTTCAAAGATGTCTTGTACATATTTATATGAAAATGTTTGCGAAGCTGCGTGTTCAACATTATATTCAGCATATATGTGTTCAGGTAATCCAGGATGTTACGAGTGTTCAGATTTATCAGTGATTGGCGATATTTTATCAGCATGGATGATTGCGTTGATTGTTATTGGCGTATTGATCGTTCTAGGTATCATTGGCTGCATTATTGGATGCGTTTGTGGCTGCTGTAGAGCTGCTTACCCCAGTAAATCTACGGCTTATGTGATTCAAGGATAAAGTCAAATACCTATGTTGTAAGTCTACCAGCCATAACAATAAATGTATCAACCACAACAACAGTAGCAAATGCCTCCTCAATAAGTTCAGCAGAATTATCCACAACCCCCAGTATTACCAGCATAATTCCAGTGATATATTCGATATATTATATTCACTACATGTATTAATTTAAGATTCGATAATATATGATTAACAATAAAGTCAAAAATAGAACAAATATAACAATACGAGTATATCTATTGATCTCAAAACCTACCGCCCAAGTCACTCAGTTCTGGTTCTGGCTTGCTATCCAAACGAAATTTCGGGACTCGCGGCTGTCAAGGTGATGTTTTGGTTGTGGAAGACACGAGTCCCCTTCTTCGTTGGTTGTCAAAACAGAATACACTACAGATTTGCATTTGAAGTTCAAATGTTATAGAGTATTTAAAGAGTGTGATCGGCTGTTTGCCGACTTATTGTCGGATCCTGGTTCTAGTGAGTTGTGTGACTATCAAATACAATTTATCTTTGTATATTAAATTTTGCGAGAATGTTATGTGTGCTTCAATACCACTACCGCCTCACAAAGAGCACGTCCACGCGTTTCCGCGCCCGGTTCTATTTATAGCTTATGGCCCATTGCCGAAATTAAGATTCGGTTCCTTCAAAATTAAAAGAGTACAGGAATAAAAACAATCCGCGCCTGCTCCGTGGCCTGCGAACAGCCGGTTTAATAAATTATTTCCACTCCAGATGCCGAAGACATTCGCGAAAGACTTCACAAAGGCCGTGGCCGACTTCATCCAGAGCGCCCCCAGAGCAGGCACCAGGTGGGTGTCCCATGGCCAGGAGGGCCAGAAGAACCCAATGTACCACAAGTGGACCCGCGAGGAAGAAGTCGTCCTCTGCAGGCTCATCGCGAACTACTCCACGAACTGGGAGCTCATCAACAGACAAAACCTCCCGCAGTTCAACGTGCTCCAGCTGAAGAACAAGTACCGGGAGATCGTGAGCGACTTCAACCTCCACAACGGCAAGAAGCCCAAGAAGCAGGAGCGCATCAAAAGAGAAAACAGCTCTGCCAGAGAGCTCACGGCCCAGAAGGAAGAAGAGGTCTACAAGGTGCTCAGGAGCCTCCTGGCCATCTAGTGAGAAGTGAATTGACTTATCCAGATCCAATTAGTTTCAAATTCGATATATTTCGTTCACTGGTTCATTCATCATTAAACTGATTTAGAGCTGCCTTGGAGTGCATTTTCAACATCCAGCAGCTCACGGCCTCTGGCTCACGTTCTTTCGCGTCTTCATTTAATTCAGAGTCGCTTAGTTCTACAAATACGTCCGTAGCGCCGGAATCTTCGCGGTTTGACTCGGATCGCAGCAGTTGTGCGCAAATTCCTCCGTTTGGAATACCCCACTCCAAAGCCTTTGTGCGCTCGCTGGCCGTTTTCTCGGCCCAAATCGAACACACACCTGAACCGCTCGAAAGGTCCCAAAACGGGGGTGAAGATGATTTGTGGTGGCGCAAACCCAAGCCGCGGACCCGCCGGGCCACGTGCGAGCATTTAAGCGCAAATACTCGCCACTGCACTGCGCAGCGGACCCGCTGGAGTACCGCCGCAGCTTCGATGCCAGAGTAAATATGTGTTTTGATGCTGTACCTCAATTAAAGTGAATTAAAATCTGAATCTCTAAGTGAATCAAAATGTCCAAAAATGACCAAATTCTAAATTCTTCTCGAATTTAGAATAAAATCAAATTTATCGTCGCTAAAACCAACCAAAATTGCCATTCAAAACGTCCCGCGGTCGAACCATTCCTCGGTGGATCCGAAGGCGACCGCCGGAATTCTCCTCCTCTTTTCTGGGATGAACGAGCGTGTTGAGAGCTTCACAAAAACGGTATTGTTATTTTTGAACTTATCAGCGACTAAAAGCTGCGATTTGTGTAGTAAGTGCCCTTTGTAGATTACGTGCAGCCTGGTTTGCTCGTAAGAGGGGATATCCCTTGCGAAAATGGATTGTACAAGCGCTATGAACTCAGTAATGGTTTATTAAGGGCTCAATGTAATGCAAGTGCTATCGTTAGTGTCCGCATTCACGACGAATATTCGAGTTGACATTGGAGTGAAAATCAACTTCACATATGATGCAAATTGAAATAATAATATTAATTTCACTCCAAACGCTAAATGCTCACCTTGGCTGAGGCAGCCCCAGTTTCAGCTATAATACAAAATTTACGCCCATTCTTCGTTATAAAGACACATTACAACGAAATATCAGCACAATAAATATGCGACGAATCTAGATAACATGGATATTTTAAAATCACTTATTAACGAGTTACTGATAGATTGCGTATCTCCAAGGCTAAACCCGGAGATATGGTTCTGGTTTGCCACTCTTTACCAATTAGATACCAAGGAGGCGCATGCATAACCGAGGTTACATAGGTGATCGATTCCTAGATTCTTCACATTAAGTTTGTTAGATTTCTTCATAGAAAAGTTGACATGCAAGAGCTGTACACTGTCGAAAAAAGCTTGAAATCTTCTTCTCGTGTGTTCATAGTTTCAGAGCAGACATTTTATTAGTTATTAGCTTTAGAAAATGAATGATTTCGCTTAGTTTAAATAATTGGGTGATGAGACCAACTGTTATGAATAGTAATAACAAATTTATCTTCTGTTTATGGTTAAGTCTATTTTTGTACTTGTGTTCAGTTCTATTTCTATTTATTATTTTCTTGAATATTATATATTTAACTAAAATATGTAACTATTTGTATTTTCCGCTCCACAAATGTCCTGTTATACTTTTGAAAGTGATTGTAAGTATTACTGTGCAAAGTAATTCACAGCGCATTCTTGCTCTGGTAGCTACGGAACTTATTGCTGTCAAGACGCGTCAGATGTAGTTGGCGATATATTGCAAACGTGGGTTATAATTCTGATAGTGGTTACCGTGCTGATAGTGCTCGGCGTGATTGGCTGCATTGTGGGCTGCGTCTGCGGCTGCTGCCGCGGCGCCCAGCCAAAGACCACCACCTACGTCATCCAGGGCCAGAATTAGATTCAACCTATACTTGTGTAATCGCGCACTAGTGCGTCTGTTTGACGAACGCACGTCTTTTTCGTGCGCACGACGTGCGAGCACACAGTTATAAATGAGTCTAGACTTATCAAGCATTTCATAAATCGCATTTTTATAGTGTCATTTGAAAGTGGTAATTTCAATAGACGGGATGAGCTTTTTATAGTATAATTAACATCAATTAATATACATTCACTCCACCATCTATTTTTAGATGAGATTCAAATTCATGTTAATCATTTATTTTTTAATGTTAAATAGCTATCTACAAGAATATTAATGTAATGTTGTCCCACTTCAATCAATGAAAGGATCAAAGTAGTATATAGACACATGGCAAGAGTAAAAATATGCTTAAACTTTCATTTAAAACAATATATTCCCAACAGGGGGGTGATAGAATACTATAGAATGTTGTATTATATTAAAATTAAAATTATAATTTATATACATAATGCTTAACTAATGTAAGGTTTACAATTAAATTTTAAGTTAATAATGTGTTATATAAATGCTAGTTCTATTCATATAATATCCATATAATCGTTTAGATAATTACATGAGCCTTGCATTCTACATATGTTATCATGTTATAATGCTAAAATTCTTGCGACGCTTCGCGTCGAAACAACCTATAATATATAACTATATTTTCACTCCTAACATACGGCGCACGGATTGATAGTTCCATTGATATCTAAAGTAGTGTAAAAGTGGCTACATACGCACGTATTTGAGATGCGCACGTAAAAATATACAAGTATAGATTCAACCAAATACAACAGTTGTCATGTCCGGTTATCAGGGTCCAGTTCAAGTCTATCAACAACAAATGCCCCAAATGGTTCAACAACAAATGCAATAAATGCCTCAAAGAGTTCCACAATAAATGGCGCCATAAATGATGCAACAAATGTACCAACCACAAATGCCCCAGATGAACCAATAATTTTAAATGTAACCGAACTACCAATAATAACCACAAATCGTTCCCGCCGTTTTCAAGTGAAAAATTATTTATACAACATAACCTCGAATACAGACACCCGAGCAGTTTTCAAAAATGGTCAGGTGTCTATAAGTGAGGGCAAATCTGGCTCAGTTAGTATATATCCATCTCAGTTACAGACACCTTTTCCAAAAATTTCCTGAAAATTTTACCAAAGCTCTTATAAATCTATAAAGAGATTTACAATGTTAAATTCACTTACAAACTCCTTTTACAGTACAGTTACAGGCACTTTATGCAATAAAAATCGAAGATGTCTGTATCTGAGTACCTCAGTCTGTAAGTGAAGAGGGGTGGGTGTCTCAATTCGAGGTAATGTAGTAATTATTTTTATTGTGAATTATCTTTTGGTATCTTATTTTGGAATACTTTGTTATTTAAAAATATGTTATTCAAAAATGATTGATATTGGTGGTATATGGAGTGTGAATGATATAGGTTGATATGTATTACACGTGTTATTGTACATTCAATAAAATATTAACTTTGTACTAAGCTGTCCCAAAACACGCGCAGTTTTAGGTACGCATAATCAATTATAAATCATCTCTTTACGTATAATGAATTTTACATAAACCGCGGACAAGTTTGTACATCAATAAAAAATAACTTTGTACAATCCAGTTATAACATTATATATGTATAACATTTGCGTACTTTTAATAATAATATGTTTGATATATTTAGATAATAGTATATAAACGTATATGCCATTTAAAATAAAATTCACCCACTTCACAGATGACTTGTTATGCCAATGAATAACTATGCATAGCATTTTGTAAAAAATACTCAGTTTATTCATGTGACGAAGTATATTCTACATGCTACGAATGCACAGATTTATCAGTAATTGGCGATGTTTTATCAGCTTGGCTTATCGCTGTAATTGTAATTGGTGTATTGATCTTTCTCGGTATCATTGGCTGCATTATTGGATGTGTATGCAGCTGCTTTAGAGCTGCCAGCCCAGGTAAAACTACCACATATGTGATTCAAGGATAAAACTAGATACCTATGTAGTAAGTCTACCAGCCATAACAATAAATGTATCAACCACAATAACAGTAGCAAATGCCTCCTCAATAAGTTCAGCAGAATTATCCACAACCCCCAGTATTACCTGCACAGTTCCAGTGAGTTAACGCTTATTAAACTTGATTTATGTTAAGATAATAAAAGATAATATTGATATGTCATTTTAATTATTTAACATTGATATATATATATCATATTGATATTAATTTCTAATTTAGAAGTACCTAGTTGATTGAAATGATATTTTAATGTATCTAAAATTTTATCATGATATTGATCATTCAATGTATAATTACTATTGAAAATAGTATAATGATTTACTTTTCAGTGATATATTGTGATTTTAATACTGATTATAAGTATTTAGGTTTAATTCATTTAGCTATTTAGCTTAATTACACATATTATTTTGATTAATTACTGACACACATATATTTAGATTATTATTTATAGAAATAAATAAGTATTTATGAAGATAAGTAATCAGATAATAACGTAGTCACATCCCGTAAATATTTACCCACTTCTAATGACCGACTGTGGATACTTTTCTTCAGATTATTGTAATGATGAATGTTAGAAATAGTTCTAATTCTATGTTTGTACTAGAATTTCACCTTCTGATTATTGTTGTGGCGAAGTATCAAAAGCAGAAGCCACAAAAATATTTATTATTGTAGGTGTAGTTTTAGGTGTTTTAGCTATCTTAGGAATAGTAGGAGGAGTTTTAGGTTGCTATTTTTGTCGAAAATTCGCCAAACGCAATTAAAATTAAACAACCTATGTAATTGGAGGTTAGATTCAATAATCTTATCAATAACCGATACAATATGCCAACAACATTTAACCATATTAGTAATAAATGTTGTAACCAGCTACGATGTGATGTCTCTTTTACAATACATGGTGTATAAATTTATAATTTTATTTATTATTAGTTCAATTACGACCTCTTAATAGTATCTGCACTTGCTTTTTTGAACTTCCGACATAGGATTCTGAACTAATAAAGTTTTGTTTCATTTGAGGATTTATAAATAATAAAAGTTAATAATAAATATTAATGATATTGATTAATCTATAACCAATAATTAATCAATATTGATTAAGTAATTACTATTAGAGTAGTCATAGTATAAGGATAATAGTAACTTTTGTTTTCATTGCTAAAGTGGAAATATATTTACATATATACATAAAAATCAATTGTTAGTCAAAATTTATTCTCAATTCAAAGATCATAAAATTTTATTGTCACACTATTTTAATAACATAACAACTATTTATTCTGCATTCTAAGTAATTACTACATGATTCAGTATATTATTCACGTGTATACTCATAATCACATATAATTTGTGATTCTTGGCTACATATCCTATCTTCACCGCTCACATCCGATTCAATCATTTACACCACGATTTGAAACTGCTTCTCCAAAAATCCACAAATCTTAGACATTTTCTTAAACTGCCACCAACTCTCCTCCTTACCGCAATTTTCACCCATTTATTAATGTTTCCACTCCCCATAATAAATATGCTCTTCCTTCACCTTTCTCTGCTGAACGACTTCATTCCGTGCCCGAAAAAATTCACAAAATAAAACGGGACCTGTAAATGCGAATTAAAACTTTCCTCCACTGGGAACTTGTGCGCGAATTCCTGCGCTGAGATGAACGAGGCCGTTTACTCCGACGGCTCATGTAGAGCCTGCCTGAACTATTTCGTGGAAAATGACGAATTCTATTGCTCAAAAATGAGCAAGATGGCCGCTATAACTTGCGGATCATTCGCGAGCTCGCTCGATGGCGTCACGTGCACGTGCAACGCCGGATTCGTCTTCAAATACTCATCGACCACAGACTGCGAGTGCGCTAGTGGAACCTACCTCAGTGGATCAACATGCTCAGCCACTTGCTCAGGAGCATTGATCGATGGAAACGGTAAAAAATGCATCGCGAGCTGCGCAAACGACGACTACGCGGCTATTGTAATCAGAAATTACGAAGGAACCAAATGCGTCTTCTTCTGCTCCACCACTACAGCTTCTCCATGCACCCCAGCAGCTCCGTGCAACACCTTCAAGTCAATTAGCTCAGCATAGTGCATTCTAGACTGCAACGCCGAGGTTGCTGGAAACAAAGGAGATAACGTGCTCCACAAATGCGCAACAGCCTGTAACACGGGTGCTCCAACCCAACCCTCAATTCAGGGCCTCAACAAACCGACCTAATGCTTCGCAAAATGCGGGGACGACGGCTCAATTCAAGACAAGACAAATACCTGCGTCACCGCCTGCGATACACCTGCCAAAGGCTTAATCCTCTCCTTCGACGGAACTTTCTGCCTGGACAACTGCACTCTGAACGATTTGGCCGCCTACGGAACAAAAAGGATCGTTTCCGCACCCGTAATTCCCCCAGCTCTGAGATGCGTCGAGTCATGCACCAACTCATTCATGAACTCCAACACCACCGCGTGCGTTCACTCATGTCAAACTGACGACTTCCTTCGTTACGGCGACGTGCGCGTGTCCAAATGCGTGGACTCCTGCTCACCAGCCGGAACCCCCAAAACGTACACCTACATTGACACCATCACCGTTCCAAATCGATACCTGTGCGTGACGAACTGCAAGAACCAAGTTCCAACGTCCCTCCTCAACTACGAGGCCACCGCCTGCGCGATGACCTGCCCACAATCTGGAGGGGTTGACACCTACGCGACCGTTCTCAGGGACAAATGCGTTAAAAGCTGCAAAACGGAGAACTCGAACTCCTTCATCGATAAATCGGCTTCCCCGCCCGTTTGCGTCGCAGCATGCGTGGTGAACGTAACCTATAGATCCGTTGACA
Source organism: Hexamita inflata (assembly GCA_963988835.1). NCBI lineage: Eukaryota > Fornicata > Diplomonadida > Hexamitidae > Hexamita > Hexamita inflata. Next base: position 43,276 of record CAXDID010000644.1, on the reverse strand, counting down.
ACACCTCCTGCGTCTCCTCATGTGCGTCTAATGATTCCTCGCTCATTGACTACCAGAACAAAACATGCGTGGCCGCCTGCGATCCGAACGCGTTCACCCCAAGCTTCCTCATCCAGGCCGGAGGAAGGTGCGTGAAGGACTGCAAAAACGAGGACGGAAACTCAATGATCAGCGCCGACCGAACAAAATGCGAAGCCACATGTGGAGTTAATCCTATTACTACACTACCAACGTACAAAACTGTAAACGAGAGCAACTGCGCGAACAGCTGCTACCTCGACGATAATAAAGCTGCCATTCACCTTGGAAACTGCGTTGTTACATGCCCATTTGGAGCCAACGAAACCTACAGATACTATTTAACTTATAACCGCTCGAACTGCATCAAGGATTGTAAACAGGATACTGATGGAGGGGCAACCGGTGGGAGACTTATAGACTCGACCAAGACAAGGTGCATCTCAAGCTGCCCGTTCAGCCAGTATCTAACAGTTAATAAAACTAATTGCGTTGTTTCGTGCTATGATGACGATACTTTACTTCCAAATGGAACCATTATATCAGGAACAGATAACAGAAGACTTGGATAATTCAGACCTAATAACATCACTTGCGTTGATTATTGCATTTACGATGCAACAAATTCAAGTAAAATTATTTAAGAATACGCCACAGTTGACATGAAAAAATGCGTTTTGAGTTGCATCAATGATGATAATGGATCGATGATTAGCTTAAATGTCAACGCTACAATAAATATGAGATAATGCGAATTAGTTTGCAGCTCTGGATACGCTAATTTACTGAGAACCAGATGCGTTGACGACTGCTAAAAAACAAATATAAGCTGGGTGGTAGATATTAACACTACAAATCCTACTTAGCCAGGTAAAAACTGTGCACTTTCATGTTCGGATGCTTCTGGTCAGCCGACGTATTTAACCATGAACTCTATTACCAATACCGACCGTAAGTGCGTCACCAGTTGTAATTACTTCCCAACAGTAAATGGCGTTGTTTAAACTACAAAGGTCGATTATTATCTGAATTTATCGTGTTTTGATGTGTGCCCAACAACTCCAGTGCGCACATACGCTCACTCTACACAAAAGATATGTTTAACTTCATGTGCTGATGACACGTCTGCTAAAATAATCAATCTCGCAGCAACCTAATGCGTTTCCGACTGTACCACTGGTGGCTACCTTGTTAAAGATTACCCACTTTCTGCCCAAACTGGAAGCGATGTGTTCATGAACTAGTGCTAGACAACTTGCCCCGCTCAAACAGTACCAACGGTTTCAAATAATAGGTGCGTCAAAGATTGTGTTGGTGAAGATGGTGGTCACGTACTTAATCTCACCAAAACCGGCTGCACAATAGACTGTAGTTTAAAAGGCTACATGAACTTAGCGAAAACGCAATGTGTCCCAGACTGTTTCAGTCTGGACAATACTACAATCGACATTGACAACAAAACTTGCGTAAACAAAACGTGCACAGGCGGTTATATTAACGTTGCCTAATCAAAATGTGTCTTGGATTGTAAATCTGAGGACGGAAGTCTCATTGACATTTTTGATTCTAATGGTAAGAGCAAATGCGTCACGAGCTGCACAAGCGGTTACATCACCTAAGATTAAACTAAATGTATCGATGATTGCGCACATGACTCACCAATAGGTATTTTGAACAAGGCTAAAACAAAATGCATAGCCCCTGGCTCATGTGATGAAGGCTACCTAAATGTTGACGGAAATGCCTGTGTCACAAGCTGCTGGACCGATGATAGAAAGAATATAACAAACGTTGAAAAAACAAAATGCTTATTAGCTGCAAATGGATGTCCAGCAACAGAAGCTCCACCAAATAGCCGAACTTATTTAAGTAGTAATGGTCAAATGTGCGTCTTTGATTGCTACGTTAATCTAAATTTATATTTAAATTTAGCTGGAACATAATGCACCGCTACGTGCTAGACAAATGAGTTTGTAGATATTACTCGCAGAAAATGTATAGCTAACTGTAAAGCGAATGATCCGACTACATTTGAGGATATTTCTGGGAATATGTGCGTTAAGAAATGCACAACAGGTTATCTGCAACCGGATGGCAAAAAATGCGTTTCGACCTGTTATGAAACGAATCCTTTGTGGGTCCTCAACACGTCTAAGGACGGTTGCATGCTCAAATCTGATTGTAACACTGGAAAGTACCTGTCCAGCGACGGAAAGCGCTGCATTACCAGCTGTAAGGACGAGAATTCATTTATTCCGTACCCCGTAGCCGATTAATGCACAATGCAATGCACAAACTCATATATCAACGCCGACTACACCAAGTGCGTTCCAGACTGCTTCGCCGATAACCCGGCCTCGTCCCTGAGCGTGAACTAGCTCATGTGCGAGCTCTTCTGCTCAATCGGCTTCAAATCCCTCGATTCCAAGACCTGCGTCACCGACTGCGCAACCCAGCCCCAACCCGCCTACCTCGCCCAGAACCTGCTCAAATGCGAGTCCTCCTGCTCAGCCGGCTCGTACCTTGACCTCGCAAGAAAAACTTGCCTCTCCGGATGCCAGGGGTTCGGCCTCATCATAAACGGGAACGAATGCGCCTGCGGGCCCACCGTTTACAAGCTCCAAAACGGCGTCTGCGTCTGCGACAGCCAAAATAAATTCGTTTTTGAGTAGAAAACGGGCACCTGCGTTTGCGACACGAGCGCTGGATTTTTATAGAACCCAGAAGGAACAGTTTGCGTTTGCGACGTCTCCAGAGGATTTTTGAAAACGCCGAGCTCAGGGGTATGCCTTTGCGATACCTCGAAGGCGTTCTTGAGCACGCCAGTTTAATTTGTGTGCATGTGCGACACGAAACTGGGCATGCTCTCGGTGGCTTCTAATTACTAGTGCGTTTGCGATGCAACGAAGAACTTCTTGCCAACAGCCGTTTCTTACGCATGCTTATGCAACACCACCAATGGATTTTTATCAACACCCAATGTTGACGGAAGCGGAAATAAAAAATGCTTGTGCGATACCACCCTCGGATAAGTTTCTGAACCTGTCGGAAACATTTGCCCATGCGATTACGCTGGATAACACAGAGAAAGAAACTCAGTCACCAAGCTTTGCTGGTGCATTCTTGGTTACTATATGGACGGCGCAAACACATGCAAATAATGCTCATCGTCTACTCATATGGTTTCAAACACAGATAGAACCGCGTGCGTATGCGATGCCATTAACGGCTTCAAGTTAAACGGCACCTCTTGCGATTGTATCGGAGATGGATCTTACAAATATAAGAATATGGCTGGAACGAGATGTACTGCCTGTGATGAAAACAAGAATTTCAAGCAGAATACCAACTTTGGTGTTTGTGAGTGCTGGACCAGCGATTATTACATAAGCAAGGACGGATCTTCCTGCAATCTTAAATCATGTGGGACCGGTGAGGTTTTAAGCGTTGATTTGAAGAATTGTCTTGCTGGTTGTTTGAATAACCAGGTTTTGGTCACCGCTTCACCAATTTCTTATTGTAAATGCACTCCGGCCTATTATCAAAGAGGAGCTGGGTGTGTGGCTTGCAGTTTGAACATGGTTTAAAATGCTGCTGGAACTGGTTGCACGTGTAATGTGGGTTATACGGGTGTTAACTGCATTTAGTGCGCCACTGGTTACATTTTGGACATTGGTTCGTAAACCAATTGCATCCCGGTTGCTTCCTGCATCGATTATGTTTCTGCGGACGGAAAGAAGTGTGTGTCCAACTGCGCGTATGAGTCTCCAAAGGTGTATTTCATCAAGAGTGACGCCAAGTAGTGCACGTCCAGCTGCTACAGCGGTGAACGTGTTATATACAATGGATCATTTTACACCTGCTCACCTTTATCAGTCGCGTAAATGTTTTCTGCGAACGTGACTATAAACGGGCTCACTGGAGCTGTGTACGTAAGCAGCTGTAACATATTGACGTAGAACGGGAAGCCCTATTTCCTGGAGAATACTAACAAGACCTGTTCTCCAACCTGCCAGGTGAACGACATTGAGCAGATTGTCGGAACGCAGCCCCTGTGTGTGTCCTGCTCAACGAAGATCCTCAACTCAATCGCGAACACGGATAAAACAGCCTGCAAGTGCATTCTCCCGCTAAAGCTCTCAAGGCTCTCCAACGAGTGCCTCTCAGCCTGCAAGACACTCGAATTCTACAGATACGACCTCGGCCAGTGCACCTGCGTCCCCAACTCCCTTCCTCTACTTGATAATTGCGCATGTAACGCGAACTACATCATCGTTGACAACTAGTGCGTGGCCTGCCCTGCGTTCAGCACCCCGAGTAAAAACTTGAAGCAGTGCGAGTGCACGTTTGCCCTGGGCGTAAATAAATCCTGTGTCCAACAGTGCAACCCGAACGAGAAAGTGGTGAACGGGATGTGCACGTGCGCGTACAAGGCCGTTAACGGGGTCTGCGTGACAAATAAATCGGGTCAAACGGCCGGAATTATAGGCGGAGTGTGCCTGGTGGTGGTTGTTGTTATTATTAGCGTGTTCCTGGTGTACAGAGCAAATTTCAACAAAAAGATGGCCGGACGCGAGATGATAGAGGACATAGCGGACGACGACGTCGAAGAGCCCAGAATAAAATCCGGAAAAAAGAAGGCAAATATTTCACCGGCCGCTCAAGACCTAGGCGGGCTGGTTGACAGCCTGGTGATCGAGCCGCACGAAGACTTCGCACCCGCAGAAGAAAACGGAGATAATCACGCGGGCTAGGAGCAAAACGAGGACGTGCTCATCTTATGAGCGCGGAGAATGAAAAATAAATAATATATTTTAATAATAGACGATTTATATATTTTACAAATACGTAAAAATAAATAAAAAAGAAGCAAGCGATTCTATTTGGAGGATGTGATCCGAAAGAGCACCAGAACATATTTGTTAGAAGTGATATATTTAACTCGAACGTAACAAAAAATCGTCAATTAGTAAGATTCAAATCTACGGCTGATAGTTTTTATGTGTGATTTTCCTGATTATATCATATTTGTGATGATTACAATGTTATATACAATACAACAAACCTATATATATATATTTATATATATATATATCACTTCCTCGAGACGGCACAAACAGACTTCATTGAGACTTTCGAAAGCTAAACATAGGCTCTCGCACGCCAGTGTTTCCACTTTCAAAACGGGCTCAACCCGTCATTTATGCCCACTCAGTAAAGACACAACAGGGCTCTCACGGAGTCGTCAGCGGACCAGTTTTACCTGATTCGCTAACTTAATTTCCAGAAACCGGTTCTCGCTTCTCAGTTTCTATTTGCTCGTTATTTCCTTCGGCTTGCACGGGAGGTTGATTCATTGTTCCATGAACAGCATATACTTTTACTTTTAAAATTCTTATCCTAATTTTGGATCATCAACTCTTTCACCTTCTTAAATTTTAGGTACATAAATATTTAAAAAAATAAAATAATGTAGTGTTAATGTTGTATATACAATAATTTTTTCATATAAATACCGTATTATTAATAAATTATGTCGAAACTTCAAAAATAAATGTATTTACATAGAAATTAGATATGAAATGATACGGATACAAGTCTTGTTTTATAATAGATATTGTAAATATTATATTACATTAAATGTAGTATATTTTCAGATTTAAAAAATAATTTCCTGTATTGCATTTATTTATAAATATTTTATATACTGATATTGTTATATTCTTAATTTATAAGTTCAAAATAAATAAGTTAACTGTCCCGCTTTCCACTTCATCCTCTCATTTATGATAACATTGGCTGTTTCATTTTCTAGAGTCCACAACAAGAGTTTTCTGGAGATGCTTAAAAACATCCCAGACTTGTCTTGGACTCCTGGCGTCTCCCAGTATTTCCTTGACGAGTCCATTCAAGTTTCCAAGTCCCAGCGTGTGAATCAGTTTACCCAAAAGACCAGATACGTTGGTGCTCCACCAAGTTCTTTCAGCTGGTTGCAAGCGAAGCCATCCTGCTTAAAAGTTGATGATACATAATCTTGCAGTGCCGACTGGGCTGTCTCAGCTACCAGCTCCCTTTCAGACAACAGGTGCATATCTGGAAAGGACTCTTCTCGTGTGGCTTATTCTGAGCAGTACATGCTCTCTTGTGATTCATAAAGTAAGGGTGCAGGGGAACTGACACGATGCAAAACCCTCAGAACTTCTTGAAAACAACCGGCGTTCCAACTAAGAAGTGCGTTTCTTACAAATCCGGTTCACAGGGAGATAAAGTCAACCATCGTCCACGATTCTAGCGTACTTTGACCATTTTCAGCGTGATATTATGTTATCACGATGAGATTTGGTCGATAGTTAATTGTTTTGTATTGAAGTGTGATGTATATAATTATATTTTTGAGAAATAAAAAATAAATGAACACTCCACACAATTGCTTTTGCAATGGTACGATAGAAATCTAATCAATGACAGCAAGGACTTCGAAAAGATCCTCCAAAAGTATAGCCGAATGATAAATATATTATTTATAAGTTATATAATACATCATACTACATTCTTCAGATTTAGAAATAATATATGATTCAACTATTATATAAAAGTATACAAATACATGTGAATTTAGACATTTAATCGTTGATTCTATATATTTACATATATTCCGCTGTTATTTATAGTCCCTGAGGGAGACACTGTAAAGTGCCCAACTGCCTGCGATGACGGTTCAAAGCTCAACATGATCAAGTCATCTGGGCTCTTTCAGCTGGTTAATTGAAAAGCCAGAGTGTCTGAAAGTTAGTGATAAGTTGACTTGCAGTGGTGCTGATGGAGCTTTTTCATCAGTTGGTGCTTTTTCTGATAACAGGTGTATATCTGGGAAAGATTCGTCTCGTGTTTCATATTCAGAACAATACATGATGTCTTGTGAATCCGCTCATAGTGGATGTAATGGGATCAGCATGGTTAGTTCTTAAAATTTCTTGAAAGAAACTGGGGTACCGACTGATAAGTGTGTTTCTTTTAGATCAGGTACAGGAAAGAATATTAAATGTCCAACAGTTTGTGATGACGGATTAAAATTGAACTTAATTAAATCTTCTTCGTATTAGGATGTTTGTTCTGGTGAATAATCTATTATGATAGCATTAACAAAGGGAACTGTCCAGACTACTATTGATTTGTACACAGATTTCTTTTTCTACATTGATGGAATTTACAAAAATGTAGCAGGAACCTATTAAAATACAGAGCACGTTACTTTTGTTGGGTACGGAGAAGAAAATGGAACTAAGTACTGGGTTGTCCGTAATTCGTGGGGAACTTCATGGGGCGAAAACGGTTATTTCAGAATTGTTCGTGGGGTTAACGAGTGTGAAATCGAGTTACAGTGTTATCTCGTTGTTGTTTGAGTGATTCAACTATATTATGATGCAAAAAATATATTAATTAGATACAGTTATTTCTATCTTTATGTTCATTGTGTACACATAATATACTGAAATTCTATATTCTGCCAAAGTGAAGTTAATTATTAGATTTAAATTTATACATAATGTGAATATATTATAGCTTGAATGTAATTAGTGAAAGAAGCGGCATCATTGTAGGACAATCTGAGGATGTAAATTTTTATTGGTCATTTTATAACATATACTGAAAATAATTGTATAACTTCTATTTAGAATAAATAACAGATTTTAAAAATTGCATTAATTCCGCTCCAAAATCGCCAAAATATGAGAAATTGGAATCAAAATAATAGCGTTAAAGTTTAAGGTACACAAGTCGCGGCCTAAAGAATGATTTCTACAAGTGACTAAAGCTCACTGGCCACATTTTGAATGTATCTATTTATTCCAGAGCTTAAACTGCCGTAAATTGAAATTCACGTCTAGAAGTACCATTGAAGTACCATTGAAGATACTTCAACCAACGAAACCAGGTTGATGTAACTCAAATGCTGAGACTACCTCAATTTTTGAATTTAGAAGCCATATGAAAAGAACTAAAATCGTCATGTTGGAATTACAATGAAAAACGAAGAATAACTTTGAAAAAGTGGTAGGTAGATCCAACTTCTGAGAGCATTTCTGATTTAACCTAACTATAATATTCTAATCGATTTTAGTAAATTAAGCCTGGAGTATTAACAGGTGCTCGAATAAATGTGGTTATTATGCTAGTTTGTATAAATGTAATTAACTATATTTAAGAGGGTGGTACTGATATTGTGTTTGACTTGAATTTAATCAATTTGGATGGAATTGACTGGCTCTAATTGTGCTGATATCTTGGAATCGAATATTTGCTTTGAGTAGGAAATCCAATGTAGACAACGATTTAGTCTTTGAAAGTGGTACTAAAGTTAAGTTGGCTCTACTTCCACTTATTATTGTTGATTGGACGAGGGGGTCTCTTCTGGGCGATATGATAGTTTTCCCCTTGGACTGATTTAAGAAGATAATTGAAGTGGAAAGATGACTTGTCAAGGTGAGGATGTTATTTAAGCTTTAACTATACATAAAATTATATTTAATATATTTCATAAAATCACACTACATTTAAAAAATGAACTGTAACCGAGTTTACATTACGAAAGTTTATGGGATGCATACTTTAGTGAATAACTTATTGTTTCTAAAAGCGATTCCACACACGTCTATCTTAAGAATAAAGGCAAAAAACAAAATTTCAGTATATTATATAGATTAAAAATTAATTATTCTAACGAATATTTGTTAATTTTGAATATCCTCTTCAGAGAATCTGATAATTAAAATAATTAAAAATATATTAAATATTATATGATTTGTTTCACTTATAGATACATGTAGACATCTAAAGCGAATTGACGGATTGATTGTTCAAATGATACTGTTAGTATTGCTCAGGCAAGTATAAAGGGATCATTTATGACATGTATTACTGAACTTCCATATCTGGACTCCGATTGAATTTTGGAATCAAAACAGGTTGGTAGAAGTTCATATTCTGTATTAATTTCTGGTTCTCAACATCACAACTCTTTTTGTTCTTTTATGCGCCCAAGTACCACAAAATACAGCTGATCACACCCATAATGAATGAAACACCAATCACTAGCAAAACAATCACCCACGTTTTCAACTTTGGTAGTGGTTCAGGTAACGGCTCAAATGACCCGTCTTAGCAGTAATAATTGTAATTAAAGTAATTTCTAGAACAATAATAGGAAGTGAATATCAAAGCGCAGTACAAATTGCAATCCTCAACGTAAATATACCCTTGCATCTGGAGCGGGAAAACAAACAGTACAAATGCCAGAATTTTATTTAGAAGCAACAGGCAGTTTACACTTATATACAATTTTAATAATGTATACAGTATTTACATTTCTGGGAGAACAATAAGACACAATAATACAATAAGTGCGTATTGATTATAATACTACAATTTAGTGAAAAATGTAAAAATGGAGAATATAAGTATATACAAGCAAAGAATCTTCAATACAAAACTAACCAAACTACCCTTCTGTTCATCTGCTCAGTTCCTATTCTGTACTAATCTGTAAGTAATATTCACACTAATAGGACATTATAAAAATAATATTTAATATGAATGGATTGTTTTAAATTAAATGTTTCCACTTTAATCATGAATGAACTGTTGCATAAGAATAAGTTGTACCCAGAAATTGATTTATACTTGTGCACTAATAACGATAATATAGAATTAATATATCAAGACCAGATCTACACAACAACTATTTAACATTAATACACTAATGAACAACGCTACAAAGAAATACTTTATACTAAATTATACTCCATATCTATTTGTAAGTGCAAAGTATATGTATCATATCACGAAAATATATACGAGTATAATTAGAAAGGACTTTAATAGCTTTGTAAAATTCCTATAATTCAGTTTACAGATTCTTATTCTCTCTACAGCCGGATGTTTAGTTTCAATGACGAATTATACGTCCACGATAACTAAAAGTCTTTGTACATACTTCACAACAACAAAATGAAATTAGTAAAAGAATGCAGAGGACACTTCTTTCAGTTTTGCAATAATATTATAGTATTTGATTAAAATTAATAAGAAATTTCATTCTTACGTGATGATTTAAGTTACAATTTGCTGTGTAAAACTGAAGACGCAGAATATATATCCCTAGCACAAGGAGGACTCTTTATTGTTCATTCAAGTAATTGCGATAAAGTTTATGTTGTGGATATGATAAATAAAAAAGTTGTTGTAAACTCAAACATAAGTTTAAAACACAAGTTTGGGCCTAGCACATCAATATTTCAACATTTGGTATTGGGAACTTCTGGAATTCAGCTGTGCGATCAAAAATTAATTGAATTGTTTGGAGACTAGTTTCCTACATAAATTTCAAACACATTTTCAGAGTATATTTACGGTTTTGGTGAGCAATACAGATAAAATTTATGTATAATATTGTCAAACGCAAAAATAACCATACCAAAGAAACTTTAAACGTATTCAACTTAATATAAATCAGTGTTAACGAAATTCCAAAGCCCAGATATTGGTTCACTTAAATTTTGGCAGTTACGTCATTTGATTTGCTTAAATCCAAACGTGTATTTTGTTTTTGAGGACAATTGTTTATATTTCATTCAAAGTGATATGAAAATTCTGCGCTCATTTGTGTAGCGGAATGAGTGGGATATATACGGATCAATAGCGTCAGAGTCATATTCAGGCAACTCAATTGAAATGCAGTAATATAGTAAAATATAGGGATGCGCATCTCATTTGTATTCTTCAATTTTGTGTAACGGGTACATTTACTTTCAATTAGCTTTTACTTGTATTGTAAGAGTAGATCCAGTTTTACTGAAGATAGAGCACTTTTGCAGGTTGGACTATTTAAATTAAAACTTTGACACTCAATAATTCGCTCGTTTATTTACATTAAACGGTACAATTTACATTCATAGTGATTCATCCATTTACAAAATTGTTGAAAAAGAAATGATATTTGTAAAACGATATTTTGGATAGTTTTACTAGTTTTGCGATAACGTGTTTGTTTTTAATATGTTGAATCAGTAAATATCTAAGCTTGACTCCGAATTGAATTTTAATTTAGTCACGTAAACTAAAGACGCATATTGGGTTTCGTTTTCTAACGGGCTGTTAGTTGTTCACACCGAGAAATGTGAGCACGTTTGGGTGGTGAACATGAGCAACTCTAAAGTGCGAATATTCAAAAACGGAGCACCACTCCACTATAATCGCATTCAGGATCAAATCGCTATTGGCAGATTCGGTTTGTAACTAAAAATGTTCGAAAAGGAAAATGAAGAACTAAATTCTTACTACTAGAAATTCATTAATTAATAAAAATAATAATATTCGGAATTCAAAACACTTGTTGACAATCTTTCATTTGACTATTTGCAATAAAATAGAATTCAAAGTGTTAAAGAAAATATTTAAACAATGAATAAAAATATTGAAACCATTTCAGAAATGATAGCAAATAAATAATAATCAGTCGCAGACAACATAACTAAACTATCAGAGCTAATTTCAACTCTTTGTCTGAAATTTGAATACATAGCTTCTAGTACAGATTAATGATTAATTCATATAACGTTAAATCACAATAACTATTTTAACAAATATTTAATTCTTATTTAATTCAAAACATTATTCGGACTCCGTGTGATAATATGTTACTTAGTTTATTAAAATCATATTAACTTTTTACATAAACCATGCAAGTATCAAGAAAGAATAGATAGTTATCTGAGAAGGATATATTATTTTTTTAACAATACATTTACATGTATTATTGAAATCAATGTATTAAATAATATTAAATATCTCAGACATTATGACTACATTACTTAGTTAGCGTTTTTAAATAAATCAACATTATCCGTTTATTTTTATTATTACTCCAAATGCATGCAAGCAACTATATTGTAAGAAACAACGAATTACATATAAATTGTGAGTATATTAATAATTTAAAAAACGATAAATACTATTTAAACTATATCAGTAATTCCTAACAATAGATATTCTTAAATGATATAAAATGTATAAAGACTTATTTTTCAGATCTTCATATACAATACTTTATTAAACGCGACTGAAATTATGTTATGTGATTGTTAAGTGATAGCTGAGGATGAGAATATATTTTGTAAAAAATTAATTATATAAGAATCAGTTTACAACAGTCTTCAGTTTAAAGTTCAGTTTAAATATGAATGACAAAATATAGAGCGCTGACAAAATATAAATAGAATTTTTGAATTGGAACAAATCAGTTCATACTGACTTGATTAATTAGATAATACGGATAAATAGTTTCAATAATCTTACCTTTGTAAGGATTTATAGGTCAAATATTGATTTATCGTCTTTAAACCTAACTTTGAAATGTTTAAGTCTGGATAGATGTGTTCTGTTGAATAATGTAAATAAATTAAACGTTGCTGACTACTTCTCCATTAATAAGTGCACAATTAATGAGGCTTGTTTCTAATAAATTATTTATTGGATAAATAATTTAAGAATGGGAAGACTATAGAGATGATTTGTAAAATATAAGTTTCAAAACCTTTGTTGATGATCTTCCGGATGTATAAGAAATTACAGTGTTTTACTGTGATTTCAAATTTCTAAAAACCTTTTGTGCTCCAAAAGTAACGAAGTTCGAGTCGCCTGGATGTAAAAATAAATCACTTAAGTTATATGTTAATGTATCAACAGCTATAATAGAATAATATGATGAGCCAGAGTTATTGTTTAATATATAAACTATAAAACGTTACATCTTTCCAAAATGAAATAGAATCAGCTTTTTATTTAACAGAATTAACACTAAAATTTTAGCAAATACGAATTTAATACAAAATTGTAATAAATACTAGATTAGTCAAAGTAGTACATTACAGTACATGGAGGGTTTGAATGAATTCATCATTATTAGATTGTTGTTCATATTATTAGATTGTATGGACAATAAATTATAAAACTTTTTAATATGATATCATTTAATTGTTTACTTGTACTAATAACAAGTAGCTAATATGTTAGCATTGATATGGTGTTTGAACAGTTATTTAGAAGAAAATTAATTGTTAGCGTCTTTTTTATATACTTGACACACATTTTGACATGATTTTGAACATTCTAATATGATATTTATATAAAATGATATCTAGCACACCACTCCATGAAAAATCATTAAATTTTACTGTTTTGGAATCAATATTATAGCTAAGTACTCAATAGTTGCATTAGTTTTCATTTATCTTATTTTCAAACAACGATTAAATGATTTTGCTGAAGAATAAATAAATTTTTGTGTTCATATTGCATTAATGACTTGGTCACTATTTGAATTATGTTCATTTTTCATGGAGTGGTGTGCTAGATATCATTTTGTGCCCCATCACCAAATGCATAAATATCATATTAGAATGTTCAAAATCATGTCAAAATGCGTGTCAATACTTTTAAAAAAGACGCTAACAATTAATACACATAAATATGGTTCGTAATATCATGAAATATCTCGCATTAAATAGTAATTGAGATTAGTATATTGAGTTGAATTTTATAGGATAAATGTTATTTTTAATCAGTTATATCGCGATATGTTATGAATTTTGGATACATGTAAACATACGTATGTAAAATGTTTTGATATATTATACCAAGCTCTATTTTTGTTCAATAATATAATGAACGCTAAGAGTGTCTTAAATTTGAATACATTTTAACTATTGAAAATATAAATTCATATTTAAGCTTGATTTCAATGAAGTTATCTGTCCCGCTTTCCACTTCATCCTCTCATTTATGATAACATTGGCTGTTTCATTTTCTAGAGTCCACAACAAGAGTTTTCTGGAGATGCTTAAAAACATCCCAGACTTGTCTTGGACTCCTGGCGTCTCCCAGTATTTCCTTGACGAGTCCATTCAAGTTTCCAAGTCCCAGCGTGTGAATCAGTTTACCCAAAAGACCAGATACGTTGGTGCTCCACCAAGTTCTTTCAGCTGGTTGCAAGCGAAGCCATCCTGCTTAAAAGTTGATGATACATAATCTTGCAGTGCCGACTGGGCTGTCTCAGCTACCAGCTCCCTTTCAGACAACAGGTGCATATCTGGAAAGGACTCTTCTCGTGTGGCTTATTCTGAGCAGTACATGCTCTCTTGTGATTCATAAAGTAAGGGTGCAGGGGAACTGACACGATGCAAAACCCTCAGAACTTCTTGAAAACAACCGGCGTTCCAACTAAGAAGTGCGTTTCTTACAAATCCGGTTCACAGGGAGATAAAGTCAACCATCGTCCACGATTCTAGCGTACTTTGACCATTTTCAGCGTGATATTATGTTATCACGATGAGATTTGGTCGATAGTTAATTGTTTTGTATTGAAGTGTGATGTATATAATTATATTTTTGAGAAATAAAAAATAAATGAACACTCCACACAATTGCTTTTGCAATGGTACGATAGAAATCTAATCAATGACAGCAAGGACTTCGAAAAGATCCTCCAAAAGTATAGCCGAATGATAAATATATTATTTATAAGTTATATAATACATCATACTACATTCTTCAGATTTAGAAATAATATATGATTCAACTATTATATAAAAGTATACAAATACATGTGAATTTAGACATTTAATCGTTGATTCTATATATTTACATATATTCCGCTGTTATTTATAGTCCCTGAGGGAGACACTGTAAAGTGCCCAACTGCCTGCGATGACGGTTCAAAGCTCAACATGATCAAGGTCATAATCGTTCGAGGACGTGTGCTCAGGAGAGGAATCAATCAGAAACGCCTTGACAAAGGGAACAATTCAAACACAGTTTGACGTGTACGAAGACTTAATGTACTACCTTAGTGGTATTTACAAGCACGTTTCCGGAGACAAATAGGGCGTGCTTAGGGTCAACTGGATACGGAGAAGAAAAGGGCACCAAGTACTGGATTTTACGCAACTCATGGGGAACTTCATGGGGCGAAAATGGATACTTCAGAATCGTTCGCGGTACAAATGAATGCCATATCGAACACTAGTGCTTCCTCACTGAGTGATCCAACATTTCAATTTTTGAATGTTACTAATTATTTTATGATATCCATTTGTTTGAAATCATAATTGAAGGATAATATATTTCTTATTTAAATTATAACAATAATTAATATATAAATATTAATCACTCCAAATGAGTGAAAAGGATATATTTGACTAAATCACACTTGAGCAGATAGAAAAGTTAATAGTGTTGAAGCGTGGTCATGATTTTGTAAGCGGTTTTCCCTCGCACAAAGATAATTGTAACAGTGTAGTTGAAATATATCAATTTGGAATTGTGTAGTAGATTTATCTCGCTTAAGCACGAGCAAAAATAGAATATTCTTTGAGAAGTGTACGATTTTGAACAAAGCGCAGTGTTTACGAGTCAATGAGCTGTATATTGAAACGTGTACTGTGCTCACTTCCCAGTTTATCGGCGCTTCAATTAAAACGCTGCACATATACCGTGAATGTTAAGATTATATGAATTTAGTGGAATAAATTTCTTTTACAACAATAATTGACGATTTAACAGATGCGATTCTAGTATCAATTGAAGACGCTTAATGCGAATTAAAATCGTTTTCTCAGCCAAAAATCATCACTTTGTAAATAAGAAACTGGATGTAGCAGATTAATAAACAAATTTCGTTCAAATTCTTCGCGAACGTTTAAAATATCACAATTGAGGACGAGCCGAAAGCTCTAATTTAGTATTAAAAGCATAGTTAAAATCATTAATAAAACATAATTTTAAAATATGAACTAAAAAGAAAAATTGAAACTATAGCACCAGTTTGATCACCAACGCTCTGCACGATTAAACAATCGCAATAAAATATGATTCGAAGAGACCGCCACGCCACCGGTAGAAGGGCACTACGAGCGCCGCCAGGCCTCGAGGGTGCGGGAGCAAGGCAAGAAGGCGAAGCCTAAGGCAACGCTGGATCCGGTGGTCTCGGAATAACCGCTGATAATTGAGGATTTGCAACATGAGTGAGAAGATATATAATATAACATATACATTGAATAAATTAATCTTAAACATGTAGAAAAAAGCAAAGTCAAAGCGAAAAGAAGAAAGCGGCAGAATTAGATTCGACAACTGGATATGAGGCTACTTCATAAAAGAAGTTATAGCAATATATATGGTTTCTATTAATCTATTTCCATTGTATTGACATGTGAAACATGTGCGCTAAGTAGTTCTGAGCTCCACAATTTAAAATACGATAAGATGAACGATAAGATTAAGCTCAACGGTCAACGTTAGAGCTGAAGTGGCATTGCTGGAATAGTGGCTTTGTTTTGTGTGACCGCAAAAACAGTAGCAAGTATAAAACTTAATCATTTTGTCGCGTGAATAATGTTACAACAAATTGAATTTAACTTCCATTTTACGATGTTTCAACACTAAAGTTGATAGTTATCATTCGATTCAATTTCTATTTATTTGATTGTTGAGTTAAACTATAAACATGTTGTCGTGACACTATGGCCGAGTGGTTAAGGCGATTGACTTGAAATCAATTTCCCATTGGGAGCATGGGTTCAAACCCCATTGGTGTCGATTTTTCTTAATTTTGTTAAGATAATTTGATTCTATGATAATAAATAGTTTATATAATCTTTATTATGTTATATCTATATTTTCACTTCAATATCATTTACTCAACTTCAATCAAACATTTATTTACTGATGAATTTTATATATGTATAATATTTATGATATATTAAAATTTATTATAAACGTTAGATCAGACTCTTTTTGCCCAGTCATCGAATCTCTTGGAAACGAATGCGACTTCATCCTTTCTCATGTCTTTGAGTGACTGTGGGTCTTGTGCTTTGTAAACGTGTAAATCTACGCAGTGTCCGCAGTCTCTGCAGTTGATATATCCGACGTTTTCTTTGGGTACGTTCTTGGTTTCAGCGGTGACGCCGACGATGTGCCAGACGTCTTACCAGAAGTTGCTGAAGTAGGTGTCTGGTCCGTAAACGAGTGTGTTTCCGTAGTAATTGTTGGTTCTTTCGGTTGGGTTCATGAGGTCGAGTCCGAATGCGTATTTGCATATGTCGAGGTGCCATTCGGTGGTGACCATCTTGGATCTGATGCTGTTCATAACTGGAGCTGGCTGGTAGTAAGCAACTTCAGTGCAGGTTTGGTACCACCATTGTCTGAACATGCTGCTCGTTTTCACGTCCTTTTTCAAACTGTCTCTATCGTATCCAGCGTATTCGTAATTCTGAGCCAAGTACTAAACAAACGCCTCAGTAACGTCACCAGATTGCTTCCAAACGGTGTTTAGGTTTTACGGGCAGAAAGTGTTCCAGTCTCCGTATTGGAACACCATTAAACTGGAATCCGCTATGAAATAGTAGAAATCGGATAAGTGTTCGCGGGTAGCCTTGAACAAATTGAGGTATTTGTCAGAGCCGGATTCGGTCACCTGCTCAATTTGGCGCATGGCAAGGGTGTAGGCCTGAGCGCACGGGGTACCAGCGGCTGCGTAAGTGTGTGAGTCGAATTCTGGGAGCTCGTAGTGGGCGTCGACCACACCAGAGGAGGAGATAGAGGCTGCGAAGAGGTGTGGGTGCTGCTGAGTGATCCAGGCGGATACGGCGCCGGCGTAGCTTCCACCAGCTATCATCCATCTGAGGCAGGTCTTGCCTGGGATGTAGGTCTTTCCCTGAGCGATACAGTACTGCTTATCAGTCTGGTAGATGAAGTTGACGAGGTCGGCAATGGCGTGACGGGAAGACAAATACTTGAGATTCTCGGACGCAAGCGGGGTTTCGGACTCGGCGAAGGGCTGGGATTCACCGTAGAAACGGTGCTCCAACTCGAAGATGGGAGCGTTGTACTTCATGGCAATCTCGCCCAAAACGTCAAAGTTGGTTGTAGTACCACCTGGAGCTCTGGATACAGTACCCTCGCCACCGATTTCAATGATGGCTGTGTCAACAGTAACTCCTTCCTTGAGGAAGTTTTCGTTGACAAAATAACGCTGATCGAATGATTTGAGGTAATTCTGATTGAAAGCGAAGTGGTCAAGGCGCTGCTTGAATATCTTGGCCTCGTTTGGAGCCTCAAAACGACCGCTATTCAGTTTGTTCTAACCCTGTATGATTTATAAGGTTAAGTGGGCAAATAACATTATGTGGAGCGGATACGATGTCCCAAGTTAAAACAATTTTAAATACTTGATATAAACTGTGATAAAAGTTTTCACTTCAATTTTTCAAAAGATGAGCGATTTCCTAATGGACTCCCTTTTAAATTCCTCACATATAGCTTATCAAAAAGCCCAGCAAATACTGTAACGCTAAATTCCTGGCGCATTTTTAACAAAAACTGAAGTATTTAATCAACACAACATAGAACTAACTCAATTAGAAAGAACGTAACGCTAACTATTTGGTATTAAAAACAACAATTATACACCATTTTAGAAAAATATAAAAACGGCTGGAGAAATTGGTGAGGAAATAGACGAGTGCGATTCTCTTGTTATTTCACAAATAAGTTAACAAAATGTGACGTCTCCAAAATATGTTGATGAAGAGTTAGTGCAACCTATGCTTGCAACAAGTGATTAACTTGAAGAAAGTCTTAGCCGTAGTATGAAAGATGGCAAAATTAGTTTATTACAAACTCCATAAATAAAATGATGGTAGAATGAAGAATATTATAATATGTTAAATATTGATTGAATGATAATAGTATTTAAAAATAGTAATTGATAAAATCTGCATCACAGATCTTCTTTGTTGGTATCTTAGGTTTGATTGGCTTTGAACGCTTCTTTGAGATCTTCAATAAGCTTATCTAAGCCGTCAACATCAACTTTTTCAAGTTTAGTTTATAATTTGTCATTTATTTTTGCAACATCGGCCATGGTGACATTGAGTTTCATTTCATCTTGAATTAATTCTACGGAGTTTGCAGCATTTTCTTTAATTGCATTAACCAAATTCATTTGTCTTCTGTAGTCCTTGCTTTGTTTATACAATTGCTCAAGAGTTTAGCTTATTCTTGATCTGTCAGTTTCGCTTCTGACATCTTTAACTTTCTTATCTAATTCTTGTTGTTCTTTTTCTACATTTTTAGTTTTGTTGCTTATTTCCTCACAAGTTGTTTCTGGTCTATTTTAAAATTCAGCCTCAAATTTAGCTTAGAACTCTTCGAATTCTTTCTGATTATTTTAGCTAATTTTCTTTTACATATTACCATATGTGGAGTTAAGGAAACTGCAATCGCTGTTGGCTTTTTTCAACTTTTTCAGCATGCCCTTAGTGAAGTATGCTGAAAGTTCGTCTGTTTCTGTAATGTTAGCGTTTTACAGACTGTAGAGATAGTACAAATCGCTAAAGTATGCTTGGTCTTATTCAGATTTGGAGGCTTTCTTGTCAGAGGTTTTTCTAAGCTTTTTCATCTTTTGTACATCGTTTTCTTCTTCACCAGTCATTGGAATAATCTCGTCATCGATTTCAAGAGCTCTTATCATCACACAAGTCTCCATGGTTTCCTTAAATTGAGTAAGATTATTTGTGAAATTATTTGCTTGCTCTAGTGATTTTTGCAAAGCTTTAAGAGCTGATTTGAATTTTGTCTGAGTAAGACTGCTGCATTCTTTGGTTTCTGCTCTTGTTGTTACTTAAGTGTGAATATTTTAGATATTTTTCAAGAGCTTAGTGAGTTCAGCAATTCTGTCATCGAAACATTCTGGTTCTGTGCATTGTTTCATGCTTGGTAAGTTTTGGATGTGAGTTCTTGCATTTTGGATGGCTGTTTCGAGGGCTTCTGATTCATTCTTATAGAACAAATGGTCGCCTTCAGAAACTTCTGCAGCTGGGTACTTTTGTACAAAGTCTTCGGAGTTGATTAGGATTGTTTCGATTTCATTATATGCATTATCAAAGAGGCTACGTTTATCCATAACGGCATTGGAAGCGAATACTATTTTAGCAGCTTCTTTGACAGTCTTGCTATCAACCATGCGTTTTCCGTATTTGTAGGTGCATGTTGGGGTGAAGAGAACGCCTGAATTTTCTGCTTTCTTGGTTTCGGTGTTGATTATTTGGAGTGTTGCGTTCACGAGTGTTGGCATAGCAGTAGCATCGGTGGAGAAGTTTAGGAACAGTTTTGGTTCGTTTTTGCTTCTATAATCTTCGTTTTCTGTGTATTTGGTGAGTCCTTCCATTACTTGTGTGTGGGTGTCGGTGTATTTCTTCGTGTCAGCTTTGATTTCGGTCATTTTCTTTGCTGGGACGCCCATTCCTCCTTTCTTTGGTTCGTATTTCTTGATAATACTCTAGCTGTCTAAATCTGCTGTTTGCAGTTCGCATGTGTAAACGAATAGTGGTTCTTCTTCGCCAACATCGGCTTGGAACTCGAGTTTCATGCCCTTGTGTGAGATTTTGCTGTATGTTACGTCAACGGTGTTGAGGTTCTGGCTCGTTTTCTTCTTTTTATCACCTTTCTCGTCCTTTTCATAATAAGTGGTTTCATTCACAACGGTGACCATGAATTTTTCTTCGCTCACATTGAACTCTCCCAGTTCGAATTTCATCTTGAGCTCGAATTCGGTTTTTTAGTTCGGGTTCAGTTTAATTACTTTTTCTTCGTTCAGTTTCAGTTCGGGTTTTTGCTCGTCCAAAACGACGAATTTGTTCACCAGTTTGAACCCGGGGATCTTGTTCGCTGCTACGAGGCCTCCACCGTAGATTGCTCCTTCGTCCAGGTTGACCGTTTTTTGAATGGAGGCGTTGAACGCGGTCTCGAAGATGTTGGTGAGTTTTGGAATACGTGATGAGCCCCCGTAGAAGAGGAACATTGGAGCGGAATCTAGTTGAACGTGGTTCAAGATTGTGGTGAGCTTGTTTACATTGGAGGAGTTGAATATGGTCTCCGTGCAAAACTCGACGTTTTCCTTGGTGATCTAGAGCACAAGGTCTTTGTACTGGCCCAGGGCGGACTCGATGACCAATTTGGCTGTGTTCTACGCGGACAGGACTATCTTCGCCTTTTCAACGGCGTCCTCTACCCTTTTGACCAATTTAAGATTCTTCTCTGAGTAATTAGGTATCTTTGGAGTGACGAAGTTTTCCTGAATGCACTTTGAGATGTGGTCGCCCCCGGCTCTGAACTCCTTGTTCGCGATGAGGTGTATTTCCGTTTCATTCCCGTTCTGAACGGCGTTGAGGAGGGAGACCTCGGTGGTGGAGGCCCCGGTGTCAATGACGATCACTTGCTGCCCCTTCTTGAAGTCGTACTCCTTCATCCTGGAGGAGAAGTGGGTGATGGCAACGGCCGCTGGAGTGGGAAGGGTCATGAAGAGCTTTACATTCGGGAGCTCCTCAACGGCCTGCTTGAAGCCCTGGAGCTCGCCCACGTCCCAGCTGGGAGAGTGAATCAGCGTTAAATCAATGGACTCATTTCCACCAATCATGTGGGTGATGTGATTCATCAAGGCGGTGATTAAAACCACTGTCTGATAGCCCTTAATGTTTTCTATCTCGGGTGTTTACTTGTCATTCACAAAGTTCGACAGCGGCTCGAGCAAATCGTTCGTAAACCTCCTGAATATCGGACCCTGGTTCTTCTTGAAATACGCCTACGCATGCTCACCGGCATAGAACTAAATACCATCATAGGCAATAATGGTAGGTGATTGGCGCTTGGACTCTGTGTTAATTATAGCGTCTATTAAGTTGCCAGCTGATTGCTTGCGCAAGTGACCAACTTAAAAAGTTGCAGACCCTAAATCTACTATCGCGTCAAACTATATTGAGATTAACAGAGACAGCATTATAATGATTGAAGTGGTGACGCGAAATGATGAAATCTAAACATTACAAATAATCAATAAATGCATACATTATCATCGATATTTTCACTTCTATTGCATTTGCATTATCAAATCTGATAACATGGATAACATAATATGAAATATGAGCTTGACATCAAGGATTATTTTAAATTCAATTATTTTAACTTTGTTATGAAACTACATATAATACGTATTGCTAACTTTCAAAGACTATAATGTAATTAAGTATCAAACGGGTCTCTGAGTTAGGAATATAATCTTAGGAATCTGAGAAATATATTGTGTGATTGAGATTTTTGTCATTTTGTAAAGTTATTTTGTGTTTATTTTTCAGGCATTTTGATACTTAATATAATATATTCGTGTTCCTGATGATATCAGTATTTCTGAGAGTTAGAGAAATTTATTATTTCTGCTTTGATGGATTTGGTCTCCAAAGTAAATTTCAGGGCCTAATAAGAATTAAAATCAAAATAAATTCGCGATTTGATCCTTCTGATAACTTGATGGGAAGGCTGAGAATGAATTATGAATTATTTTAGTTAATTTTATAATATGTGTTTGCATCTTGTATATCAGTGTTTTTATTGTTATTATAATTTTCCACTTCAGGGTTCTTACTCCATTTACTATATTTGTACGTTTTAAGAAATATAGAAATATAATGAAGAAAATATGTTAAGCTAAATATAAGACGTGTATGCTAAAATGAATTAATTATTTTTACGGAAATAAAATATTAAAATTTTTAATATAGAGGCAAAAAATCGATGGCGTACACCCCTCTATTATGATGTAACTATTAGTTAAATTGATTTTGATAAGTAGAAATATACAAACATGTTAAAGCGAACATATTTATTTATTTGTAACTTTACCACTCTACTCCTTTCTAAATCACTTTTAAATACAACATATTTTTATCATTTATACAAACTGCAGCTGAAGGCGTGGACTCAAGTTGAAATATAATATATCAGATAGTGTTAATATCAGAAATATTCAAATCAAAATTTATCAAATATTTTACTTTACTTGCTGCAAAAAGTAGTTATTGGGGCTCTACTCAAATATAATATTTAAAACACAAAGGTGGGATTTATATAAATACTAAATACTAACACTAAAATTTAATAGAAACCTGGCAGCTCGTATTATTGTGTTCAAAATTACAAAATTAGTGAAAGCATAATTATCACAACTAAACCGTCAAGGCAGAATTACGTATACAGTGAAATTATATTGCTTTATGTACCTCTATTTATAGCTGGCAATTTAAGCAGCGGCCTATGATACGATTCCCAAATTATTGAAATTATTGATTTCCGCAATTTGATTTTTTAGTAAATCACGAATTGACTCCAATTTACCAATAACGATATATCACTACTATACTATTATATGATATAACTATGAACCCCACTTGATTCTTCTATTCATTTTTAGTTGCAAATATCAACTTTTGTAAAAATACAACAGATTGGGAATCGTATCGGAGCGAACCTGAATGAATGTAATGGACAATTAGGAGTACCTAAGTTAACATATTTAAATAGTCATTGGCTTTCTTGGCTAGAAGGTTTAACTGCAATAATCAAAGTTAATTACATTTTAGAATTTTAACTACCATAACGAGAGCTGCTGGAATCTCTAAAGTATATATTATTAGTAACATGTACTCCTTTCACTCCAGCTTATAAAATCGAAACTAATTATTTCTGTAATGTACAGTCTACCTACATTAACTTTCGGAAGTATAAGAATATGAAAATATATTCTTAGGCTGTAACTTCATCTTTATCTTGTTGGTACATAATCATACACTGGAAGTTCATGAGAGTCCAAGTCTTCAGCTATTGCCTTTTAAAATACTACAAAAATATTAGCTGTTTTACTAATTTGAATTGAAGTAGAGTGGAAGTAATTAAATTTTATGGAAAATAATCTTTTAATCTATTAGTGTATTACCACCTATCAAAGCTAGTCTAGCTATAATTTCACTTCCGGAGCTGGGGTGTACGCCATCGATTTTTGCCTCTATACATGTGAAAAAAGAAAATATAAAATCATTCTTCTGAAGGAAAGAAGTATCATATCACTGAATTATATATCATCATTATTCAACTTATGCTACTGATATTATATTGCTGCTTGCAAGGTTTTAAATATTAACTTATCTCTTGGAATATTAAAGCTCTGGTCTAGAAACATACACAGATTATTTTCAAGTTGAAATAATTAAAGCTATATCGCGCCAGATTGTTAAACTGAATTAATAGTGAATTTCAAGAAATATAGTGAAAAATATCATGAAAATATCATAAAATATCGATGAATGAATAAAATATAACTATGTTATATACTATTGATATACATTAATATTTTTTAATATTAGCCTCTCACCTCAATTATATCAAAGAATTTATAACCCGGTCCGGCTATATTATTGTTTGATAAGTTTAAAATACGAAGCGAATTCAATCGAATTCCGACCAAATCTTATAAATTTATAAGCTTATTGCTTGATAGATCTAACTCTGATAGATTTTATAAGGTAGATATGTCTGAAATATTTTTGATAGAATTATTATTTAAAATAAATGTTGATAAATTAGTTAGATTTTTTATACCATTAATCGAGTTGGGATCGAGATTAGTAGGCGGGTTGCATTTAATTGAATGAATTCGTTTTACCTTGGCCGCGAATACTTTAGTAAAATTTTATTAAAATTATGTTTCACACTCCAAAATTTCAGCATCAAAAATGAATATTATGCTCTATCAGATTATAATTATTTAAAGGAGAAAAAGAGCCCAAAAACAACGATTTTAAGAGTTCACTGAACATTCCTTAAACGGGTTCAGGAATTATAGAAGGTCAAATCAAAATTAAGAAGAGATAATAAATATTTGACTTGTTATATGATAAAAGTGTACCCCGGAGTGAAAAGGTACAAAATTCAACTTGTTGACGAATAGATACGCAACTTAGCCATCCTCCATTATCTGCCTTAAGTGATTTTTCATCGTAGTTTAGAAGCCCATATTCTTTCAATTATTCTAATTATTATTTGTCTAAAATTTATTCTTTAGGAAACAAAAACAGACCTTAATTTAGATTAAGGTTTGATTATTTTTATAAAATGAGTTAATTGTGAAGCGATAGGCAATTAGTTGAAGCAATATATTAATTTAGATGAATACTTAAGTTTCAATAGTAACATAATACTAGTAGCACTATTTTAGTTAGTATCATAATGCATTTGCTCAATCTAATTAGCCATTTTTTATTTAATGATTTCATATTTGTTATCATTATTTCTTTCAGCTTTATAAAATATGAGATTTTCTGGTATAATATTTTTGTTCTAATGTTGATTACTGTTATAATTTACTACCATTACTAACAAACGTGTATGAAGAATAAATAATCATAAAATTTACTATTCTTGCAAGTACAGTGAAAAAAATATCTATGTCACAGTATTGCAATAATCATCGTATTTCTTTACATATTGAATTTAGTTTTCACATGGTATTTGATTTTTAATCCAAAATATATTTTTTAATAAAACTCATCGTAAACTACATATTAAAGACTAATTATTTTATACTAAATGCCTGAAGTGCATGTATTTGGCTAGATCCAATTATAGTTTTAACTTTTATTTGTTTCAATCATCAAGTTGAATATTTCTCATTTTCTGTTAAAGAGGTGGTAATAATATTTCAAATATCCAGTTGTCCCGGTCAGACATATATATAAGAAGAAGTTTTATGAAATATTAGGGTATCGAAAAACGCAAAGCCCGAAAACGCCCGACGGATGTTTAACTGAATCATTCTTTTTGTATATATTCATATTAGATTTTATCATCCAATATTATCTTCAAATTATAATTATATTAATTTTCAGACATTATAAAGCCACTTTGACACACCATTCCACCTCTCAAAATTAATGAAAACTTGAAACAAATAATGAAACTATTTATGATTTATTTCCCAAATTTGTATACAATAAACACTGCAAATATAATTTAAAGCTAAATTATGCAAGAATAAATAAATAATTATTTTGAAACTGTTTTCAAATTTTGAGCAGGTTTTAAAATATATTGAATTACTATGTTTACAGAGATAATTTCAGGTAATTTGGAGCAATTTAACTAAGGTAATTGGTTTATGGATAAAATAATTATAATATATTTTATAGCTCCAAGATAAAGCCAGCAATAATTTTCGTTTATCATTAAACAATATTTTATAGTTTCATTTAACAATTGTTACTCTTAGAAGAATAGATGATGATTAAGAAATAGATAAAGAAATATTTTTAAATTCCCGAAAAATAACTTACAATCGCAATATATAATTTTCTGCATACTTAAATTAATGTATTCAGAATTAGTTAGTTATAATATAATTATTATAGAACACTCATATTTGTAAGAATTCGCGTTAAATTGAGCTTTAAACATTCATATTGCAAATAGAAATGATGTAAAAAACTAAATAGTAAATAAATAATATATTTAGAATGATAAATAAGCGTTAAATTTACTAAACCACGTTATTAACATATAATCAGTTGTTTATATGTTTTAGTATAATTTATAATTTTGAACATTTTCCATCAATTTTGCGAGGTGGAATGGTGTGTCAAAATGGCTTTATAGGACTTGGAAATAATTAAAACAATATTTATAAAATAATATTGCATGAAAAAATCTAATATGAAAATGTACTAAAAGAATGTTTCAGTTAAGGATTAAAACTTATAAGAATGAATGTTCTTAAAAATATTTTCTCAAGTAAATATATTATTTTGTACTGGATAATAACATATATAGTAGTATATAATACTGTAAAATATTTCACTCCCAGCTCCTCTCCTGAATTAGTAATAATTAAAAATAAGCGAAAAATTGAAGCATAGTGATATCTCAACAAATCTTAATGTGGTAGAGGTGTTAATAATATTTTTATAATACACATATATCTATTGATAACATATCAAAACTTATAAAATTGATTAATTTATGTATCTATTTTTATCATATAACAAGTAATATTTGATAGTTGTAGATGATTCAATAGTGATTTTAAGATTAATTTTGAAGGAAATTCCCTACAATTATATACATAGAATGATTGAACTTGAGAAATCATTATAAAAAGTGCCATGTACTTATAGTCTATCTTATTCTATTATAATGAAGTATAAATTTGTGTGTTCAATTTGTGTGTACTTTGTTTGATTATAAAGTTCATAGAATTGTATTAGCATACGATATTTGTAAATATCATCAAAATACCACTTTAGTTGAATGAAGAATCTGAATCAAGTTATGAATCGTCATCAAGTCAAGGTTTCGGACCATTCGGGTAAGATATAACTGTAGAACCTTAAATTAAATATATTCATAAGGTATTAGAGGGCAAACCATAAAACATATTGAGTCGAATGATGCACAATTTGCCTCCAAACGAGTTTTTAATACATAAAGCTAACGATAATTATACAATCAGCCTTAACATTGAGTTTATTCTTAATATAAGTTGTTAATCGCTCAGTATAGATTTTAGGGGAGATTTAAAAGCAAAGACGATTTTCATTCTAGATTTAAGTGGTTTGTCAAAGATAAACAAAATCACATAAATATATGCTCAAAATGCTAATATTGATTTGAGCACATTAGATGGTAAAGTAAGATATTTATCATTTGAAAATTGCAATATTTATAACAAGTTTTCCAATAACTTTATTTGCGACGAAATGGAATTAATGGCAGATATTGCATCTGATAATGACTATTTATAATGGATTGATTCTAGTTCTGTTAGATAAATTGAGCTGGATGTTTGTTTTTCGGATAAGATTTCTTAGCCTCAGCGGATAGTCTAGTTAAATTATTTATGTTAGTATAAGAATCTAAACAAAATTATATTTAACTAGTTCACAGTGGATATGTCAAAATTGGATTTGAGAATTGACAGCATTACATTTAAAAATTGCAATATTTATAAAAACGCTACAAACAGATTTTAGGTGAATAATCTTGAGTTTATTTATTGTAGACTTCGCACATCTTAACTAATTGGAGCCAGAATAACAAATTTGATTGTTTAAAATTATTGTAGCAATAATTGCGATGATTGCAGAAATCCCACGTTAGTGGACGACCTCCCGAACTTCGAAAGCGTTAAAATAGTTAATTGCTATTTGAAGTAGCTGTAAACGTTTTCACAACCGAAAATAAAGTAACTAATTATTAGTGAAATGAAATCGAATCTCATCAGTTTCAAGTTCTTCACGAACGTGCAAAGTTTAAGTGTTGAAGATGAACCAGAACATTTGAAGAAGTACAATTCATATGTAGAATAAAATACTCAGGTCAAAACTTTAAACGAGAATGCAATTATTAAATTGTATTAAAAATGTAACGATCACAAAAGTCTCATTCTATTTCTGAAGGATAAAACGGGATTGTTAACTCCTGAAAAAACTCGTATAAGTGTTGGAGTTGAGTGAGATAATTAATCTTTTAAAACCCATTGGTTGTTTTGTTTTCTATAGTTTTAAAAATTTATACATTGTTACATTATTGTTACATTATATAGTAATGATAAAAATAGTAATAGTATAGTAATGATAAAAAATGTTAGAACAAAAATAATGGTGATGTATAGAAAACATCACTTATTATAGAAAAACACTCAATATTTAACAAAATTGGGTTTGTGTATATGTGTACTATCTAAAAATAGCTAAATTAAATTTAAATTAAATTGTTGTGTGATTTTTGATCACTTGACCTAATCATACATTTATTAGATACCAATATTATCAATTTTATTTATTTTTACTTCAATGTAACAAATTATAATTAAATAGACCTCGAAGCAAATTTTAAATACAACATTTTATAACAGTGTAGTTCATTTAGATCAACCGTCAAGCGTCTTTAAAGAAATTTCTGTTGATTACGAAGTTACTAGTGAGCGATAATCAAATTGTGAAGAAATCTAATAATTTATGAAGAAATATTAGCAATTAAATACGTACATTGCCAATGAAATATCATTTTGTCAGAAACTTGAACCTGTGGTGACAAATCTGATTTGAAATAGAAATTTTCATCTATACATATTTTCCAGCTATACTATTATGATTATATGGCCTTCAGGCATCCCCCAAATTCCCAAGTGCCAAAAATGCGCCCGAAACCGGGCATGTCCTTGTCCCACTCCAGCTTAACTATTTCGTTTTAAAAGCTCAGGAACCAGATAAAGCGACGCAAATTTAATTACACATATAACTATTTGCATACTTGTTAGGGTTCCTCCCCGAAGCCATCAATAATTATTCAAAATAATGATATGACGAATAGTAAATAACTGGCAAGCCAGTTTTGTTCTATTATCTCTGGTTAAAATGTAATCACTACATATAAATAGTAGTTAATTGCATTAGTAGTTTACTATATGACGAATAAAGATATTAACATATAAAGTTATGCAAATTCTAGTTTTTATAATGGGGTGATGTCAATCAATATAATGTAGTAAATCGTGTATAGACTTCATAACAGAAAAAATTGATAATTGTTGTCACACTAAATTACACTAAACTAAATGTAAATATGTCAGGAATTTATGTGATTTTAAAGTTTAGTAATATAATTTTACACTCCAAATTATGTCAAGCGTTTTGGAATTGAAAGACTAATTGACTCAAAAAGTAAGACTACTCAATTTTTTATCAATTATGTAAATTTTAACCATTGGTGATTATTATTAATTAATTTATATATCAATATTCTTACATAACAATATACAACAAAAGAATCATCAATCCAGCATTTAAATAGTCAATCAACAAAGCAATGAGAAAATCACAACCAAGAATCTGTGCAGATGATATTTTGTTTTGCATGTGAAACACTCACAGTCACTTCATCTAATTTAACAAAGATCTTTCGATCTAACCGTAATATCTAAAATAAATATTATATGCACTATAAAAATAGTATCTATAAATTACCAAAGCCTTATTTTCCCGTTTATTTACCATTATATATTGATAATTTAGTAAAGTTTACATAATATTCCATTAAAATACAACAAATTTAAATATTGTGTTAATAATATTATTAAAAACGTACAGTATAATTTTTGATTTTTCAACCCTCGTATTAACTGAGTTATTACATTTAAACAGTATGTTTAAATCTGAATTATAAAAATAGAAATATCACTGTATTTATCGTGAATAACAATAAATATAGAAAAATACGTAAAATTAGGAAATAAATCTGCAAGCCAGAAATGATTAATAATTTAATAGAATCACAGGCTCTGACCCGGGAATTTTTTCCCTAGCTACATTTCCCCGTTTTATATGACGTCCCAAAATAGACAGTGTCACTATAGGTGAAACTTGATATTTAAATGTAAGCTATATAAGAAAATATAAACTTTATAAAATAATTATTCTTTGTTAAGAAAATTATGCATATGAGGTTATTTAGTAATATTAATATTGATTTTAATTAATTTAATATCTTAATTATTATGAATAAAAATTTAAATTACAAACATATCATAGAAAATAGATATTTATTTATTTGTGTAAAGTGTTTTTCTAACATATTCATGTTCTAAGCCTTCAATTTTCATCATTCAGTAGCGTTGGGAATCTTGCCCAGTGATAGAAATATATGTATTACATTATCATATTGCGTTGTGTTGCCCTTGGCCAAATTGGCCAAAATTATAGTTGGCGGTTTACAGTGTCATCGTTTACACACATATTCTGTAAGGTTCAAATCATTACTATATTACTATATTTATTTTCAAATATCTCCACTACCGTTTAATTTGATAATTTTGTGTTGTTCGAAATCTTACTATGAGTCTTGCAGATATCACGAAATTTGTGTTGATTCGTATAATATTGAGTGGGTAGAGTTCATGGTAGCCTGTTTCTTGACAATAAATGATAATTTCTTCCAAACAACGACTTTTAACAAACCTTGTTTTATAACGTGATTTTTGATAGAATCCGTTTTCGTATTCTTAGCTTTAATTAACAGGTCGCCTCTGACACAATAAAAGGTACCAACAAACATTGTCGACAAAAGTTTGCCGTTTTGTAAACTTAACAAAAATGCTCAAGATTGATAGGAGAATTTGGAACAGAAGGAGACAGAAAAGATAAATCGCTGTTTATTTTGGTTCGTAAGACTAGTTCGTATTATTTTGAAATTATAAATGAAATTATAAATTATACAAGTGAATGCTATTACTTCAATATTATTGTCTTATTTTTATTTAAGTTCGTATTAACACATTTTATTTCTTTAATCTTATTTAACACTTACAGTGAGGGTTGAGCCCCTCGAATCACAAAGAGAACATTCAGTGAGTACTGGTATTATATTATACACGCATAGGTGGTAACGTACCCAAAAATAAATTTTCCACTCCATGAAGTTGATGGTGCTCGACACTGGCATTTTGGAAATAATCAATGGCAAAGGTTTATATTTAAGTTTCAAGTTCCTTAGATCAGGGAATAGCGAATATTAACGCTAAGTATCATTACTAATAAAATATTATTAAATTGATCAATATCACTCAACTCATATTCTGATACTAATTCATACTGGTATCGACCCATTTTGAGAAGTATTACTAACTTACGAAACTAATTATATTATTAAAACTAACTTACGACAATTATTTGAAATCGAAAACCGAAATGTAGTACCTTTCAAAATTCAAATTTTCAGTAAATTTTAAATCGAAATTTGAATGTAACCATATATTCTTGAGTTAGGTTATGACCGTAGTTATAATAATTATTAAAGTTGTTGACACCTCCAACACAGAAAATTTTGAATTTTACTTTTTGGTAGAATTTCAATACAAGTTGAACCAAAAGTTCCGAATTCAATACACATAATAGTACCTGTAAAGCTGATCTTAAGCTCATCTAGTTCTCTGCTAAATAGCTTCATAACTCCAAAGTACCAAAACATGAAATCACTCTGGAACAGAACCTGAATAAACTTAGTTGTCTCATCATTTCTTTTTAGAGGTCTAGGTAGCATATATTATTTAACTATGGAATCACAGCGGTTAAACCTGCTTCATTTATGTTATAATAACCTATGCGACAAATATTAATTTTCCTGCTTGACAAGAAATATATTTATATCTCAGCAGTACTAAGTTGAGTTAAGCTTCTTCTTACAAAATTTTAGAATTCTCAACTGCTCTCTTTTAAAAGTCGAATCATCATTGTCGATTCGTTCTTGATTTGGATACTTAGTCAACTACCGCCGTATAGTGAGCTATGAATATAAATTGATAAAAGCTATGATTCCAGATAGCCGAACCAATTCAATCACTTCTAAATATATTAATTGCGATTTCAATCAAACCAAGAAACTTGATGGAAGGAACAATATCGTAATTTAAATAGAAAGTGCAATATAAAGAGGTACTTCATCACTTCTTTGACGGCCCCTGTAAGCCTATCGAGTTATAAGTTGAAGCAGTATCGAAATGCAATATCACCTGAATATTTCATAGGTAAGGTTACAAAGATGAATAGGAATTAAAATTTAAAATTTAAATAGTAATCTAACAGCTTCTTAGATATTTAAATAATTTATTTAGCCCAAAATGGCGTTTGGTCTAAATTCTGTATTTGGAGCGTGAGATTAAAAATCAATATACGTGGCGGAAATAGCTTTATAACGATAGTATGTCTTAGTCATCTAATACCACTTGATGTATTATACAATACGCTATAATACCCAAAATGTTAATTAAAAATCATAAATGTTATAGTAAAAAATAATAGTAGCATTGACTAAAATGTAGTGATTATGTATTGTTTATTAAAAAACAAATAAGGCTCAATTTAAAAAAAGTGACATATTTGTAAATTTACTTTTGTTTATATTATATTCTATATTCTCTTTTAATAATTATTAAAAAATTAACAAGTAATCATATTTCACTATCTTCGCACAATGACCGTTCAGGAGTTATTGTTTATAACTCGCAGCGTTGCAGATCGCGCTTTAGTAATCGATTGCCAATATCGACTGGAATCTTCATTCTACTCACATAATATAATAAAATATATTTACACGCCTTCATCGTTGCATAAAGTATCAGGGCTGTTTTTACACAGGCGTCATTTATGATATCCATTTCGGAGTGGTGCATTTACACAATGACTCTTTTATATAAAATACATAAGTAATTGTAAAGTTTTCATGAGATTTAATGAAATATGCGATATGGTTACATTAAGTGACAAATATACTAATTCTTGTAATATTTAAGAATTATACCATAGATTATAACTTTTTGTATCAAAAGAGAATACCACTTTTATATAAATTTGTATATATATATATATATATATGTATATATATATATATACGTATATGTATATATATATATATATATATGTATATATATATATATATAAATTTGTATAAAATCTAATCAAAATCATTATGGGATAAATTAATAGTTATTTAATAATTTATACTACTTTTGAAAAGGTATATTTCATGTTGATTTGAAATAATCCTGATTATTAATTTACACTGATGTTAAATATATTGAGAACATGATGAACATATAAAATAATTCTATCATTTCTGAATTGACATTATTTAATGACATCTTAAAAATTAACACTAAAAATATAGAGTCCTTTATGTACATAGTTACAGAAGTAAAGAACGCATTAAAATGAAAATATCATTTTTAAATATTCCTGTGATTGAAGTACTACATAACCTCGAATTGAGACACCCACCCTTGTTCGAATACAGACACCCGAGCAGTTTTCAAAAATGGCCAGGGTGTCTATAAGTGAGAGCAAATTTGGCTCAGTTTGGTATATTTCTTGTGTTAGATTTGGTTTTCCATTTCAGTTACAGACACCTTTTCCAAAAATTTTCTAAAATTTTAATCAAATTTCTAGATTATTGATGTATTCTGTATAAATAACAACTAAATAGAATGTTAAGTAACATAAAATTTATTTTTATGGTCATACATATCTCAAAAGCTCAAAAAAATTAGTAAATACAAAAAGAGATTTACAATGTTAAATTCACTTACAACCCCTTTTGCAGTTCAGTTATAGACACCTTTACTTTAAAAAATCGAAGTGTCTGTATCTGAGCACTTCGGGTGTCTGTAAGTGAAAGGGGGTGGGTGTCTCAATTCGAGGTTATGTAGTAATTGATTATTGAGTTGATGTTTTTTCCAAAAGAGTGAGTTGATGCAATTAGCTCACAATACGTCAACATAAATGCGATACATTATAATTTGAATTTTGAGAAATATAACTTTTTGTACAAATTATAGTATCAACTTCAAAGCAGTATAAAAACCATCCCTAGATTAAAATAAGTAAAAATAATAAATATTTTAATAATACTTGTTTTATAATGTTGTATTATATTCCTAAATTTCACTCGACGCCTGAGAATATCAAATCTGTGAACTGCATTTATTTGTGCAAATAGCGAGATAAAACTATAATACTATTTAACCTGTTTTATTTATGTGAACAAAATTGTGAATAAATCAATTAGCTCTAAATTCGTTTATTGTTGTATTTGTTGAATTCATTACTGAAATACAATAAATATTCGGGGTCATTTTATACAACGAGATTCGAGCCGTTCATTATTATGTTTTAAAAGAATTTAAACGGGATAAATTAACAATTGCTCCCACTTATGGAACATTTTTATATAACGGGCCTTGAGAACGTTTTAAGTTCAAATTTGCAGTTCTTTACGCTCAAATAAGTTAGATTTTACACATTATCCACAATAGTTTGCATATTTTACCTGAACTAACTTATTTCTGCTGTATTTTCAATCACTAGCTGGTTAATTTCCGCACTCATTAATTGTGACGTTCTGAACTTGCACTCACTTAAAGTGAATTACTCCACTTTTAAATCCTATGTTGCATTACCGACTAAATTCGACCTTTTAACGCACAATTTACTTACTTTCAGCTTCAAAAGGGATAACTAGATTTCCGAGTTGTTTATCTGCAGAAACGACAGCTTATTAATACTGCTCAAATACTCTAACTCAGTGTGCGACTAAATATTCATATTGAAAATAGATACCTGAAGATACTTAAACTACTCTTAATCCAACCATTACAAATTGATATCCACTAAAAATTAAATGCAAACTGTTGCAAGTAAACTTTTACTTTTCACCAACAAATTTACAGTTTACGAATTCTATGTCTCGAGAGTGAAACGGAAGCGTGTTTAAATCAATTAAACAGTTTTCAAGTGAAAGCGTTTATAAATTGCTTTGAATGCTGTTTACATCGAATCTTGTTTGTACATTCCCGATGAATTTTATACTCAACGCATCAAAATTTTGTTTATTAATATAAATATTGTTCAAAAACACTGTATTATCAATGCAAAAGAATTCGTGCTCTTTACTTGTGTTTATGCGCTAATGCATTAACTATTTGATATTACAGTAAAGTTCTTTGCAAACTGACTGAGTTTTTAATGCTATTTTATTTTTATCAATGTGTGTTTGTAATATGTTTAACATTTATGGAGTGGTAATTAATTAAACATATTTACAGCAATAGATATAGAATTTTAGTTTAAATTTTCCAAATTTTTCAAAAATACATTTGTAAATAACAATACAACATTTGGAAATTTGTAAGTTATTTTCTGTATTGAACATACGCATCAATGCACTGTTAAAACCGCTCACACAACATTTATGCAAAAAGTATACAATATATTGACTCTATTAAATCCGTGAAAATATAATAGATTATTGCAATTAATACTACTTAAATGCAATATATGATTTGTATTAAGAATAATTAGATTAGATTTAATACTAATTCAAAAACGATTCGTGTATTTTCATGTATTTTGAGACAAGTTTGTGGCAGCGTTTTAGTGGTCTTGCTGAGAGATTTATATGAATAATGAATATAGTTGCATTTAAGTGCAATTTTTGATTTTTTGCATTTCAAATTACTTGTATTTGGATTTCAATATTTGAGTTATTTAATGTTTTCTTTTTCTGGCAACCTTTAAATATAATTATTAATCGTTTTAAAACACGTATTATGCACATATTATTTAAATAAAGTCTTCACTTGTTCAGCACCATCAAAATCGGAACCGCGATACAAATTAAAACTACACAAACAACTGCAGTGACGATAAATGGAGTCCAAGCGGAATTATACATCGCGATTATGTTTTCTGAGTTGTAGTTTTCGAATAAACTCGCGTAAATCAGTCCCATTTTAGTCGCTCCTGAAGTTTTTTTGAGCATCTATTTGGTCAAAGCCCAGTTCTCAGCACAGGTGCTCTTGGCATATGTGAACACGGGATCAAGAATATCGCAGTTGAAGCAATATTTAATATCACCCGCGGTGTAGTTAATTGGCTCCGGAATATTGTACTAGCCCAAAAATTAGAATATTCCATCCTTAATAAAATATATTGAAACATGGCTAATGCTGTTTCCAGGCTAATACCTAGATACACAATCAGATCTAGTATTCTCAAATTTCATAATCGCACAAAGCTTGTCGTCGTATATTTATATATCCTCTTAGGCTATACAACCGGTGTACGCAATCAAATAATTCGTTATCTCGTATAATATTATATCATTTGCGTCCACATATGATACAACTAAAAATGTTTAAGTTTCACCAAATATCAAGATATTGTCTCGAAAATTCTAATACTCTGCATCGCTTTCAAACTAAACACCAACCTACTCGTTAAATTCAAACATAGTAAATGTTCTATTTCTTTTGTAAATAGTTGTTCCTTACATCATATAAATATCTACATTTACTTTAGAAGCGGGAGAAGTATCACAAATTAATATGTTCTTTTGCGCATCTCTAATTTACAAAAAAGCTCCATTTGGATTAACTTACAAACCAAGGAATGTTCCATAGAAAGTATCAGTCATAGGATCATTAGCTACACATCCCCAAGTATCTACAGGTGTTTTAACATCTATAAGTTACATTATAGTTGACTCAATACCATTGGTATCAAATCTCATATTGAATGATATGGTCATTATTCTATTAGCGATGTAAGATGCATAAAAATCAGCAAAATTTGAAGCCAGAGCATTAGTTTTCTTTGCTCTGTAGATTTTAATATCTTAAAATGTTGTCGAAGTATCATTATATTCTCCTTCTACACATCCAGCTGTACATGGATAAATAGGAAGCTATTTGTTTTGAGTTCCAGAAAGATAATCTAAGGTAATGGTAACTCCAGCTCCATAATTAATCAAACAATTATTTGAAGTTGTAAGAATGTTAATATTTCCGTATATACTGTATGACATTGATATAGCTGAGAAGCATCCGGTTCCATTATATTTAGTGTGTTGAATATTTCCAACCGAGTTATTGACTTTTATCAAGTTTATATCGTACCATAGTTCGTACATTGCATTTTATTTGTTAATAATACTGTTATAATCAATCTGGCTCAATTGAAAACTTACAATTATTTCTGTATTGTAAGCATAAACAAATTTAACTTGTGGGTCTCCAACTTTAGGGAAGGATACGTCGTTATAGTGGATTTTCACAACCACGTCTTTCCCTGGTAAATATATTTGGCAGAGGTTTTGACTGGTGATTTTATCTAACTCTTCAAATGGAACTAAGTGTAAGTCAAGCTAAAATGTTTGCGTATTTCCTCTTATATAGGACAAAGCCGAGAAGCACTCGCTGAATGACTGCGCGTCTTAAACAACGTATGTAAGTATTATCATTTGAGGAGTGAATTAAACATTATAAAAATCATATTTTGAATTAACACAACAATTTTGCTGTATATTTTACTGTTTAATTTGTTAAACAGACAATTTGTGTAAATACAACTTTGTTAACACATTATAGATTCTTAATCTTAAAACGGTAAAAAATAAATCACTTTGAATTTTATTCCACTTCAAAACGCCCGTTATTTAAATTCGCTGATTGGATTTAAAAACGGGTGCAGAACTTCACTAAATAAACATATAAAAGTTTTAAAGTGATTTAAAGTTGAAAATAATTAACTTTTCAAATATTATAGTTTAAACAAACTAAATACAACATAAATTCGCTTATAAGGGGTCCATTTAATTTATCACTCAAACAGGAAGAATTATGAGAATTATTATAGTATTATTATATTTTACATAAAATATAATATATTTAGATTATTTAGTATGAATTAATTTTAAGATGAAATAATTATAATTTGTGGTATGCAACAGCGTCCAAAGACTCTGACAGGTGTAAACAAGTTAAATGATATAACTAGTATGTATTTATTGGCAAATAATAAATTATTAACTCTCTCTCTCTCTTTGAAAACAGATATTTTTATTTTTGAAATTTACTTCACAATATTACTGCAAATTCGCATAAATTTACTCAAACGTGCGAATGTGCGCGCACAAAACTCAAAAAGCGTGAGAACGTGCGAGACTACATAATAGTTGAACTCGCTGACTTGGGGAGCTATATGCTATTTTTAGAACAGATATGATAAATATTTATACATATAATAGTAATTGCTAATAATAGCATATATAACTAGTGTGAAAATGTGTTCACCCATGTCAGTTGATCATCTATTATAATAAATTATCGTAATAGCTATTTTATTTGGCTTTCATTGTAATTGGATTATTAAATTTATATTTATATAGCTATTACTTGTGAAAGAAGAGAATAAGTCAATTTTTTAATAAATTAGAACGAAATCCTGCTTTCACTCCCTATAATACAGGAAGAACTTTCTATGTAAAATAACAAAACACAAACATAGATTATATGCAATTAATATATTGAACAGAAGTTTCGCTTTCAAGAGTAAATGAACAGGAAGAAACTGATTAGAATTACAATGTTTGTATAGTAATATTTTAGTTTTGCTTCATAATTATTAATTTCTATTTGTAATGGCTCATACCTTCTTATACCTTCTATTTAAAAAGTATCAAATATATCTTTTGTTTGTGTTTTCATTAAATGTAAATTATAATATAATTATATTTATATAATATTTTAAGTGCATAAATCATTTTACTTTTCCTATATTTTGTATCCGATATTTTGATCCTATATACTATTAATAGTTGGCAGATATTGTATTTTATCATTATAACAATAATACATTTTAAGAATTCATGTACAACTTTCACTTCTCAATCATGTTTTCAATGATGTTACTGACCTTATAGTATTAGGTATTTTCGATCGCAGAGTTTGATTTCTGCTATAATTACGTCTATTATAGACCTTTTTAGGAGAAAACACAGATTGTCCTGTCGAATTAATTCACTTTTGACGACGCGACGTAAAGAGATCTTTGCACCAGAATCGACAATGTAATCTTCAGGGAAATAAATTAATCCACTTTTTCGATTCGCATTGACAGCGAGTTCAACCTGTCCAAGCAGCCCTTCAGCTTGTTTTTCTTCGTTTGGACGAACGTAACAATTTTTGACACTCAAATATCAATGAAACTGTCTAATTCCTCTAGTAGCGACTTCTCATTCCTCGTCGCATCTGCACCTGAGTACAGCATAAAAATACTCCAGTCAAGTTTCTCTTTCACCTCAAACGATGCAATTTCAAGTTTTTATGGAGTTGCAAATAATTTGACCGAATTTCTAACTATAAATAGGAGTTCTTACGTTTTCTCTTGTTCCACTCCAATAACAAAGTTCTTTGGTATTTCGAGCTCGCTTAGTAATTTGATTGTTGTGAATTCATCATTCATAGTAACAACTGGCGCAGTGTCAAGCTATGGATTTGCGTAATTAATAACGGTCTCGGCGATTTTCAAGAATTTAACCATTTCAGGAATCCTCTCTGGAGCGA
The DNA here is from genome assembly GCA_963988835.1 of Hexamita inflata. NCBI lineage: Eukaryota > Fornicata > Diplomonadida > Hexamitidae > Hexamita > Hexamita inflata. The sequence goes on along the minus strand of CAXDID010000644.1, from coordinate 3,369 downwards.
ATACTTTCGGCTTCATATATGAAAATAGAGGTGCTTGTGTTATAACTGACGTTAATTACTCATTGGTTACGAAAGGAACTGTTAATTGCGGTTTCGTGCAAATTGGTTCTGGATCCGTTTCTACCGCAAATATTATATTTAATGGATTCGCTAACAACGCCTTAATAAGCGAGCCAAGCTTATATACAGGAGTATGCCCGTGTATCACAGGCTCTGTTTTGCAAAACGGACTTTGTTATTGCGCCACAGGATCCTTACCTGTTTCTAATAACTGCTCATGCACAGTCCTTAAGTCATTCATATAGAACTAGGTATGTGTGTGCCCTGCTGGGGCTTCCAATGTCGGAGGAATCTGCACGTGCACAACTGGAGCCACTATGGTCGGAAATACCTGCGTATGCACGGCCGGCGCTACTTTGACTAATGGAGTATGCGTATGTACTAGTGGGGCGACTCTCACAGGTGGGATCTGCATTTGTACAACCGGAGCGACGCTATCTTATGGTATTTGCGTTTGCGTTACCAACGCTGTTTTAACAAATGGACTTTGTGTCTGCTAGCCGGCTAATTCTCAATTAACAGCTGGAGTTTGTAAATGCATACCAGCTTACTCAATCATGTCCGGAAGCGCGTGCACATGCACCCCTCAATACACAACGATGGTAGGAAGTGTCTGCACTTGCCCGGCCGGAGCTAGTTTAATCAACGGGAACTGCGTTTGCACTACAGGAGCCACCATGACGAACGGGGTATATGTTTGCACGTCTGGTGCGACGCTCACCAACGGAATATGCGTTTGTTGTGCAGGAGCTAGCTTGACCGGAACTGTTTGCGTTTGCAATAAAGCTGGAAGCACGCTATCTGGAGGGAAATGTGTGTGTAATAAAGACTATACAAGTGGGTGGTATTGGAATGGCGGAAATTACTATTGCAGTAATATGGGTGTTTGCTGTTCCACGAGAGATTCTGGACCATCATTTAAATGTTCAGACGGTAAAGTATATTGGAGTGGATGTACTAAATCGAGTTATGTGACATGATCAAAAAGAAAATATTACCTTGTTCAAATAGTCAAATTAAATATTTGAGATTTTTTGTTTAATTGCTTTCTATTCATATGGCCTATAATATTATAATATTATAGAATTATCTTCTATTCAATCTACTCATTTTATAATTATAATAATATTTAATTTAATAATAAGATTAACAAAATAACATTATTATTTTTGTGTAATAACATGTGGCTAACTAAAAATAATATATAATCTAATAATACTTGTGGTTAGTGACTTTCCAGTTAATTAAAATAGTTTTTATCTTTGTTTCCAATCTAAATAATTCTGCCTCTTTTCTATCTTCGTCTCTTGACAACTCACTAATCAAAGCTTGAGTACACTTTCACAAACTAATATCATCTTCTGCAAATAGGGATGGTTTTTTATACTTTAGGGATATAATAATACATGGCGACTGTAAGGTTGAGTGACTTGATCTCTATTTTAACATTTAAATAAAATATTTCATTACTTCTAAATCTCTCAAAATTTGAAAATCAAAAAGTTACCAACATGATTTATATTGAAATATAACAAGGATTTTGCGGAATTTTTAAAAATTGAATCAAATAAAATAGAAATTGAAATATTTTTGGTAACTTTCACACCATTTTGAGCACTTTTATTTTAATCCACTCCATAAGTAAAAATACGAGATTTGTGTTAATATAGTTCGTATCTTAACGAATTTTGCAATTCAGAGCTTAATACCAACGCACCCCTAAATATAAAAATAGTGGTGTCAGAGTTAAACCAGCGAAAACAAAAAGGTAAAATTAGCTCTATTAATGAGTTGGTTAAGTTTGCTCTAAACGTGTCCTGAATATCAGTATTTATTAAAAATTCGATGAGCAAGGCCGCATACTTCTAGTAGCCAAAGTTTCAACTCAATGTTTAATATTCGAATTTGGTTACTGCAAGAAGTATCAAAGTTTTGTCGATGATATAAATTTTTCATGAAGCCCAAACACTCTTAAATAACTCAGTTTCAGTTAAAAGAACGGATTTTGTCATTTAAGATAACTTGTTGTAAAGTTTACAAATCCAAGAAAACAAGGTAACAACTAAAAATATTTAAATAAATTGAATGGTTTTACTAATAATTTTAATAAATTTGATAAATTCCTCTCAGGCAGACCGCGTTGGTAGCTAATACTGAAGCTGTCGAAGACATACTGATGCATTAATTAATTAAAATGAAACCACATAAAGGTAACTTAAATTTTAGAAATTCCCAAAATGGTCCTTGCTGATTGAGAAATGATGACGAAAATGTATTAAAAAGTTTTAGTCTCAAAATTAATAAGTTGATTCTTGAGCCCTCAAATTGATAATAAAAATATAATACTGATATTCAGGACACGAAAAATACTCTCGAATTTCAAAGTATTTATATACATTTATGAACTTTATTGGGCAATGCTATGAGTTTAGGGATGGAGTGGAAATGGACAGTATGTATACTTTGCAGACAGAATTACCTACCTACCCTAAAACATATTTATATGCATTATACTAATTCTATATTAATACCACTTCAATCAAAACGAAAAGAAATGAGTTTAAGCATAACATCATGACATTCGCGCAATTAAAACGACATTTTAAGTCTTATTTTATAAGATAACATATAATAGTGCACTATCTATTGTTATTTATTTACGAATCTCACACAATTAATAACTAGCTAGTATCAACGTATTCTCTCAATAAATGCCAGTTTTTAGTATGTTATCTGTATTACAGTACTAAAATTAACAGTATCACTACATTTAACCATATTTTACCTTCATACAGTGATAATATATGAGTTAAATCAAAATATATAACATTATATAATTATTCATTATATAATTATAACATTATATGACTGCTATAACATTACTTCGTAATTAATACAGTGCTATCAGTACATAAACAATCTAAAAATGCTATTTATGTTGTTGTAGTGAACTAATTAAATAATTATTATTTGATCATATGGGTAGGTATGAGGGTAGGTAGGTATTTTCCACTCCATCCCTAAACTCATAGCATTGCCCTTTATTGATTGAGCGAACGGAGCATGGTTGGGGAGAATGGACTATATTATCAACTAGTCCAAGCATAGACGTTATTGGCATTGAAGCAAATGCAATTCCGAGTTTGATCATCGAAGGCCAAGTAATCTCCAAGCTCCCGTAACTTATGTAACCTACGAAGGAGGAAGCGTCCGACGATAATCAGTGAGCTTAGTATTATAAGGATCCAACTAACATTATTTATGAAAACAAATTAAATTACTCACACACCAAAATTTTTGCAGTCGCCA